>OX336368.1:4781029-5226455 GCA_946902895.1 Fragum fragum
GGTTATGACGTCCCTGAAGAATGTTTGCTTAAAACCCCAGAATGGAAACGGCATTGCATTGATGTTATAGCAAGATACCTCGTAACTCCAGCTATATAATTAAGCTGGAGTTACGAGGTTTTTCAATAACACCGACTGTTTTCCTCTTTTCTCTCAAGGATTGAAAAGAAAACCCACCAAAAATTATTAGGAATCCACTATGACGTACTAAATGGGTCAAAAGTCTATATAGGCCTAGAGCGTGCACGCATAAAGTATACGCGTCGACGCATATATTTTCAACTGCTAGCGTAAATTTTTATGCGTCCACGCGTAAATATGCGCGTCGACGTATAAAATTTACGCGAGCAGTTGAAAAAATATGCGTCGACGAGTAAATTATACGCGAGCAGGAGTAAAAAATCTGAAACCGATGCTGGCAAATGAGAGAGGTGGTTAGAAACCTTTCCCTTTATACCATAAAATTGATTGATAAAACAAAGGAGCTGATGGGTTCACAGATAAAAAACGCGTCGACGCGTGTATTTACGCGAGCAGTTGAAAATTTCACGTCGACGCATGAATTTTCAACTGCTCGCGTAAATTTTATGCGTCGACGTGTAAATATATGCGTCGACGAATAAAATTTACGCGTGGACGCGTATATTTTATGCGTTCACGGTCTAAATAGAATTTTGACCCATTTGGTACGCCATAATCCACTTTATCAAGTATACAGTGGCGTCACGTTAGGACAATCTCAACGTGTGCAAGTCCTCTAATTTTACCGCAGTCCTCTAATGGTTGGTGTGCGTTCAAGCCTTGGTCCTTAGTTTGATCTGTATGCAAGAGACGGCTTTTTGAAACCTAACTTTTTTTTAAAAGTGAATCAAGAATAAGACACACCAATGAATGGTTATGATCTGTTACGGTATTGTTTAGAAAACTAGTCAATTACTATCAATGCTATATTGTCACCGATATGTTTGGCCAGGGATCCAACCCGCAACCTCCTGCCGTCTTTTAAAGCGTAAATTTATGCGTCGACGTGTAAATATATGCGTCGACGCATAAAATTTACGCGTGGACGCGTATATTTTATGCGTTCACGGTCTAAATAGACTTTTGACCCATTTGGTGCGCCATAATCCACTTTATCAAGTATACAGTGGCGTCACGTTAGGACAATCTCAACGTGTGCAAGTCCTCTAATTTTACCGCAGTCCTCTAATGGTTGGTGTGCGTTCAAGCCTGGGTCCTTAGTTTGATCTGTATGCAAGAGACGGCTTTTTTGAAACCTAACTTTTTTTAAAAGTGAAACAAGAAAAAGACACACCAATGAATGGTTATGATCTGCTACGGTATTGTTTAGAAAACTAGTCAATTACTATCAAGGAATATTATCACCGATATGTTTGGCCAGGGATCCAACCCGCAACTTCCTACCGTCTTTTAAAGCGTAAATTGTATGCGTCGACGTGTAAATATATGCGTCGACGCATAAAATTTACGCGTGGACGCGTATATTTTATGCGTTCACGGTCTAAATAGACTTTTGACCCATTTGGTGCGCCATAATCCACTTTATCAAGTATACAGTGGCGTCACGTTAGGACAATCTCAACGTGTGCAAGTCCTCTAATTGTACCGCAGTCCTCTAATGGTTGGTGTGCGTTCAAGCCTGGGTCCTTAGTTTGATCTGTATGCAAGAGACGGCTTTTTTGAAACCTAACTTTTTTTAAAAGTGAAAAATGAATAAGACACACCAATGAATGGTTATGATCTGCTACGGTATAGTTTAGAAAACTAGTCAATTACTAATAATGCTATATTGTCACCGATATGTTTGGCCAGGGATCCAACCCGCAACCTCCTGCCGTTTTTTAAAGCGTAAATTGTATGCGTCGACGTGTAAATATATGGGTCGACGCACAAAATTTACGCGTAGACGCGTATATTTTATGCGTTCACGGTCTAAATAGACTTTTGACCCATTTGGTGCGCCATAATCCACTTTATCAAGTATACAGTGGCGTTACGTTAGGACAATCTCAACGTGTGCAAGTCCTCTAATTGTACCGCAGTCCTCTAATGGTAGGTGTGCGTTCAAGCCTGGGTCCTTAGTTTGATCTGTATGCAAGAGACGGCTTTTTTGAAACCTAACTTTTTTTAAAAGCGAAAAAAGAATAAGACACACCAATGAATGGTTATGATCTGCTACGGTATAGTTTAGAAAACTAGTCAATTACTATCAATGCTATATTGTCACCGATATGTTTGGCCAGGGATCCAACCCGCAACCTCCTGCCGTCTTTTAAAGCGTAAATTTTATGCGTCGACGTGTAAATATATGCGTCGACGCGTAAAATTTACGCGTGGACGCGTATATTTTATGCGTTCATGGTCTAAATAGACTTTTGACCCATTTGGTGTGCAATAATCCGCTTTATCAAGTATACAGTGGCGTCACGTTAGGACAATCTCAACGTGTGCAAGTCCTCTAATTGTACCGCAGTCCTCTAATGGTTGGTGTGCGTTCAAGCCTGGGTCCTTAGTTTGATCTGTATGCTTGAGACGGCTTTTTTGAAACCTAACTTTTTTTAAAAGTGAAACAAGAATAAGACACACCAATGAATGGTTATGATCTGCTACGGTATAGTTTAGAAAACTAGTCAATTACTATCAATGCTATATTGTCACCGATATGTTTGGCCAGGGATCCAACCCGCAACCTCCTGCCGTCTTTTAAAGCGTAAATTTTATGCGTCGACGTGTAAATATATGCGTCGACGCATAAAATTTACGCGTGGACGCGTATATTTTATGCGTTCACGGTCTAAATAGACTTTTGACCCATTTGGTGCGCAATAATCCACTTTATCAAGTATACAGTGGCGTCACGTTAGGACAATCTCAACGTGTGCAAGTCCTCTAATTGTGCCGCAGTCCTCTAATGGTTGGTGTGCGTTCAAGCCTGGGTCCTTAGTTTGATCTGTATGCAAGAGACGGCTTTTTTGAAACCTAACTTTTTTTAAAAGTTAAACAAGAATAAGACACACCAATGAATGGTTATGATCTGCTACGGTATAGTTTAGAAAACTAGTCAATTACTATCAATGCTATATTGTCACCGATATGTTTGGCCAGGGATCCAACCCGCAACCTCCTGCCGTCTTTTAAAGCGTAAATTTTATGCGTCGACGTGTAAATATATGCGTCGACGCATAAAATTTACGCGTGGACGCGTATATTTTATGCGTTCACGGTCTAAATAGACTTTCGACCCATTTGGTGCGCCATAATCCACTTTATAAAGTAAACAGTGGCGTCACGTTAGGACAATCTCAACGTGTGCAAGTCCTCTAATTGTACCGCAGTCCTCTAATGGTTGGTGTGCGTTCAAGCCTGGGTCCTTAGTTTGATCTGTATGCAAGAGACGGCTTTTTTGAAACCTAACTTTTTTTAAAAGTGAAACAAGAATAAGACACACCAATGAATGGTTATGATCTGCTACGGTATAGTTTAGAAAACTAGTCAATTACTATCAATGCTATATTGTCACCGATATGTTTGGCCAGGGATCAAACCCGCAACCTTCCGCCGTCTTTTAAAGCGTAAATTTTATGCGTCGACGTATAAATATATGCGTCGACGCATAAAATTTACGCGTGGACGCGTATATTTTATGCGTTCATGGTCTAAATAGACTTTTGACCCATTTGGTGCGCCATAATCCACTTTATCAAGTATACAGTGGCGTCACGTTAGGACAATCTCAACGTGTGCAAGTCCTCTAATTGTACCGCAGTCCTCTAATGGTTGGTGTGCGTTCAAGCCTGGGTCCTTAGTTTGATCTGTATGCAAGAGACGGCTTTTTTGAAACCTAACTTTTTTTAAAAGTGAAACAAGAATAAGACACACCAATGAATGGTTATGATCTGCTACGGTATAGTTTAGAAAACTAGTCAATTACTATCAATGCTATATTGTCACCGATATGTTTGGCCAGGGATCCAACCCGCAACCTCCTGCCGTCTTTTAAAGTGTTTCAATTTGTTCAAGGCGTCATTTCAAGCATTATGCAGTTTCAATAGCTCAGTGGGTAGCGACTTATAAGCAGCAATTTACAAGCAAGTGGTCCCAGTTTGCCACTGGTTCGAATTCCAACTCGGCTATCTTTCTTTTCGACGTTCGATGAAAGTCTGTGACCCGAATCATTCGTCTTTCACCAATAGACTTTGTTTGAACTAGTCATTCTAATTTTGGAAGAAAATAAACGTTACTTGCGGTACCGGTGAAGAAATACCATGGCAGCATGGATAGGTGCACTTGGAAAGAACGTTGTTTCAGTCAAATCATGGCAGTCAGTGCACCTATCCACCAGTACCACACATAGCTTTCTTTGCAAGCCACTGACTGCTTTATCACATAAACTTTGTCCATTGGTGAAAAAGAATGAATCAGGTCACATTGACTTTTCTGAAAGTAAGTTGGCTGAGCCAGGTTTCGAGCCAGTGCCATATTGAGATCCCTTAAATTGCCAGCCTGACTACTGACTGAGCTATTGAGGCTTGACGAAATATTTGTGAGGACATGTACTGTAACAGAAAAGAGTTTGTGTGAACCTATGCATACAGTCAAGAGAAAAACAAAATATATGTATGTTCATTCATGTTACACTCCCAAGCTTGTGAGGACCTGTGCATACAGCCATGGGAAAAACAAAATATATGTATGTGAGGACCTGTGCCAGTCGTCAAGCACACTCTCAAGTCACGTGACAAAAGCAAAGTGTGCATGTTCTGTGCGTCCAGACTACTTTTTAACGTTTAAATGAGGACTCGATTATTTTTCAATTTTCTATAATAGTATATCAAAATCAGTTGAATACAATGAAAACATTTTGAGGACCCGTGTGCAAGTCCTCCAATTGTACCGCAGTCCTCTAATCGTTGGAGTGCGTTCAAGCCTGGGTCCTCTAATTGATTGCAACACACACACACACACACACACACACACACACACACACACACACACACACACACACACACACACACACACACACACACACACACACACAGAAGCCTCGCCGTCTAAAGGTAGGTATCGATGTTTTTTTCATGTTTCAGATCTTAATTATTTTCATTTCCTGTCATAAACTATTTGAAAACAATATTCTTAAAAGTAGTTTTGCCAAAACCCGATGTCGCTTATCAGAAAAAAGCAGGGTATTTCTACATAGGCTATTAATCTATTTTTAGATTTATCTGAGACAGTTGCGAAGAATATAGCATCAATCACGTGGTGCGAATAACCGTAGGAACCTTGCATTTACTTTAAATTACATCAAACCAACGTCATCGTTACGTCATCAGGAGTAATGTTCGCTAGCCTGTCCAAAATTGTCGTAAGCGTTATTACGAATATAAACACTTACCATAGATTTGCGCCAACCCTTTCATGTGACACGATTTAGAATATTGGCTGTTCCGCTAGTAAATTTGTTACCTAGTGTTGACTGGGTCATATGCAAATGAGGTCATTCGATTTCGTAATCCGAATTCCGTGATATCTGAAAATAACCTGGAATTCCACTAAAACTTTCCGATATAACCACAAAAAGCCACTTTTGGCTATTAGATAACCGCCAAGACAATACTTGACTCAACTTAAAGCATTAATTGTTCGTTTGAGTGTATTTTTCGGCAGTTTGTAATTTTTTTTATCTAGGTTTCAGAAACATCGATACCCCCCTTAAAAATATGCAAGTCGAATTCCCTGTAAGGAGATGAGTTGGCGTGACAAGCTATCAGTCAATTAGCATGCTAGTTTGGTTCCCCGAGTTCTTAGGCTTGGTTTGAAATCCCTGAATCGGCTATGACTCATGGTTGCTGAGAAAAGTGGAACACAAATATTGTTTACATACGAAAAACATTTGAACTGACCGATAGACTTAAAACAGTATACAACCTGTCTTTTAAGCCGCGTTTAATTGACCAATCGCTGGCCCCTTCCACTGACTCCCTAGGTCCCACCCACTGACACCGACGGATGTTCCCTTTCGATTTTTAACAGCGCTATTTTCTCTAAATATAGGGCCAGTAGCATGTAAAAAAGTAAAATGGTGGGTTAGTGACCTAAACGTTGTAACTACAGCTTGAAGAAGTTGTAGTTAAGATGTTTAAGACGCTAAACCAACATTAAAGGTTAACAAAAATTACGGTCAATAAAGGAGTTGAAAGCCCAGGTCCGGGTTGAAAAAACGATTTGATAGGTCGGTTGATTCCTTGATTGACAGTCGCGCTTGGTCAATTTGTGAGTCTACGTAAAAAGATGAAATAGCTCTCAACAGACGACAAGACACCTGATGCTTGAACGGTCTTTGTTGTAAAAAGAACGGAGGGAAATACTTGAACTAACAGTACTTCCGGGTGTTTGCCGATTTGAACCGTTTCGCAATTTATGGGCAACTCCTACATTTCTTGTCGAACTTTGATTAAGTTCTGTTATCATATCATCTGTGTAGTTCACATTATCTGAACATTGCGATTTATTGGTGTTTCACGGAAATGGGAGAGATATCTCGACTAGTTCTTGAAAACTCGTCTTTGTAAGAAGTATTTCGTAGATTGACATTAACGTTCGGCCGGATTTACAGATAGGAGTTGATAGAAATGTCTTCTAAGATATCGTCTTTCTGTGATCTCTCACTTTTATTGTAACAACAATACAGGGATCTTTTATCACTAAAAATAGTCAAAAGTTTTAAAACATGCAGGTTTTTATGCATTAAATGGTTATTATGGTTTCAATTAATTATCAGTCTTTGGTCTAACACTACACGTAAACCACCGAAAAATCTATGCAGTTTACCAGGCTTCTTTTCTTTCATATCATCCTGATCGCTGTCACCAATTTTAACGTCCTTTGTTAGAGAGAGGATTTCATCAGACGAGCTTGACTGGGCGCGATTTTCATCCTTATTGCATAAGATAAAAGTTCTGTTTGAAGCAGGTCTTGGGATATCCAATTCTAGCGATGCTTGTGGTAGGCGGTCTGCTAAAATGATCGTGTTCTGAACTGTAATCTGAATCTGCATAAGAGTCCGTGTCTGAATCGTATATTATATCAACCCATTCCAAATCCTTTTTAAGAGTCCCTTGTACGTCACTTTTTAATACTTCGACTGATTAAACATTTTCCTCGGTTTCATTGTCTTTGCATTCCTGTTTAGCTATTTTCGGCATTCTTTACCCTTTTCTGTTCCAGTATCCTTTCTCGGAGTTTCCAGTTCCTCCAATCTGTTGTCATTCAATTTATCTAGTTGACCTTTGTCGATATTCTGAGTGTTCCGGTTAAATACTTCAATACTTTGTTTCACGTTATCACCTAGTCCAGTTTCTGCCACAACCCTTTCTTTCTGTAACGTCTTTTTTCTGACACTTCTAATAGATTTAGATCTCACTTCTGTGTTTGTACCGTCAATTTTTGATTCAAGATCATGTTTGATGATCGTATAACTTTTGGAAGCCTTAGGTTTATGCAACTTATCTAAGGTAACGTTGCAGTATATTTTAACATCGTGACTTACATCAGTGTCACTATTCTGTTTGGGTAAATCAGTGTTTTCTGTTTCTGAATCTGTCAATGTATCTCTGTTCTTGACTGGCGAAATGTCAAAAAAACGTCGTCTTCATAATCTTTCTTTACTTTTACCTCGTGAATGGTAGCAGACTTGTATTCTGCTACATGCACATCTCTAGCTTCCGGTTTTATTCGTTCATTGTTCTTGGTTTTCTGTTTCCTTTGAATTCGCTTTCTTACGCATTCAGGGTCGATGTTTATGACAATTGTGTTCTTCTTCCGGTTCTTCTTCCATCACGAATTACTTTTCGAAACAGATCTTCGCTTTTTCTGTTTAGCTTTTCAACCTTTGCATGGTCTACGAGATCGATATTGTTCTCACCTGCCTTATTATTTCTCTCCGTACGTCCTTCCGATGTATCACTAACTACTGTATTCTGACTGATTTTCGTTTTACTTGTTAGCTTGGGCTGTTTGATTTCCATCATCTGACAAGTGATTTTCAGAATTTCATCCTTGTCTTCTGTTTTGTCACCTTTCTGGTTAGATTTGTTCAAGACTTCGCTGTATTCATCGTATATGTCCTTGTCTCGTTTATCCAAGTTTTCATATTCTTCCTTAATTTTGTAGTGCTGCTTCTTAATTTCTGGGTTAGATACATAATTTGTTTTCTCTTCATATTTTCTTCTTGTGGCAGTTGTCTCTTTTCTGTCAGTATCTTTATATGTCATTTATCTGTGTGTAGTCTTTGTCTCACTTCGATCATATCTGACGTTCAGAGTATGATTTATCGGGTTTGTTGTCATCATTTGGAAAATTTTATTTTCATCCTCATAAATTTCATTTATTTGTTTATCCTCTCTAGCATGTCTATCTCTTGTAGATGTGCCCCTCTGAGCGTTGCCTTTAAGCTTCTGGCATTCCAATGCATCCTTTGTAACATCAAGTAGCTCATCGAGTTGGTTGTCAAGTTCGGAATCGATAATCTTATCGTGTGACGATGATCGTCTGTTACTTGCCCGGGGCACTTCAACTTCAATACACTCATGTTTTTTGTGAAAACGAGCAGCATCTTCTTTGTGTTTAATTTGTTCGTCTTATTGAAAGGCTTTCTTTATTCGTATTCATTCTTATCATTTTTACTCAAGAGACAGTTTGAACTCTTCGATGTTTTGTCTCTATTTATTTTATTAGAGAGGAGCGGTAATGAATAGCCCAATTTGGACTCCTGAATCATTTGTCGTGATACTTTCACAGAAGATTTAGGACTTTTCCTTGGTTTGTTTTGTATGTTGTTAACGTTAGTACCACTTAATGTCGTTAAATAGTTGCAAGCTTCTTGTCCTCTTAGATTGGTGAAGCTAGAATGATGAGAATTATTTCCATTGTTTGGCATTCTGTCCTGTGTTTGATTACGACATTTGTCTACAAATACTGCCTCTGGGGTATTTGTTTTCCTTACACTAAATGTTATATCTGTGTTACAAAAGAGTATGTTAGTTTCATTTTCAAAATGACCACTCTTAGATCTATCGTAATTTTCACTGTAGTCACTGGGGTCCTCAATGTTTGGCTTATTGAGATGAATTTGGTCACTCTTATCATGATTAAAGCGGGAAGTACTATCATCTTGTTCGTCAGCTTCTCCGGTCATACTGGCAAACTTCTCATCTCCTCGTTTAAATTGCAAGGTAGTTTCACTGGGCGTCGTTCTTCAAGATGAGCACTGAAATATTACGACATTTGGTAAGACAAGTAACGGTTTAAATCAGAGAGGGTTGATCGAAATGTTTTGAGACAATTCTGATAATTTTAAGCTTCAAAAATAATGTGATGCATATTATACTAGTTTTTGTTCCCCTCGTTACGTATCCGGACTAGATGGAATAATACCCCACCCCCACCTGCGCGGCCTTTACAATGATGTTTAGTATCGAATTTAGAGCTTTAATCAGCATTGAATGTCGACATTTTCTAGACAGTTATGTCTCAAAACTTTTCGAACTTTACTTGTATTTATTTTGTATCGATTAAGAAACAAATCACCTTTGACATAGATAATAACATATTGTCGTTTCGCGACCATATTTTTTGTAACTTCAACTTTAGTAAGATATAGTAACGGGATTTTATAAACCCACTGAGAATATCTAATCAAAGGACTGAAAGTACTGAGAAGTTGGAATGCACTGAAAGGGTCATAACTGTGGAATTCGGTTTAAATTCATTTATTACTTTCCGAGTAAGCCTCCCTCCTTTAAGCTTAAACCAGCATTCCCATTCGTGTCACATACAGAAATCAAATCTAGCATTGTCTTAACCCATTCCCAGACAGTGACGCTTTTAAATGACTCACATAATGACATCTTTGAAAAACATAGTGGAAAATGAAGAAATTGCTTGTTACAAGCAATTTCTTCACTATCTTCAATATTTTCTGTCCAAAAAGGCCAGGGTTTTAAAGATTTCATCAATTTACAATTGTCGTCTGCTACTTCTTTGAATTTGAACTGGTCTAAAATTTTATCGTGTTGGAATGGGTTATAAGCTCGTGTCACGCACAGCAAAATTAGAATTTTCAAGCATAACATCCTCCTTTTGATCAACTGTAATACGTGAACTCCTTTTAAAAAATCTTGAAAACAGAGAATAACAACTTCTACAGTAAGAAATCAATGACTTCGATGTTTATTTGACCCCAAACTCGGCGAATTCTGTAACGATCATACCAAACTCGGGTAGATTCTCACTTCAAGTTTATGAGTATACGAAGAAATTTGCGGAAATGCGCAGAAACTTGTTTCAGGGTGATCGATTTGAAATACCGGTTTAGACTTAGGAAAAAAGAATATTTAAAGTGTTGTGAGTAAAATATAAATAACGTTATTGTAACGTTATTGTTTGCACATGGTTATTTGTCCTTTACCTAAAAATTCCTATAATATGATGAAGATAGTATCAAATTATCTTCGGCGCCTAGTAGTCACGCGATATCCTTATTTGTTATTCGGCATTAGAATCGTAAAAAATCTTATGTTAAAAGGACAAAGCTGAAAGCTAGATGACACTTGTTTAAGATTTGATGTGTTATTATTGATTTAAACTTGTAAATAACGACATAATAAAGCGTAATTATTTAGTAAATAAGTAGAAACCGGAAGTTGATATGTTTACATTCTAATTTTCAAGTTCTTCTATTTTCGTTTTGCATCTATTTGATTTTCATTGAGTAAAAGCTGTAAATCCCATAATAATCGCGTTTGCTTGATGCCTACGCCCCCCCCCCCCTTAATCGCTCTAGAATGTTTTAAAGCGCTGGGCGGCGTGATTATTGTAAAAATACATTTGCGTCTTGAGCCATATTTGTAAACATTCCCTATCTATGGCCACATGACTACCACATGTCACTTTAGATCACGTGATTATCAAACACGGGACGGCGAATGACCAAAAACAAATTACTGCGCTGATTATTACTTATTTTTCAATAATTTAAAGCAAACTAAAGCATGTTTTAAAGTCTCTAAACGATCTTTTTATATCAACCTTTACATGTGCCATATTATTGTCTTCGGCTACAACTAACTGATTGTCCGTGGCAAGTTTGAGATGCGAAGTAACCCGAGATGTATTCATATCTAAGAGATCACGTGATATGTGTTATCAGAAACCCGAAATGAAATTGTCTTGTGTTCAATTTGCGGTTTTGTTAAATCTAATTTCGAATTGCTCTGCATTCCAACTTAAAAATTGTCCTGTCGTCAGTCAGGACACAACAAAGGAAAGCTCAACACATCTACATCAACAACAAAATACTAATTCCTATTTCCAAACATCTGTTTGTAACCCCCCCGCCTTTTATTGGCTGTGAAAGTTCTGAAACTTCAATTATTTCATCTTTCGTCAGGGTGATACCGAAGTGAATTACATGTATTGCATAGTTACTTCTATCTATGTGCAAACGCACAGTTTTACTTAAAGTTCACCAGCACTTGTGTATAGACAGGCGTCAAGTGCCCTCTCCAAGATTGTGATCTGGCGTATGTCCGACGTATCAATGTTCAAAATAAACCAAGATATTGTAAGAAGTTTGGTGATCCTAGTTTCATAATCACTAGACACAAATACAAAGATCGGCAATACCACGACCGGTTGCCCGGCTAGCTCAGTTGGAAGATCAGCTAAGCTAGATATTCGCGGGTCGTGGTTTGGAGTCCCGCGTCGGGTATATTTTTCCTCTTTGCTTTACCTTATCGGGTAGACGAGGTAAATTGAGACCGCTGGGTTCGGCCATTTGTGAGCCGATGGCCAGAAGCATCTGGAACTTACGGATTGCTCGTGATGCCCGGCTCCAGCTCGTTAGCCCATTCCGAGTTTCCGCCTCTCAAGAAAAATGCTACAGAAAATATCGGAGAAAGCGAAGAAATTACTAGTGACATTTTTTTCATATCCGCAAAAATTCATGGTACCTAGAAATAGAAAGATTTTTAAATTTCATTGAGTTGAAGTTGCCGGCGGCAACTTCTTAGAATTTTCTCCAGTCTAAAACTTTATTTGATTGTTAAAAAAGGACGCAGCGCAGTGATCGCCATTGGGAAGAATCGGGACCGAGTGTCCGCCTTGCTCAGCCAGTAGAGCGGCGGTGTTGGATTCAGAGTCGTCTAAACGTGTTCCGCATCTAGTCCATGGTTACCTGGTATTTTAAGTAAGTCCGTCGCTATATCGTCTATGACAGATATAAAACAAATTAAACGCCGATTTAGTTAATTTGAAACATATTTTTGTTAAGTAATTATCACAGAATCATAATTGTATCTCATTTTGAAAATGTGTTTAGTAACGGAGTCAAATTTAATGGCCTTTATTATTATTATCATTTTTTTTATTCCTTCAACAATTAAAGAATAAATGTGTTTGGTTTTTATTGATTGAATGGGGTTTAAGGCCAGTTTTAACAGCTGGAGCACCTTACAATGGATCCCTGGTATTGCTCAGTCCAGTACTACCACTACACCCTTTCCTAGCTTGGCTTAAGCACAATTACATTAAGATAAAATGTATTCCGACCATTTCTCTGATTCTTTGAAAACATTGGAAACATTTGTTATTACTAATTCCGCAAACACACTGTACACATTCCGTAAATTTACGGTTTAATTAAACTTGTAAATTACCGTGACTTAATGGATGTAGCGGTATGTCGCAAGATTGAAAATCCTTCAACTCCTGATAAATTATATTCGCCATTGAACGTCTCTTTAATTTATTGCAAAGTTATCGAAGAAGATTTATTAATTTTTCATGGTTGAGATTATATTTATTTCAAACTTGCCTTTTGATGTTTTTGATGTTTTAGTCAATTCCTGTATGTCAAATATCGTGTAATCATGAGACGGAAGTAAAATAGCGCGTATAAAGTTATACACCTTTATTTAGATAGTCATGTGCAAACTGATAGAACATTAGTAACCACATTATTTCACTTGCAGAAACGAATAGGATACGCTATCCACTGCAAGTAAAGGATAATGCGAAACGCAACTTATTGAATGCATGATGACCTAGCTAAAAATCTGGACTCCGGCAAACAGACAGATCTTCGCTTATCTAGCCTCCAGCTGCTATCACACGTTTACGATTATAACCCATTGCTGAGATACAAAGAAGAATAGGAGTCTGCTGCGCTACCGACTGCGCTATGACGGCGGCTATGAGAAAAGGAGAAATTGCTTGCTACAAGGGTTTGTTTTCTTTTTCCGAAAAGTTTTCAAATAATTGTATTTCTTCAGAACATTAATAATTCTCAAAATAACTACAACAACACGTATAATTAGTATTATTATTCTTTCTTTTTCAAGTACCAATATTTCGGCATACGCCTTCTTCAGAGTACATAATAATGAAAACAAAAAAAAACAAACGTGACGTCATTAACGCTACGTTAAAATAGCAGAAAAATAAATTACGCTTGTAGGAGCGTGCGATTTCGTAATAAATGGCAATGTTTACAAAAACATTAAAATGCCATAAAACATCGAAACTACAGCCCCCATTCATGCTGGAATTCGGTGATTCAGCAGCAAATAAACGATTTGTGGACCCATATAAAATTTTCTAATATTTATTTCATAACACACTGTGTTAAACAGGTAAGGATGAAATACAAATCATAAATAAGTGCACATATGTGCAACCTAATACTGATCTATATTGCACACAAAACAAAGCAGAATGAGATACATAGAAGCGCTTATCGGATGATAGATATACTTAAAATCCTATATTAAAAAGTGTTATTTAAAAAAATGACAAATAGGAAAAAACGATTAGCGCTTCAAAACACCTCATATACTTAAACATTATATTTCATATAACAGCTTTGTATTTAAGCCATTGGGGTTCATGGTTTTAAGCTTGTGTATCCAAAAGGTTTCTTTGCAAAGTCTATCCATATCATTTTCGATAATATCAATGGGCATGAAAGTGAAATCATCAATACTATGGTTATAGATTCATTAAAATGAGATGCCACTGAAGAAGAAAAGACAGGATCTGTAAAGTTATTTATATCAAATCTGTGACTATTCATGCGTCTTGAAACCGGCTGTTTAGTCTGTCCGACATAGTGAGTTTTACATTGATTACAGGTGATCAGATATACAACATCTTTGGTTTTACAGTTTGTGTTGTGTCTCATCTGAAAAGTTTCACCAGTACTAGTACAAGTAAATGTCCGTGATTTTTTTTTTTTTTTTTTTCAGAGCATTAGAAATTCATCATCAAAATTGAAATGTCATCTCAAAGGAACAACTTACCTGAGTTAACCAAACATTAAAACGACTCATTAGAAGGAGTAACTGAGCCTTCAGTAGAAATAGAAAAACAAACACTGCCTCTGACAACTGATCTTGTCAAGAAAAGATTAAAGAGTCACAAAATAACTATCTTGAATATATCTTGAATTTACCGATGCTTTAAATGGTAAAGTTAATACCAAGAAGTTATACTTCCTTCTCAAGCATTCAAAACAGGATACATCAGCAATACTTCCCGTAAAACCAACAGTAAATTTAATTATTCTTGTGGCGAAAAGGCTAGTGCCCTAAAACACCAATTTCAGTCTGTTTTTAGCCCAAAATCACCATTGAGTTAAATGAGTTTCGGAATAATTTGGTATAACAAGGAATCTGTTAGTCAAAACTTACTGAGTATATCCCAGCATGCACTACCATAGCTGAAGTGATAATGAAATTCTCCCTAAGTGGAAGATATTCGGTAAGCACCGTGTAGGACACCTAGCTGCATCTCCACATCAAGCATTGAAAAAGATACACTAAACCAGGAAATGTCCAAAAATAAACTATTGGCTGATAATAAACTAAGTAAGAAAACAGGAAGTATATACGTGTAACATACAGATAAAAATTTGGTAAGTGTCATGGACACCCCTAGTTGAGCATTTATTTAAAGTTTAAAGTCAATACTTTTAATAGCTGCTGAAAAATATGATGAAAATATACGAGAATAAACTCAGTCGTAGAAAGGGAAGTACATGTAGTTAAAGTGTTGACCTTAATTAAGTAAGCGCCTTTTAGGACACCTAGATTAACCTCCACACCAAGTTTCAAGTCGACGCTATGAATAATTGCTGAGAAAAGTGCGACGAAAATGTATCACTATACCAGGCAATGTCCGAATATAAACTAAGTTGTATAACAGGAAGTAATTAACTTGCGAACCTAAATTCGCTTAGCACCATATATGACCCCTAGATGAACCTCCGCACCAAGATTCAAGTCGATGCTATTAATAGTTCCTAGGATACGTGTGACGGAAACATACCACTATACCAGTAAATGTCCGAATAGAATAGAAGTCGTAACACAGGAAGTAGATAATTTACGGACCTAAATTCGGTAAGCGCCATGTAGGTCCCCTAGATGACCCTCCGCATCAAATTTCAAGTCAATATTATGAATAGTTGCTGAAAAAAAAAGCGGTGACAAAATGGTTACAGACGGACGGACGGATACGGGTAAACCATTATACTCCCCTCTTCTTCGAAGCGGGGGTATAATACTACCAACAGGGTCAACCAATCCAATCTATGCCAGATATTATTATGTGCAAAGCAGACATTGAAAAAATTCTCAAGAATCTAAACTCGTGAAGCGAATGGCCCGGACCGAATTAAGCCAATCATACTTAAACAGATATATTCTTAATTGGCTCTCATCGTGAGGAAAGTTTTGTAGAAGTCTATTGATTTTCCTACACTTCCCAGGATGAAAACCCGCTAATATTTCTCCGATCTATAATATTGATGAAGGAGCAATCCGGCTTATAATAGGCCAATATCTCTTACTTGCGAGAGCAAAATAAAATGGCATAAAGTTAACGCTGACCATATTTCAAAATTTTCATTCGCTGAAAGTAATGGACTTAACAGGCTTTTGCTGACTTTTCAAGTTGTAATCACGACAGCGAGAGGTCTATTGAACGCTTATACAAATGTATAGTATTTGGAAGTAGTAAAGCCTCTAGGAGTTGTCTCCCTTCATCTACTGTGAAACCACACTGGTCTGCAATCTCCGACAGTTCTACGGATTTATGCGATCTAAACGTCGTGTTTGGATCGATACAGATAGACCTAGGGGACAGGATCATGATTCTTAAGTAGCTTATAAAAATGCGAAGCGACATTTTAGAAATATGCATCGAAGATCGTCATTTTCATACATGCAAAAAGTCAACTCGGATATCGATAAACCGGCCGAATTAGACTGCACTTTGTTTTGTAGATTATTTAATTCTCGTAAATCTAAATCTTTTAACAATCCTTGTAATGAGATTAAGATTAATAATATAGTAGCGAGACAACCAAACGACGTTTAAGATGCTATAGCAATATAGTCCTTCTAGATAGTGCGTTGGTGAAAGACTAAGTCCTCTGATAAGTGATCTGTGTCAGGATGTTCTTTTTATAAAACGTTTCACAACGTTGAGGGTGTCTTGGTACGGGGGTAAAATAAAAAGAGGGTGGACTCTAACAAAAAATGATCAAGTAAGGAATGCAGAGTACAACTGAAGTAAAATTAAGATTAAAAAAATATAATTTAGTCCCTTTACTAGAGACGATAATCCATTCTACATGTGTCATAATGGGAAAATAAAATCAAGTTGACAATTTATAAACTTAACAAACACTGATGGATGAATCAATATTGATAGTTAAATCTAAATACCTTCAATTCAAGATAGCCAGTCAAAGGATTCCGAGATCTGTTTTAGATAATGAAAAAAGTTGAAAACAGTTTTGAATACATATGCAGGATCTCGCAGTGAGCTAAAAATTTAAACTTTAAAAACTTTAAAGTCGCATAGTTAAATAGCAATGACGGTTTTCAATAAGTTTACAACTGTGCAATTTTGTGAAAGTCAGCAATTCAAAACATCAGAAAATTTCTCTACGTGTTTAAAATCCCAGTTTAAACGTTAAGTTCGCCCTGATTTTGAATGAATGAACAAGAAAAAAACAACAACCAAAGACAAAATTCTAACAAAAATACAGCTCTATACTGTCATGTGTCTAAAAATAGATCCGAAGTATCGCGAGAATCGATTACACCGAGAAGTAAACATGATATGAAATAGCCCATTCCGAAAAAGGTTACAGGGAACTATTCCATTTTCCATAGGCGACCATTATAAGAAAATTGCACATAGCTCATCCCCAGAAATTGCAAGGGGGTCAAACTATGTGTCAAATTTAAGAACAATCATTCATCCGCAAAAATAACTCAATTCTGATATGGCATGATCCCTTTTATCAACGACTTATGACGTCATTTTTAAGATAACCCTCTTCGCGTAGCTAGTTTTACTTCATTCTCCGAAAAATACCCCAGGGTATAGAAACCGCCCCTCAAGAGGCGAAATACGTTAAAATGTTATCCTTTTCGTTCCTAAGTTATTAGCAGAGTATCAATTTATCGGATCAAATCGTTAGATTTCGTCTTGAAATTATATGGACCAATCAGAGGTCACTTTGATTTTTGTTTACATCTCCGTAGTATCCCTAGACAAAATGTGACAGATGGCGGGAAACTGTATTAGTTCCCTGTAACCTAAAATAAATAATACATTTTTTCATTAGTGCATTTTAATACATCAAAGCATAAAACCACTTATTCCGGACAAAATGCCAAAATTTCAGTCGTTTATGACATACATGTAGTGAGATATGGCCACATCCCTTTACCCAGTGAATGGAAATTCATAACAGAAATATGTTTGGATATAAGATTGTTCCTAAAAAAAGAAACGCCTTTTAGCCTTCAAAAAGTGCAATGCGAAATCCGTTTAGAATTCATTGTGATACAAATTGTCGTTTGTCAGTTTCTTTCTAAGACTTTAGATATCGATATCTACAAGAAAATGGGTATTTCGATTTGTTAAGATTTTTCTTTTAACATAACCCTCATCCTGAACAAATTTTCACTAATTCTAGGCATTTAATAGCCTCTGGTACCATTGATTTCCAACAATATTTGTTAAATAAGGTATAAACTTATACACTTATATATTGGTTACTTACATTTAAAAACTAAATGGGTTTGGACGAATAGATTCTGCACAGATAAGCCCGAACCCTTTACACTGGTCGGTTAGAGCAATATGCATGTGCGCACGATAAACACGGTCGACGTCACAAAGTAATATTTAAACCTGCTCTTTGTTCATGCGATTGCGTCTGTCTGCCTATAATGAGCATTCTTATGTCAGATTTTACTGTTGAAATAGTTTCATATGAATTTTAGAGTGCATATAACCCTTATCTTTGAAACAACTTGGATACCTTTCTTATGTCTTTTTAGATTAATAGACACATTTTTTATCGGAAAGATTCCTTTAAAATATCATTTTCTCACACGAAAATATTTTTTACATTTTCCCGGTGATTCTAAAAGCGTTTGGATGTATGGTTTTTTGATAGATAAGCGCCACCCCTTTACCCTCGGCTGGCGCAAAATTAGGGTTCACGCACTAGAAAGCTGCCAAACGTCACATAAAATAATCAAATCAAAGCTTTTTTTACTCGGAATCGTGTTCTTCTTAATACGATGACAATACTTCAGCGACTTTTCACTATTTGAATTATACGCAGATGATTTTAAGAGTTAAATAACCCTTATCTTTGACATAATTTGGGATTTTTTCCGTTTTCTCTCTGACAAAATGACGCTATCTAATTGAAAAAAAAAAATTACAAAAATCATTTTTCTTGCACGGAAACACGTGTTAGATATGCATTTACCTTCAAATTAAAATTTAAATCAATGTTGTGTAATGGGTGATGGGAAATAAAGTGATAACGCTTCACACTGGGCCACCGAGAAAATGTAATAATATTCCGTCCGTCGTTGTCGGATTTCACCAAGGAATTGACAAAATAACATTTTCTACTCCGAACGGGACTCCCTTATTACCAAAGAACATTCTGCTGCCAAATTTCATAAACCAAATCTATTTTCAAATACTTAAACTGTAGAATTAACCCGAAAACCCTTATTCTTGCAATAGTTTTGCCATTTTTTTTATTTCTTTTAAACTGAATAACACAGTCTTCCCACAAATTTTCTTAAATAAATCACTTCATTTCACGTACCTAGATTTTATACTTCGGCATAGAATTATTTAGATGCATTTGGTCCCATAAGGCTTTGAAAAACAAGGACATAACCCTCTGCATCTGTTCCTAAAAAGTCTTGTTCGTGTACACTCTTCTTACCGAACGACGCATTTAATGTTTAGAATTGGACTTAATCGCATTATTCAGGTCTCAATTCTATAATTGACATTAATTCGGTCTGAATTAAAGTGAAGAGAGCCACGAAAGGTGAAAATATGAACAAAAAAAGGTTTCAAAATAATGCAAAATCATGACGTCAGCGTGTTTTTAACAGCTGATCGACAGTATCTATGGAACAAATGGTCCCGTTTTGCTTGACAACCTGTTGATTTATCTGTTTTGTTTTTTTTTCATACGCCTTTAAAGATGAATTGTTCAGTTAGACTATATCAACCGGAAGAAGAAAATATTTGAAGGTCAAAAATTAGAACGATCGTAGCTACCTTATCTATTGTATTTATACGTTGAAAGACTTATTGCGCTTGAATACTCTCCCATGTGGTGAAACTACAAAACGGTCCCAGTCCTACTTCCGGGTAGCAAATTTAGATAAAAGAAATGGCAGATAATAAGGCAGTTATTAAATCGACTCAGAAAAAATGACTTTATTGTTCCGTATACTCTTATTATCGACGGAAAATAGTTGGTGGCCCATCTATCATGACAGACGATGGACACGGCACCATCATTAAAACTCGCCGCTAAAAAAAGGCGAGTTTCAAACTCTAGTTCGGATAAAGGGACAAAAAGTATATATAATGAATAAGATGTGTACAAAAAGATCTCTTAGAGTGACTTGTCTCTGAAAAGGAATGTAAAGTAAATAAGGCCTTAGTAATGATTGGTCCCATGTCTTTAACCCATTACTGAATAACGCAATTTTAGACTGGTCAAAATTAATGTTACAGACAACAATTACAGATATAATATAGGTGAACTTCCAAAATGGTCCCAGGAAATACTTTCCTTCATATTGCATATAAATCTGCGTTTGAAGTTCACATTTCATTTGTGTACACCATATCTGTTTTGAATAACAAATCTTTTGCTTTCTTCGAAAAACAAAGAAATATAGTAATTAATGTGTTGAAATGCTTTGAAATGCGCATGTTAGTAAAAAAGTCAAAATGATTCCTCAGACCAAACACCCAGAGGTGAACGAACCTGTGTAAGATTCCAATGTTATCCCAGGTTGTTTCCTTTAGGGGCGTAAATAAGCGGAAGCTAGTTAACACATTCCCACATAACAAAAGCAGAATGGTGATGGAATGGGTTAACCCATTCTCAGACAACAAAATATATGCTGGTCCAAATATGCTGGTCCAAATTCAAAGGGGATACAGATGACAAGTTTAAGCTGATTAAATTCTTCATCTATGGCAGAAAACATTGTGGACAATGAAGGAATGCTTTAACCTTGTAACAATTTCTTCATTATCTAAAATGTCTCCAAATAGCTTTTCTTGAAGGGTGTCAAAAGGCAGCAATTGTGTGGGAATTGGTTTACCCATTACCTCCTTTTATCTACACACTAGAGAACATAAACTGTGGAAAAGATAATGAGAAAAGGAGAAGTTGCTTGCAGCAAGGAATTCCTTTCATCCCCAAAATTAATCGCCTTCTGCAACTTTCATTTAAGACCAGTCTAAGATTTTGCCTGGTAAGGGGTTAAAAGGTTGACTTACATTGTAAGACCCATTATACATGAGCGAATGTTCAAAACAAAACGAAGTCATTTCAGAGATGTAGAAATTATTGCACATTAAACTTGAAAATTTTTTGTCAAAGTCTAATGATGACTTTCTTTTGAATACCCCTTTAAATAATATACACCATGTCATTTCTTTAACATTTTTTCAAAATTTATGAGCACAAAGTTATTCCAGAGAAAAATATAACATAATCCATCAAAGTAAACGAAAACAAGTGAGATAGAATTTAGACCTTTGTTAAAATTAGTTATCTTCGATAAAAGAGAAATAATGTATAAATACAGTTTTGAAGGAAACATTTTTGAAAAGAATGAACTTCTCACTCGAGTTTCCAAATAAGGTAAACGAAACTGAAACAAGAAAATATTAAAGGGTTTGCAAGGATTATTTATCAAGAAAACTTAAATACAGCAGATGTGACAAAGAGATGACTTCTTATGATCAAAGTAAAGTACACACATGACATACTGATAGGACACACGACCATGCATCACAATAATATATATTGGTTTTAATTTGCAACCCCTTAACAATTTCCTGTTCAATTTCCTGTTCAATCCCTGGTTTTACGTCCCTGTGTTTTTACGTTCTTCCTTTCTTCCTTTTCCACAATATTTTCTATCCTACTGAATGATTATTTTAACGCATTACTAGAAATGCCCAAATTGAAAGAAGTCGCAGACGACAATTCAAAGTTAATGAAATTTCGGATTTTTTCCCTTTTCTGGGTATAAAACATTGTGGAAAATGAAGAAATTGCTTGTAACAAGCAATTTCTTCATTTTCCACATTGTTTTCCAAAGCTCTTTTCATTGGGGGCGTCCAAAGGCGTCATTGAGTGGGAATTGGTTACGATAAAATTGACTTTAAATTGTCGTCTTCAAAACCTTTGATTCTTAGACGGGTCTAGAATTTGGCAAAACTAACATATTTGTAGGTAACCTATTTCAAGTACATGCATTTGATAATGTTGGACATATTTTTACATGTTAATATGATAATAATAATCCTGTTTCAGATAGGAGAGGTTTTTTTTCTGCAGTATAATTCTTTATCCATTCCTTTTTCTATGTTATAGATAAATATTAATTATTTTATGGAAAAGATCTTGAGGAAAATGGCTGGTAAAAAAATAAATAATCTTTCCACATAAGACTTAATTCTAATATAGCTTTGACATAATATGCATCTGTCAAGGTTATTTTCAGTGCAATATTGGTTGAAACATATAATTTGAAATTAAGCTGTCGGTCTAAAAACCCAATTAGTTTTCAGTTTTTATTTTGAATTACTGGCACGCAAGTATTTCTTCAAAAAGCAAATTTAAAAGTTGAAAAGTCGATGTTTTTGTCTGGAAGAAAGCCGTCATCCTCCGTGGTTCACGGAGTTCCATCAAAATTTGCTACCCGTACAAAGGGAAGTCACTCTAACGACTTTGGGTCAAAGGGAAGTAAGCCACGTTTTCGGAAAGGGCTATACACGTACATTGTAGTTGTATACGCGACAGTAAAGTAGAGAAATAAACAAAGCTTATCCCCCACGAGTCTGTAGAGATGCAGTAGGCTCTTAATAAAAGACACAAGACGTAAGTAGATAAGGCCTGGGATAACCAGATCGTCACATCACCCCCTTCCGAGAGTGTTTAGTTCCATCAAACACTCCTAGAAACAAGTAATAAGAAAGAATCAGTATAAACCAGTAAACCACCTAGCAAAAATCAATAATAAATGACGATTAAATTTCACGACACCAGACTGCCCTTTTTGACCACACGGTGTGAGCCTCCTTAAAGTAAATTAAGTGCGGACTACCTCAAAGTAGATTAGCATTAAACTTTCGGCGACCAGAAGTGTTCTTCAGCCTAATTACACACTTTCCGTGTGGGGTAGATTAATACAACAACCTATTTGAAATTGGACATTTGCAGAAAATTTAAATCTAGCTAATTAAAATTTTACATTCACACATTTAATCTTTACCAGATAACGTGTAATTTTCAGTTAGTTAAAATGTAATGTGGACTTATTCAATTTCCGATATTCATATGCACTGTCGATAAATGACTTTGCATATGGGCACCGGAACTAGCAATGGCTAAATATTGCTCGGCAGCATGAGCTGAAGTGACAACACCACTAGACAAGATTTAAGTTCATAAAAACATGAACTGAAAATTGACCGCTGATAAAATTTGTTCAGCCACACTAACTGAAAATGTTGAAATTAATGATTTTGGATATTGTAGGGAAACTTACATGACCATGCTAGTTTCCATGCATTTCACAGAGACTGACAATTTTTTTTTTACTTAAAGAAAGGTACAAAGTATGACATGTATGAACACTTAATATGAAAGACCTTGACTAGTTGAAGACAATTCCTGAGTTACAAATGCTGATTAATTAGTTAATGAAAAGTAATAGTAAGGTAGAATCGACTACATAAGAAGAAAGTTACTGTAACATTTACAGAGATGAAAAGAAAGTGCCTCCAAGTATAATAATGCTGTCATAAAACAAGATTATGATAGAAGGACAAACTGTTTAAGCTGTCGAACAAGACTTATTTAAGAAAATGATAAAAAATCACATGATTTTCACTCTCTTTACAATACTAGTACCCCTCACAATCGCTCTTACATCCTTTCGCACTGAAAAAAATAAGATCCTCGCTCCGCGTTCACGCCTGTCAAACCTTTCTCTCCACAATTCGCCTCTCTTCCTCCTCTTCTTTTCGTAGTGTCAGTCCTTCTCATCCTTCCTGTCTGAGTCCCTCTCCTCTCTCCTGTCTTCATGATTTCTCTTCTCGCCCCTCCTGTTGTCGGCTCTATCCCTCCCATCTTTATGCTGGTGCCGTTCGTCTTCTCTTCGTCTGTAGCTAATTGCTGCGGCTATAACTTCACTGCTGGCAGAGGAACATGAGGACAAAGGTGACATTGAACGAGCCCCTTTTCGTGGCGCCTCTTGTTGTCTGGATGTCTGTGGCTTAGGTTCAACTTGCTGTTCCTCAATCACCCTGATTTCTCCCTGCCCCATTATGTTCTCTACCTGGCCTGGCTGTGCCTGAATCTTTCCCATCCACTCTACAACTGGCTGCGGTACAGGTCTGGTTGGGGTGCCAACCAGCGGTCTGGGTGGGAACGTCGCATCCACTGCTACCTACTGTCTTCCTGGCTTAGCACCCTATAGTCGGCTTCTCCAATCACATGCGGATCTTGGGTCCTCACAAGGCAGGCATTGGTGTCCAGCTGTTGGCTATCTGCCGCCATGAGTCTGTGCTTTCTGTAGGTAGTTACATGTGCCAGCAGGTCGGCTTCCTCCATACATTTAAACAGACACAGGCTACAATAGAAGGGCACCTCGTCCAGGCTCAGATGTACCTTAAGGATGTGTTCTTCTGTACGATACTTAACGCCAATTGTCTTTTTTCCCCTCTTCTCATAGCATCATACACACTGGTAGGCTCTCCCCTTCCTCCTGGCTCTTTCCTCTACACTAACAAAGTTACTTGCCATGTTGACTTTTCTACAACGACAAATGATAGCCACTATTTAACGACTGTCTACTACGCGCTCAAAGCGTTCAAGATTTGTCGGTTTCATCAAATGCTGACCTTTACTTTCGCAAACGACCCATTTTTTTGCTATGAGACACTTGCATGTTTCAACCTGTGCAGTAAGCTCTCTTTCTTCAACGAAAAAGAGTAATTTGCCCAAGTGTCCCACTCGTCACCTCTCTCCTGACCCCCTTGGTCACCATGGTAACTTACCTTGACACCCGCAGAATGACCACCCTATTCTTCTCCTTGCAGCCAGACCAAACCACTATCTTCACCAGCCAGTATCGGGATCTAAAACTCTTACCTTATACCTGTACTCAGTATACAATTAAGTCAGTTCATCTTATTAGGTTTCAACCTCAAAATATGATTCTTTCTACTCTTATCAACTTCCATCTTCGCATACAACACCCTTTATAATTTGAAAGCACAAAACAAATACGTCAATCATCAAATACATGTAGATTCATGGGTAACAACGAAAAAAATTGAATAACTGTTAAAACTGTTCTAATCATTGTTTCTCTGTACAATTAGTTGATTGTGAAATACTTGTCCCTAAGCTTCTTTATCAAACTTGGAATGGTGCGCCCTTCGAAAGACTTTAACTTGTCATGACGTACGACTTTCTCCGATCCAGATCGATCGAGTTGAACAAGGAAGTTTACATCGCTGATCTTCTTCAACAAGAAAGGTTCGTCGTACGACTTCTCTAACTTCTTTGCAACACCAACTTTTCTCGCTTCGCGAAGCATCCAGACTAAATCTCCCACTCTGTAGTTTTTGTGCGCTAACTTCACATCATGCGACTCTTACGTCGCTTCGCCTTGCGCCCCAGATGCTTTCTGACAATGTCGTGTGCGCACTGCATTCTGCTTCTAAGCTTGTCAACGTAATCTCCATAACTTGTCACTTCATCACCTCTAGTTGTCTGGCTGCTGAATATCAGTTCGGGTGGCAGTCTGATCTCGCGACCCATTGTCATTAGATTAGGTAACAGTGTTGTCGACTCATGCGGGGTTGCTCTGTAAGCTCCGGCCAGACACCCGAGGTATAGATCCCAGTTCCTCTGCTCCCCGACAAGATACGATGTGATCATCGCTAGCAATGTTCTTTTGAAACGCTCACACTGACCATTACACTTCGGATTTCTAGCTGTTGTTCTCGTCTTGCGTATCTCTAGCATTCTGGCAAGTTGTTTGAAGATTTTACTTTCAAAGGTTCGACCTTGGTCGCTGTGTATCGTAAGAGGACATCCCCAACGGGCTATGATGTTGTTCAACAGCTGCCTTGCGCACTCTTCTGTGGTCTGATCTTTTACTGGTAAGATCTCGACATATTTCGTAAAAAAAGTCCGTTAGCACTAATATGTATCTATTTCCTCGTTGCGTTTAGGGTAAAGGGCCAAGGTAATCTATTGCAGGGACATCCCATGGCGCTCCGACCTTGATTTCTCCCCGCTTTCGGTGCTTTGGGCGGCTTTTTGTTTGCTGCACAAACCTCACATCTTTTGATGTAGACCGTAATATCTTCTTTCATGGCATACCAGTAGAATCGCTGGAGAGTCTTCCCTGGTCTTCTTGACTCCCAGATGCCCTGAGAGTAGGTTGTCATGCATCTGGTTGAGGACCTTCTCTTTAAGTGTTCTATGGACAATGAACTGTTTAAAAAACCCACTTTCGTTCTGCTTAACAAAATACTTGAACAACATTCCATCTTGCAATGCTAGTGAGTCCCAGGCCAACCAATAATGTCTCCCGGCTAGGCTCCAGGTCTCCACAGACCTTGAGTCAGGTCGTTTGTTCTCTATATTCGCTTTGTAGATAGGCCCAATATCTGGATCTTCTTTCTGGTCACGCATGAAGGATCTTGAGTTACCGTAGTCACCCGTATTTCATCTTGTCCAAGTTCTTTGGCTTGTTCTGTTGGAATATAAGACTCTTCCTCTAATCTTTTGAATATTTTAATGTACTTGTCCTGCAGGCCCATGTCATCAGCTCGCTTCTTGCATTTCCTACATGGTTCGAACTTGAATGGCTCGTTCATGTCAGTTTCGGGCAGCTGCAGTCTTGTGGATTCTCACATCTAGACAGAGCATCGCAGTGGCCTTGTTTCTTGCCAGAACGTTACTGCACGAAAAAGGAGTAATAAGATAAGATTTCAATCCAACGAGCTACCTTACCTCTAGGTTCTTTCAGGCTAAACAGCCATACTAATGCTTGGTGATCTGTTCTGACTACAAACTTCCTTCCGAGTAAGTATTGCCTGAAATATTCAATAAAATAGCGCACAGCAAGCAGTTCTTTCTCTGTCACACAATAGTTGCGCTCAGCCTTGTTCATTGCTCTGCTGGCGTAAGCGATCACTCGTTCCCTGCCGTCCTGGACCTGAAACAATACGCCGCTAATCGCACAGTCTGAAACGTCAACAATGAGTGTGAATTCTCCAGCATCGTTAAGTGGGTATCCCATCACGGTTGGACTCACTAAAGCTCCTTTAAGTTTCTCAAATGATTCTTGACATGCATCTGTCCACTTGAAATGTCTCCCTTTCTTGGTCAGTTCAACCATTGGTCTTGGCAAAGTCTTTAACAAAACGCCTGAAATAGGAACACATGGCAACAAATTGCTTTATTTGTCGTGAAGTCTTAGGCACTGGCCATTCCGCTATATTCATTATATTGGTGGGGCTTGGTAGTACACCCTTGGCTGACACCACATGTCCCGAAAATGTTACTTCGGTTTGCATCATGGAGCACTTTTCTGGTTTCAGCTTTAAGCCGGCTTGTCGTAACCTCTCAAATACTTGCTCAACCCAGGCTATGTGATCATCTAAGTTGGTCGCAAAGACACAATAATGTAATCAATGTATATGATACATGTTTCCCATTGCAGTCCCTTCAGAGCAAGTTCTATGGTTCTCTGGAATGTGCTTGCTGAATTATCGAGTCCAAATGGTAGCCGACTCATCTCAAACAGACCGTATTTGCAGCAGAAGGCAGTTTTGGGAATATCCTCTCCCTTCACTGGTATTTGGAAATAACCACTGGTCAGGTCAAACGTACTAAAAGGGTCGAACCTGAGACGGCGTCTAGGCAGTCTTGAATCCTTGGTAGAGGGAAAGCGTCTGGCGTAACAAGACTGTTGAGTCGTCTTTAATCAATGCAGGGACGGATACTGCCTGATTTCTTTTTAACCAGCACTATAGAAGATGACCAGGGAGATGTACTTTCCCTAGCAACCTTCTGTTCAAGTAATTTTTCTATTGCCTTTCTTTCTTCTCCCGCATACGCCATAGGGACTCTCCTTGTAGGTTGTTTTATCGGCTTCGCATCTTTCGTGTCAATTGTATGTTCTGTTAGATGGGTGCATCCGAGATCCCACTCATCCTTCGAGAAAATATCTTGGTATTTGGTCAGCAAATTTGCAATGACTTCTTCCCCTCCAGATACCACATTCTTTATGGCCCTATCAAATAGGTCTTTCACGTGTTCTGGTAAGGCATCCTGAGCAGTTTGCTTACTGGCTGGACCAATTCTATCTCGTAGGTTTTTCTTTTCTTGAAGTTCAATCCTACGTATACTGAGATTGTTATCTTTATGTTCAACATTCTTTTGGTAAACAAGTGTTATCGGCTGTTCTTTTAATAGTTCCGCTACCCCTACAGTTGTTTTTTGTCTTAGTTGCACAGGGTCTGAAAAAGGATTCATCACCTTAAAATTGCTTGTCACAGCATTACTGTTATTAACCAAAGAGGCCGCCAAAGAGGATAAACCTCTTTAAAACTGTCTGTTGGTTCTATGATGAATTCGGTCATTCCAAACACTTCCTCTCCTTCACATCTCTCAACGAATACATCTACAAGGGCCTCACTCTTGGGTGGTATAGTAAAGTCACTGGCTACTGTAACTTGGCGGTTTTTGTCACCCATGTTTGTCCCAATGCATGGTATTTCGTGCTCTCGTAGCTTAATGACGCCTTTGCTCATCATAATGTCAGCTGGACCTTCTGGGTCGTTAAGAAAGACATCCATACCAAGTAGACAGTCGTCTTCAATTTCTGCTACTACCATTTCCTTGTGCATGCTAACTGGTCCTAGTGTTATATTAAAGTTTCCGCGTCCAATCTCCTTAATAGGTGCACCGTCTACGCTGACAAGGTTACTGGAGGGCGTCAGTGTTGGTCTGCACTGTCGATTCAACATCTCGTATACTCTGCAAGATATTACTGACTTTGTAGCTCTAGTGTCGGTAGTGAATAGTATAGGCCTGTCTTCTATAGATCCTTTAATGTATAAGCTGCTACTCCCTAGCTTCCTTCTTCTAATTACTTCGGACTTTGTCTGTTGTTTATTGTGGTCTTGAATGTTGATGTGGGCCTCCCCTCGACCTCCAGGCTCGGCCCCTAGTAGTTTAAATGGTTCTTGTTCCTAAACCTCCTTTTTACCTTGGCATCTTGCTCGTTCGCCTGCATCTGTTTCTTTTTTTAACGGACAGTCTCTAATGAAATGACCCCTCTGGTTGCATGCAAAACACGTCATTTCCGTTCTGTTCTGTTTTCGGGTCTCTTTTTGGTCAACTAGCCTGTCTAGTTTTGCCAACACCTCAAGCATGATTGATTGTAGGCTCTTCTCTTCACGATTGTCCGGCTTTGACTTAAACCCGGAACTCTCATTTGTGACTTTCCTGTCATCCGTCCTTCACAAAATCGAATATCCTCTCCGTTTTTGTGTTGACAGGTTGACGGGTCATCCTCACTAGTTTGCTCTCCCTCTGCAACCTGCCTTGTGAATTTTCTCAGTTTCTTGTCCCCAGAAGGGTCTCTGTCCTTTCTTTGTCTAGTTTGTATAAAACGTACTACGTGGTACACTGCCTCATCAATAATATATGGGTCTTTGTGGTACTCCACTTCAATTTTGGCTTCCTGGTCCCTCAAAGTCTATCGGCTTGCCTTCTCACTGGACTCTGCCTTTCATTCTGTCTAAAATAGTCAGTGAGATTTCCGCGTGAATCGGATCCATCGCTTCCTGGTCCGATACGATCCTGTACAGTAGGGCAAATGTGGTGCCCATTTTGTTCCAGGCTGCCGTGGGTGCACACTAACTGTTCTCTAATCCCATGATTCAGGTAGCCGTTCTTCACATCTCGACTGGCAGCTATCGTATGGTCGATGTTTTATTGAGCCTCTTCAGTTAATGGGCTTGACCTCTCCAGAATAAACTCATGGTTGCTTGAACTCGGTACCCTTTGATTGGTATCTATGGAAGTCCCCACATCTCCCGAGGCTAACTGTACTTCTTTTCTTTGGGGCCTCCTGGTCCTGTCAACTGCGTTAAGTTGTGCTTCAATCGGACGGCTGTAAAGGTTGGACTCCCCTTCTTTATGTTGGGTCTCGCACTCTGACTCTTGATCTGTAGTCTCTTCTGCGTCTTTTCAAGATACTATAGCAATATAGTCCTTCTAGATAGTGCGTTGGTGAAAGACTAAGTCCTCTGATAAGTGATCTGTGTCAGGATGTTCTTTTTATAAAACGTTTCACAACGTTGAGGGTGTCATGGTACGGGGTTAAAATAAAAAGGGGGTGGACTCTAACAAAAAATGATCAAGTAAGGAATGCAAAGTATAACTGAAGTATAATTCAGATTAAACAATTATAATTTAGTCCCTTTACTAGAGACGATGATCCATTCTACATAATAATGGGAAAATAAAATCAAGTTGACAATTCACAAACTTAACAAACACTGATGGATGAAACATTTTCCGAGATCTGTTTTAGATAATGAAAATAGTTGAAAACAGTTTTAAATACCTTTACATGATCTCGCAGTGAGCCAAAAATGTACTTTAAAGTCGCATAGTTAAATAGCAATGACGGTTTTCAATAAGTTTACAACTGTGCAATTTTGTGAAAGTCAGCAATTCAAAACATCAGAAAATTTCTCTACGTGTTTAAAATCCCAGTTTAAACGTTAAGTTAGCCCTGATTTTGAATGAATGACCAAGGGAAAAAAAACCAAAGACAAAATTCTAACAAAAATACAGTTCTATACTGTAATGTGTCTAAAAATAGATCCGAAGTATCGCGAGAATCGATTACATCGAGAAGTAAACATGATATGCAATACACTAGTCCAGTTACCCTATGGTTTGACCTTCAAATAATTGCAACAGAAAATGTTTTTCGTTTTTCATAGAGCCCTAGCTAATTTAAGCATCATATCAAAAGTCTAAAAAAATCAAAGCGTGCTAAATGGCTGAAAAAAGAGCATCTTGTTGCAAGAATTTCTATTGAAATGAACGGCATCGGTAGGCCTCCGTACTCGTGAAAAATGATCAATTTATCAAGCGTATACAGACAATCGCCTGAGTGCCATGACTTCCGTCGCCTGCATTTTCGACAAATCAATGCTAAAATACAATAATTCGAGAAACTTTAAGGTAAGTAAACATGTTTAGGAAAAGTTATTCATAAAATAGATGGCTTTTGGGAAGATGAGTTTGTTTACAATATATTTATTCAACGAAAAGTTTTGTAGAATGGCTTTTCGCGAAAAATGAAAGTAACCAAGTTTTTGTTTTATAAGTCATGAAAATATCGAGATGAACGTTAATTCTTCGCTTAAATCATCTTTTATAAACCTAGATCTTCATAATAGTAAAAAGATGACAAAAAAAATATTGCTGTCGGACTCGCGGGTTTTCATTTTTTTTATAAACTTCGGAAGCCCATTATTGCCATAATTACTTACGCCATGAAATTCACGTAGCGGATACTTATGTTTCCTTGCTTTCATTTAAAGGAAGAAATAACCAGCTGTTTTGCTCTTTTGGGTAAGACAATTTTCCATATGCAGAAATATATTGAACTAAAGAAAACAAATATATATTATCTAAATTTACATAAAGTACTATTTTCTATTTCCTACAGAAAACACAGAAACCTTACTTGGTGTAAAAAATGGATTGAAAAGATGACATTGTCATTGGATAAACTCTCTAGTATAATGCTTGGTAAGTTCAGACAGTGAAATGTAATGTAAAATGAATAAATTCAGGAGCTTTTATGAAGAGTATAGAGTAATGACAGTGCTAATATAATGATGAGAAACATTAAAACGCACATTTATAGAATATTTATACATTTTTACAGAACAATCTTCAATATCTATAATACTGAAATAATGTAAATTTTAGAAATAACTAGATCTATTACATCATACATTGATGTGATAGACCTAGTTATTTCTAAAATTACTTTTTTCAACCGAATGAAAGTGCTAAACAGCAGTAATTTCCATTAAAAATAAGAATTCTAAAGTTTTGATAAAATGAATGAATAGATAAATAAGTAAAGGAAGGAAAAAGAAAAGGGATTATGAGCAATGTAAATTTTGTCAAAACCCTCAATCAATTCATGTTTATTTATTCATTGTTTTGCAGGGTCTTATTCCATTTAAAGGAGACGTGAGGTCTCACGTAAATGAAACTGGTTTTGAGAGCCCAAAGGTCAATATGGAATGTGAACTGAAATCAGAAGATAAAAATATAAAGTAGGTAGTTATTGAATGATTTATAAAGAAATTTAAATGTGATTATAGAATATGTGGATTATCTTATCCCTGTCATAAACCATTTATCACAAGGTAGAAAATACTAAAATATAATAAATACATAAAAGTAATGGTTAAAATGTACTCACTCAATAAAAGCTAAGAACTAGTGCAATGTACAGTAAAATTTATATTGAAATGTACTCACACAATAAAAGCTGTACGTTGCATTTATTTAAAAGTATGAAGACAAATCAGATATACACTGCTTTAGAATAAAAAATGTAACCAAGCCTATCTTTTTTTTATGGCGTAAATAGCTCCAGAAACAATGTCTCAAAATTATATCTTGAAAAAAATCATTTATCAAACAACCCTACTGCAAATTAAAGTCAAAATGAATTAAACCAGTACCAGACAGCAAAGTTTTAGACTGCTTCATATTGAAAGAAGTTGCAGACGACAATTCAAGTTTATGATACTTAGATTGTTTCTACTTTTTGGGTAGAAAACATTGTGGAAAATGAAGAAATTGCTTGTTGCTCGCAAGTTCTTCATTTAACACAATGTTTTCCTAATTGATTTTCTAAAGGGGCGTCAAGAAGCGTCATTGTGTGTAAATGGGTTAATCAATCATTGTTTACTACTCAAATTGTGTCATATATTGTTTTTGATTAAATTTCGATTAATCTAAACCATTTTTTTCTCTTTTTTCAGTGCGGAGTGTCCTATTTGTAATGTAAACCTCCCATATGGGAAAGCTGTTGTCCAGTTACGTTCTAAGGGCAGTGACAGTGTTAACAAGGCTGGCAAACTTAGAAAAGACACAGTGTTGACCCATCTTGGGCAAAGAGTACATGTTGAATGCAGAAAATCATACTGCAATCCATCAAATATTCAAAAAGCATTAATTGTGAAAAAACCAGAACAATTGCAATCTCCATCCTTAAGATCATACACAGGTTCTTTTAACTTTGACACACATTGTCTTTTTTTATGGAAAAAAAGCTAAGTGCCTTGGCAGGAAAAGGGGTAATGAGGTCTTTCAAGTAAGAACATTATCATTTAAGAAAACATTAAAACTATCTGTAGAAGTAGGAATGATGAACGGGCAAGTGAAGTTGAAGGAAGGCTGCAAAATATTAATGATCTTCCTGGTGCAGACTCAATATATCATCAATCATGTAGCGTTAACTTTAGAACTGGAAAACAAATACCTAATAGTATAGAGTCTTGCTCTGAAAGGAAAAGAAGAAAATGCGGTTCAGGTAGACCAATCAATATTTTTCAAGAAAGCGCATTCAAAGATATTGTCCAATATTTGGAAGATAACCCAAATGAACAGGTGACCATCAAAGACCTAGTAATGAAAATGGCAGATCTGTGTGGAGAATTAGCATATACAACTACACATCTGAAAAATAGATTGTTACAACATTTTGGCTCATCCATTGTTATTACTGATATCAATGGAAAGCAAAATGTTGTAACATTCAAAAGTACCGCATCGGAAATTTTACAAGCCTTTCATCAGCGAACAAAAAGTTTGGATGCTAATGACGAAAAAATTGAAATAGCAAAAACGGCGGCCAGACTTATATTAAATGACATTAAGAATTTGCCATCTTCAAAAACTATTTATCCTTCAGCAGAAGTTGTTTCGTCAGTTAAAGAAAACATAGATTTTCTCCCGGACACTTTAAAATTCTTTTTAAAGGAACTCTGTATTGAGAAAAATGCAGATATTAAGGTAGCAGCTATTGGTCAACCAATTATGCAAGCAGCAAGACCAAAATCTATTATTGCTCCTCTTCAAATAGGGTAAGGTATTCAAATGCACCACCACTTCGCTTCAAAATTCTTGATTGAAACACTCAATAAATTAGGATTTTCTTTGTCATACAAAGAAATTCAGAAGTTTGAAGCAAGTGCTGCCTTTTCGCAAGGTATTGATTTACCTCTGCTAGAAAATGGGCAATTCTGCCAGTTCGTTGGCGATAATGTTGACCATAATTTGCGGACCCTTTACGGTCATAACACATTTCATGGCATGGGTATTATTGCTTGCTATACACCTAAACTGCGCGGTAATGCTATCCAAAGGGTCTCTGTTTCTACGGAAGAGCTGTCCAATCTCGGTAAAATAGATATCAAATTCTATAAGCAAGAACATGCTTTTATGCAAGAATTGATATTTAAAAAATTGCCAGACACCATTTACGATGATTCGACAGAACACCTAGATCTATTATCAAAATATGCGTGGCCTCTAAAGCAAAAAAAAGCTAGGCTGGTCAGGTTTCATGCAGGCAGTACAAAATGCTGTAGTGCACATGATGTCTGGCAAAGCAGTTTCAAGGGCCCGGCAGTTAGAGCTCATTTGCTAGCAGAAGAAGTTTTACACTCAATCTTGGTGTCTAAAGCGTGCAATTTTGATTTTTCGAGGTCTCTTTTTGTCAAATCTAGAGATACTTATGAACTTGAAAATGGTTGAGACTCATCCAACTATGATGAAAATGCAAATGACATCAAAACTTTGGTGACTGTAAAAACAGATGAACAGAAGTTGCTTGACGTTATTGCTAAATAACACACTGAACTACTCGCGGGGTCATTAGAAATGGCAGATGTCGAAAAAGGTGAAAGCCTTGTAAAAATCGTGGAAAAAATTGACATTTTAAAGGGCAATCTCATTCAGTATAGGACTGCAAAATTATGGTTGATGTATTTAACCATGATTAACATACTGTGTTTGTTTATCAAAGCTGAACTCACCGGATCCTGGAGGCTTCATCTTCATGCAGTAAGGCAGATGTTACCCTATTTAACAGCAGCTTGTCACAATCTGTATGTGAAATCGGCTTATTTGTACCTTCAGACAATGCCAACCCTCGAGAAGGACCATCCGGAAGTTTTTACTATTTTCCTTGCAGGAAATCATGTAGTGAGAAGTAGTGACCGCTTTTGGGCAGGCCTTTCTTCTGATCTCATTATAGAGCAGGTTTTAATGAGAAGCGTAAAAACTACGGGAGGTCTTACTAGAGGTCGTGGATTATCAGATGCACAAAGAAACCAGTGGCTACTGTCAATGCCAGCTTGTACAGAATACAAAATAATGCTATGCAAGAATTTAGTGGTGTAAGCTATCATACAAGTGAACAGCATACTGAGTGCAGCATAGCCAGGATGGAAAGAGATGAAGATGATAAAGTGAAATTTCTACAATTTCTACTTGAGAGAAATCCTTTCGAAGAACGCGAATCGCTTCTTCGAAACATAGAAACTGGTGAAACAGCTGATGTAGTTGCAAACGTAGATGATTCAAAGTCAATCGGAAATAAAGTCATCGAAAATATGGCGTCTGACAGCAGACAAACCAGCATTAGCAAATGCAATTTGGTCTCTTGGTAAATGTGAAATAACAGAACTAATAGACGTTTCTGCGAAGTATGTTATTGACGGTGGATGTTTACTTCAACGCATCCGATTGAAGCAAGGCGATACCTTTGGTAAAATATGCCGTTCATATGTCTCTTATGTAGAGAGTCATTATAAATCATCTAAAGAAGTCTTTGATGGCTACAAACTAGGCCCCTCCACAAAAGATGGTGCGCATCAAAAACGCTCTAAGGGACGTACGAGTACACTTGTCCAGTTCTCGGATAATACATCGTTTAGGTCAAAAAAAGAAACTTTCCTTTCAAACGTTCAAAACAAACAAAGCTTTATAGAAATGCTGAGTAAATACCTCCAAGATAATGGATTTGATACCTTTCATGCATCTGAAGATGTTGATTTGCTGATTGTTTTGACTGCGGTAGAACTTGCAAAATCTAGTGTTACTGTTGTAATTGGAGAAGACACAGATTTACTTGTCTTACTTTGCTACCACGCTGATGTACTAGCAAACAAACTGTTTTTTCTTAAAGGGCGGAATTTAAAAAATTCAAAATCTCTCAAGGAATGGGATATAGTAAGCACAAAGAGAACACTAGGTACTACTATTTGCAACTGCCTTCCCCTCATTCATGCTTTATCGGGTTGTGACACGACTTCAAGAGTTTATGGGCTCGGCAAGGCAGCCGTATTGAAAAGGTTCTGCAATTCGCCGTCTTTGCAAAATCTGGCATCTGCTTTTCTTAAAAATGATTCAGAAAAACTTGAAATTATCCAAGCCGGGGAAGAGATATTAGTCGATCTATACAAAGGGGATGCGAATGAAAGCCTTAATCAATTACGTTATAGAAAATTTGTGAGCAAGGTGATGACGAGTCTCAATTATGTTCAAGTTCACACATTACCGCCTACAAGTGCTTCAGCTTTTTATCATACACTACGTGTTTACCTTCAAGTCCAACGATGGCTTGGCCCGGATATCACTTTAGACCCTCTTGATTGGGACTGGAAGTCAGAAAATGGCTCATATAGAGCGATACAGACAAATTTACCACTTGCACCTGAAGACTTACTCAAGGTAATACGTTGTGCATGTAAAATGAACTGTGATACAAAACGATGCACTTGCAGAAGGTATGGGTTAGACTGTTCTTCTGGCTGTAGAGAGTGTAGGGGCACTAGCTGTTCAAATGCAATAGTTCTTACTGGTCATGACATTGAAGAATATCTAGAGTAAGTTGTACTTCTCTTCAATCTGAAACTAGCAAAAATAATATATTTCTACGGTCATGAAAAAGAAGCTTAAATCGCCAGTGAGCGAGCAGAAAGTCACGACTACAGTCGAGCTGTAGTTGCGACATTTTGTACGGACATTGACGAAAAATGTGATCCGCACAGAGTACTAGTAGTTAGACAATTGTAAAACTGTTTGTCTATATGAATAATACCGTGGTTAATAATAATTCATTGCCAAATACCCGGCTTGGTCCTTATAATAAAATGTAGGAAATTCATTCAGTCGGTTCTTGTGAAAAGATCGAATCCCATAGTGATTTACTCGTTATCATGACGCTTTGTCATTTAACCCATTCCCACATAGTGACGCTTTTAGACGTCCCCAAGAAAAAAAACTTTTGGAAAACATTGTAGAAAATAAAGAAATTGCTTCTTACAAGCGAATTCTTTATTTTTCACAATGTTTTCTTTCCAAAAGGTTGAAAACGTTCACAATTCCATAAGCTTTAAATTGTGTCTGCAACTCCTTTCAATTTAGATCAGTCTAGAATTTTGCCGCTTGCAGTTGGTTGAATGCAGCTTATTCCTTACCTGGTAGACATTATATATAATTTTTTTGCTTTTTATATAAGTTTGACAATTCCTAACATCATTTTTTTTTCTAAATTACTTCCAATATTTCAGTTTATCATGTTTTTATCATACGATTCGGTGGGTGGGGTAATGAATTACAATCAATAAAACTGTTCGGTCCGAAATGAAATATTATAAATGTTTTAACTTGTTTTAACTAAAGTCTTTTTTACATCATCAAAGTACTGAAAGTACTGTTAGCTAGCAAAGCATTGCTTTGTTATGTAATCATCTTTTTCATTTGTAGAGTAGAAAACATTGTGGACACTGAAGAAAATGCTTGTTATAAGCAATTTCTTAATTGTCCACAATGTTTTCCAAGGCCCCTTTTTAGAATTCTTAAAAAGCGGGATTAAATGGGAGTGGGTTGAATAGCATGCTTTTGTAGGAGTTTTCTACAATTTGAATAAAGTTAATTCATGTGGCCATAAAAAGCAGTTCCAGAGTTTCAATATTTCTCAAATGTATTAAATACTGCTGTATAGCTTTTTCTATAAAATATGATTGAGCTTGTCTAGATTGTACATATTGTAAATTAGACCTCAGAATACATATTGGCTTCTTCGAGATAAACAATTAAAACTGATATTTTTTCTTGTATTAGAATTACATATAACAAAGTTTCAATGGTCAACTAAGTGGGTGGGGTAATTTCTCACGTCAAAAAATGTTTTTCTTAGCTGCAAAATCAGCATTTTTCATATTTTGATGTTCATATTGTTAATTCTGTTGTTCATTTATATGTAAGATGATATTTTTAATTGATATACTGATCAAACTGTAAATAAAATCCATATTATCGAAATACATCATTATTTTTTTCATTCTTAGCGTAAGAAAAGGGTACCAACATAGACATCAAGTTTTGATATGTTTTGCACACAACTAGATTCCTAGACGTTTGATATCTTACGGACAACATATTTGGGATAAAAAAATGAAAAAAATATTTCTATTGCAATTAGTTGAAGGTAAGGTCCTATTTTCTCACAGGGTGACTGGACTACACGTACATTGTAGTTGTATACGCGACAGTAAAGTAGAGAAATAAACAAAGCTTATTCCCCACGAGTCTGTAGAGATGCAGTAGGCTCTTAATAAAAGACACAGGACGTAAGTAGATAAGGACTGGGATAACCAGATCGTCACATCATTGTTTTAAGAAATCCTAGTGAAATTTGTAGGGAATGGGGAAAATATTTTTCAAATCTTTATTCCGATACCGAGTGCTGTAGCTATGACCCTAGTCATTATAATGATGTTGTTCGTAGCTTCCAGTCTTTAAGAGAGATCCCGAGCGATCTCGATGACTATCATATTACACAAGATGAGGTAAAATCTGCAATTGTTACCCTTGAAATGGTTGGTGTATACAATGTTTAAAACGGTGGAGGAATTATTATTGTTTGCATAACCGCGCTCTTTGACTTGATGTACCGTCATGCTTATATTCCAAATGCGTTAAATCGTGGTATAATTCTAACCCTATATAAAGGTGGGGAAAGCCAAAGAACGATCCCAATTGCTACAGAGCTATAACTCTGTCCTCCTCTGTATTGAAACTTTTTGAAAAAAGTGTTGTTAAGACGTTTACAGTCTATTTTAGAGCGCAATATTAATCCCTTACAAGGAGGCTTAATAAGTTTTCATTTCATTTATCTGTTTGATTAATGTATGATGTTAGCTTAATGTGATACCTTTTTATTATTACTATTATTATTATAGGCTTCCAGCCAAATATGAGCAGTCTTATGACATCGTTTGTTTAAAGTGAAAGTGTAAAATTTTCAAAAGAAGGTAACAGTAAACTGTTTGTTTGTTTTTTTAGATGCACGCCAGGCCTTTGACCGGGTATGACATGGCGGGTTATGTTATATTTTCAACAAATTAGGAAGCAGTCTTCTAAAAGTAGTCATTTCTTTACACTCAAATATGGGCAGTTGTGTCGCTTTTAATGGTTATTATTCTAGCTGGTTCCCCATTTTACAAGGTACCAGACAGGGAGGAGTGTTGTCACCTTATTTATATTTTCTGTACATTAATCCGTTAATCGATGAACTCGTTAGAAGTAACCTTGGTTTCCGCATTGAAGGAACGAGTTACTGTGCCCCGTCCTTCGCTGATGACATAACGCTTATGTCATTATCAAGTAAAGCACTCCAAGATATGATTTCCATATGCTACAGATAGTCATGCCTCCGGTGATTCCAATATAACCCTTCGAAATGCTCCGTTGAAACATTTAATGAGTCCAAGTGCGAATTTTCTCGCAGGAAAAGGTTTTGGTCGATAGGCAACGGCGTGATAAACGAACTAGAATATTCCAATCATTTAGGTATTTTGAAAAATAAAGTTGATGATCCATTGGACTGGATCAAATGTATTGACAGGGAAATCAGGGGTAATTTCTTTGGTCTATTAAAAGAAGGACTGTGTGTTAATGGCTTGAATCCTATGACTAGTCTTAAAATCTATAATTCTTGTTCTACCGAGGGCTCTTTTCGGTTGCGAGCTGATAGGATCGCTTTCTGAGCGAAATGTGCACATGTTGACCATTGAAAATTCGCACAGGCTTTGCTTGAAACATATACAAGGTCTTCAACGTAGATCCAGAAAAGATATTGTACTTGGTTTGATTGGCACACTTCCTCTACAGGGCAAAAATTGAGAAAAGAAAACTAACTTTCATGGGTCCACTTTACCGCATGAAAAGCGATACTGCATCAAAGCAAATGTTCATTTTTATCAAATAAAACAAACAGTGGCTTTATTTACGATGTACGTGTAGTATTAGATAAGTATAATCTTTTATCTTATTTGCATGATTTAGTCAGTCTTGTCATGTTCCCGGGTAAATTAGTCTGGAAAAATTTAGTTAACAAAGCTATAACTTGTAATTTTGTTAAGGAGTGGGAGTTAAAAACCTCATCGTCTGAATACGCAGTATATAGAAAAATACAACCTACATATTTTTCCAGTCCCTTGTGGAATTCTGCTCTTAAAAATCCTGAATTATTATATGCGTATTATATGCATGTTTTTCTAGGTGATATTAAAAACATCATTCAACTTTGTATCATATTTTTGCATCATTGTATGAAAGAATGAAAAGTGAAGATTTGAATAAAAGCATCAAATAGTTGAAGACAATTTCTTATGCTGTTGTATGTCTAAACTCTAAATTGATTAATATCATCTACAGTGTTGCGCAATTGATTGCGTATCTTTCACACAATGAAGCGTCATGCTCACATTGTGGTAGAGAACATGTTGTAAGTGCCACCGCACATATTCTGACTAAATGTCAGACTGTAGAAACATGTAGAAATAAATTCAAAGAAATTATAAGATCCTCGTGGTCTAGACATATTGCTTTTTTTCATTTTGTTTCAGTAAAGTTGCAAAGAAGCTGGCTTCACTGGTGTTGAATTTGAGCATACTAGTTTAATTTAGACCTGTTTATCCCCCTTATCTTGGCGTGCGTTTCAGAGGCCATAAGGGGGTAAAACAGGCCTAGATGCGCACATTTTTTCTCTCTCTCTCCCACTCACACACGCGCACGATCACACGCACGCGCATTCACATGCATGCACTCGTACACATACTTACACACACTTTCACTCCCACACAAATATTATACTGCAGCCTGCTCCTGTACCTTTCCTTTCTATTCTTTAAATTATATAACTACTTAGCTTTGTGTATTGTTGTTTTATATGTCTGTAATTATATATCTATGAGAGTATATGTTGTTTGATTGTCATGTATGTGATGTATGTTTGTATTAATCTTGGAGGAATTAAAGATGAATTAATGTTTAATGTTCCGAACATATTGTCTCTTCATCGATTGTTCAACACTTCAACAACCATATTATCTTATACCACCTACAACATGGGTTTCGTGAATAACGCTAATGTTCTAACTAACTCAAAATGTTGTTAAATTACCTTGTTACAGCTATATATAATAAAAGACAAGGAGATCTTATTTTGCTTGGCTCAGCGAAACTCTCGACAAATTCAGTCTCGAGAGTTTTGTATAAACTACACCAAATAGGTAAGGAGATTTCTTAAAAACCCAACACAGTCTGTGATACTGAATTGTACCAGCTCGAGTGCCATACTAGTATCCTCCGTGCACCACCAGGAGACTGCTATAGGGCCACTTCTGTTTTTACCATGTATAAATGACCTCCCTCGTGGTTTGAATTCTAATGTGCGCCTCTTTGCAAATGATACAGCGATCAGCCTGTGTCGTACATCACAAAACGTGTTTATTACTCCCAAAAATGATCTAAACCTCCTTGAAAATGGAGGTCAAATGGGACATGGATTTATCCTTGCAAAATGCTAAGTCATTGGTTACCAGTCAACTCGGTCCATTGAATAACTCGGCCCGGTCAACTCGGCCGAAATATATAGTATATAGTAATGTAATTATATTGCATAATATTTGAAACTATTGTACAATTAATATTATAAAACTTATTTTACATTATTATTTTATTGTTGTAATATAGACACGTAGAGATTTTTGGGAATCGCATCAATTTAAATGGTTGTGTTTTTTCAATGTTCATTTAAATCTACTACGATCTAGATAGGTTTTTCTAAGATCTGGTGGATAATGGATAAAATTTGTTTAATTTATAATTACACTTTAATGTATAACAATAAATAAGGATAAGATTAAAGTAGTTGTGTTTTTTCAATGTACATTTTAAGCTACAACGAAGGGCCGCCGTCATAGCGCAGTTGGTAGCGCGACGGACTATCATTCAAAGGGTCCCGGGTCGATCCCCGACGGCGGCAATACTCTTGTCTACCACCAATCGGCAGATAATCGTAAGCCCATGTGGGATAGCAGCTGGGGACTAGGAAAGGGTGTAGTGGTAGTACTGGTGCGAGAAATACCAGGAATCCATTGTTAGGTGCTCCAGCCGCCGCGATATAACTGAAAGATTGTTAAAAGCGTCGTTAAACCCCATTCAAACAAATAATTAAGCTACAACGATCTAGATAGGTTTTTCTAACATCTGATTGATGGTGGATAAACTTTGTTTACTTTATAGCGAAAATAAGGATAATATTACATTTAAAGTTCTTTTCTCTTTTGAAAAAAGTCCACAATAGAATTTTACACATATCACTAAATAACATATTTATATTTGGGTCGAGTTGACCGTGCCGAGTTATACGATGGGCTGAGTTGCCGATGGGCCGAGTTAAAAATGGACCGAGTTGACCGTTCACCGGTATTCTAGTCTACCACTGATTACTATAAATTATCATATTTTCCCAAAACCATTTACGACTGAAATAATCTTCTATACCAGATATCCACCCACTCCCTACTACTGAACAGTTAAATAAGGCTGCAGCATCGAACATGTTACACCTAAATGCGATAACACAGCCCTCCTTCTGATTATCTGTTGGCGACAGAATAGATCTATCAGAGAGGGCTACCTTATCGCATCTACGTTACATCTTAAATCAGTCATGCTGATATGTGAATTTTTTTCAAAGCATCTCACAATCTATCGTCTCCTTTTTATCTGTCACTTTTATCACGGTCTACACAGGCCGTTGCGTGATGGCTCGACATTACTACGAATATGCTTTTCGCCTAATATGAGCAAATATATTTTGTTAATTCCGTATCGGATAGTTACGGTATTTAATAGCCAGAATATTATCAGAAAGAGGGCTATGATATAGCAGCTAAGTTATAATATTGGTACCTATAAAAAAACACGACATATAACAGGCATGATCGATCATTCATGCCAAGAAAAGTAAGTACCAAAAGTCCACTTTAAGAAACTGCAGCCAAAAGATCCTATCTAGCTATTTGTCCGTTAACATCTCATTAAAAGTCGGCAGCGAATAGCTAGATGCCTTCTCGAAATAATTGATTCAATTTTAATTACCTGCAGGATCGTAAAAGGGCCGTTAACCGAAGTCTGGTTCTAAGTCAGATATGTAGCACTTTCGACTAAGATAAATTCTCTACCATAACCCATCTCAATCCAGGTCTAGCGCGATAAACATTATTATAATGATTGTTACAATATTTGTCTTATTATTACTATTATTATTAGTTTATTTTGATTATCGATGTGGTCTGTAACTAAGCTCAAACAAAAAATATGATAGAGACAGACAGACAGGGATTAGAACTGAGACGAGTTTATTATCAGACTGCACTAATTATGAACCTAATTGACCTCTGCTGAATATGACATATCTTAAATATTTGTCTCATAGGGCTTTCGGGTGGTCCTTTCCTACAGAACTGCCACAAGAAGTTTTAAATCTGGCCACCCTGCACATTCTGTGTCAATCGTAAGATTTCTTGTGAAATCTCCAAACCAAGGTTGGTTGACTATTTTCACCATAATACTCATTTGAAAGCTATTGAAATGGTCTACTATACTTCTATTAAAAAGTTCAGAGTTTCGTAACATTTTGTCGAATTAAATCAGGGAGACATAAAAATAATAGGACAAAAATGATCAAAGAACTTTTGATACGCAATACACACGCAATCAAAGATAAATTTCATAATCTATCTATTTATGATACATATTCAAATATCCGGAAAAAACCCCGACCCCCTAAAAGAAATATTTCATTAGAACTAGTTCAATGAATGCATTAACTTATTCCTATGCTTAGAATTGATTGACAGATCAATTTAGTGAAGAATACATAAAAGAAGTTTTCATACTGAGGACAAATATAGTACAAGATGGATATTTTTATAGGTTAAGGTGAAATGTGAGTTGCTCAAGTTGATAGTTAATGATGAAAAGCTTCATTTGTTATAAATAATAACGACAGTCCTTCTGTTTCGTCGTTTGCCACCCAAAACCTCGTATCCACAGCTTGATCATTGATCGCCTAACGACGATATATGAAAGTGTTGAAAGCAAAGAAATCACGATTGGGCCCGTGTATACAATAGACGAGATATATCTTCTATTATAATATCTATCTTAACCATCATACCAAAGAAGTTTTTTTTTATTCAAATGTATTTCTGTAGGAATACACAGGTTTAAGATAAAAAATCTAGGGCCATTAGGTTTTGCAAACAATTCTCTTGAGATTCTTCATCCCTCGGGCTAAAAACAAGTAAGTGTCGTAAGTCTGGTACCTGCTTATATAACCCAAAGGGCAGCGAACGTTCTACTTATCTATATTAGAGAAAAATGTGATCTCGATATCCCTTCACTCGTAAGGATGATAATCCACCGACAATAGTTTTATTGACCGTTCAGTGGGGCATCGAATATCAGCTCTAATTTCCTAAATCAATTTGTCGTATATAGTTTATGTGAGTCTACGCTTTGCCTTTCCACCCATTTCCCATGAACGCCAAATAAAGGCTCAGATAATCATGTGCATCCACACCGTCATCCTCATTAGTGAAGGGATATCGAGATCATCTTTTCCTCTAATATTTTAGATATATTTTAGAAAAGTAGAACGTTCGACGCTATTGGTACGATAAGATGCCGCACCGTCTGACCAGAGCCCTCACTATTCGCTTTGTAGATAGCTAATGATTTAAGTTCCTTTAGAAAACCAGTAGTTTTATTCAAGTTACTCAACATTACATCTTGTACCATGGGGCGAATTGAGGGAGAGTTTTTATAAATGAACATAGAAAACTCATTTACAGCTACTTTCTTCGGGAATTTTCTGGTTGGAAGTGACTGATATGAAAATAGCCGAACTATTTTAAAAGAAAGACATTTCCCGCTTTTTTAATACGATTCAAAATACAAGGGTAGTTTAATGAGAAATAGCCAGAAAACAGGGATTGGTCATAGATGAACAAAGAAATTTCATTTACAATTACTTTCTTCGTGAAATTTCTGGTTGGAAGTGACTGGTATGAAAATAGCCGAAATATTTTCTTTGAACGAGCACACTTTAAAGAAAAACATTTCCGATTTTTTTCTTTTCCTTTTTTTTTATATTAATATTTTTAATAGGATTCAATAACAAAGGTAAATTAATGAGAAATTGCCAGAAAACATAGATTGGTCTATCGCATAAATCAGTTTTTGAGAAAATGCATTTAGTTTTCGTCATGTTGGTCAAAGAGGATATGTGCTAGCTACAAACTAGCCTGTCTTCCAGGATGTCAGTAAGTGCTTAGGTTTGAAAGTAACTAAGATACATCAATCCTGCAAATACATATCATTCCTTTTAATTACCCCTCTTACGTCTCACAAACTGATCAGCAAAACAGAAAAAGATAACGGCTAGAGAAAAGAAACTTTTCAACTAAAATATAAGTATCAGTGAGACGGGGAGCGGGTCTAGCTACAGTCCTTCATCATCATTTCTATGTATTGACTTTTCCAAAATAAATGCTAACACTTTCTTATAAATCCTTTGTTGTCACTTCCATTTGATAAATCACTTAAGATGGTAAGACAAAGTATTGTAATTGTCTTTTTATTTAAATTTATTACGCTTTGTTATGTATTACATGTTATTGTACTAATTTGTACAGTTGTTTGTCTGCAGATCAATTCTAAAGTGTTAAGAACGCAATAAAGGTGGAACAAATGTGGAACACTTAAATCCGATTTGCCATGAAAACCCAATGCACCATCTGTGACGACACGGCTAAAAAGATTGCTATTTTCTGATTATGTACATCTATTACATGTGCAAACAGAGATATTTTTGTAGAACTTATGGAAAGAAAACAACGAAAGAAACATGTTACTCTTCACTATCCAAGTTATTCGTTCCAACGAAAGAGAGAGAGAGAGAGAGAGAGAGAGAGAGAGAGAGAGAGAGAGAGAGAGAGAGAGAGAGAGAGAGAGAGAGAGAGAGTGAGAGAGAGTATTTTGTGACATTTATTTAAGTGGTATGTTGTATTTCTATAAAGAATATATAATTCAATGGCAAGTATCTTGATTTTTCTGTTAAGACAGATAAACATACAGATAGACAGACTAAAACGGTTAATATATTAGAGAAAACGAAAATATTTAGTTTTGCGATCAAGGAATGTTACCATAGAAACTCATCTTGGACTGGCACTTTACACTGATATACACAAAAATAATGACCATTAATTACCAATTTTCAAGGCAGCTGGAAGTTGGAGCATTCACAGAGAATGACTGGGGTATGGGGATATAGCGGAACCTAGAGAAAATGTGTTTGGGTTTCAAGCTCTTATTTCAGTCATGAACAAGTACGACACATATTGTGAATTTTGCGATATTGCGAATGTATCATTCATAAATATAGTACTTCAAACTATAATGGTCTTTTTTGATGTTAGCAAAGCTTTTGATAAAGTATGGCATAAAGGTCTTTTTTATAATTGCATCGTGCTGGCATAGAAGGTCGACTCTTAAAATGGTTCGCCGATTACTTATCAAATAGATATCAGAGAGTTGTCTTAAACGGAAAATATTCGGATTTATGTGTCCTAAAAGCAGGTGTCCCCCAGGGTTCAATACTGGGTCCCTTACTGTTTTTAGTTTATATTAACGATATAGTCTCAGATTTGGAATCTAATATTAACCTTTTCGCAGATGACACCAACTTATCACTAGAAATTGACAACCCTGACTTATGTGGACAAAAAATACAAGCAGATAATGATAGAATTATTACTTGGGCTCAAAAATGGATCGTTAAATTTGATCCTTCGAAATCGGAGTCATTAATTATAACACGTAAATTTAATAGACCTTCTCACCCCCATCTCTACATGTCATCTACTCGAATTCCAATTGTTCAAAGTCATAAACACCTAGGAATATTTTTATCAGATGATGGCACTTGGGATAGTCATATTAAGCACTCTATAGGAAAAGCATGGAATAGAATAAACTTAATGCGCAATTTAAAAAACCGTTTGGATCGGAAGTCGCTTCAAACTGTTTATTTTACTTTTATTCGCCCTATTATTGAATACGCAGATGTTGTATGGGATAATTGTACAAATCACCTGAAGGATCAACTAAATAAAATCCAAAATGAATGTGCCAGAATAGTAACTGGTTGTACTAAATTGGTATCTATTACAGATCTTCATATGGAATCAGGCTGGGAATCTCTTGAAAGTAGAAGGCGTAAACATAAGCTAATACTATATTTTAAAATGGTGAAAGGAATAAGTCCGAATTATTTAAATTCTTTAGTATCCGAAAGTATAGGAAGCACATCCTCTTACAGCCTGCGCGGGTCACGAAATCATAGAATTCCTAGATGCCGAACAGAGCTATTCAAAAGATCCTTTCTTCCATCAGTCATAGAAGACTGGAATGAATTGCCCATTGAAATAAGGGAACAAAATTCACTATCAATCTTCAAGAATCATCTTGATACTAACAAGCCTATTCCTAACAAGTTGTTCTTTATTGGAGAAAGGAAGCTTCAGGTCACCCATGCGCGAATCAGAAATAAATGTAGCTCTCTAAACCACCATTTGTTCATGAAAAATGTTGTTGACTCCCCCCTTTGTATTTGTGGTGGAATTGAAACGACAGAACATTATTTTTTTGAATGTGCTAATTATATTACGATTAGAAATAGGCTTCTGAATGCTCTCTTGAGGTTTGGCAATATTGATACTGACATATTACTAAATGGAAAAAACGAGCTAACATATCAAGAAAATGCAGCTATTTTTCACGAGGTTCAATGTTACATTGAGGACAGCAAACGCTTTCATATCTAATTACCTCTAATCCTGACTTTGCTTGCTTTACTTAGTACTCCTTGGTCTGATCTTTATACTCATAGATATATAGATTTAGAGGTACTAACTTTTTTTTAACACAAATATATAGTAAGAGCACCTTTCATCCAAAAATTTAATAACCATCATTGACTATCATTTTATATCATAACATAAAGCGAACGATTTATAGAAGTAAGCACTCTCAACCTTTTTAATGATATTCCTATTTACATCCTATTAATTAGTTAGTAAAATTGAATACATTTGTACACGTCTTTAATAAACTACAAGGAGAAGAACTTTATAAGCTATGCTTCCGTTCTAATCCTTTTTGCATGATTTCTATTGAAAATGAACATGTACATGTCTGATATATGCAAATAAAATATGTTTAAACTAAACTAAACTATAACCATCCGGGGTGCAATTCTTTTACTAAATAGTTTTCATCCTACCTTTGAAAGATGATGGGACATATGATAAATCAGGGTTAAAGAAGACAACCCTCAGCCGTCATAGTTCGCTCAGTCTGATCAGATCGTAAACTTTCGCAACTACTTTTCTCTCGTGACGATTCAGACATCTCTATATTTTCTTATAATGAAGTCCAAATGTAAAATGAGTTCGTGAGGTTTAACAACAACAACAGCAATTAAAGAAAACACGGCGAAAGTTAAATGTTTTCACCTCCGGTCAGTCTGCGCAGGGAGACCATACACGAAACTTCAAATTCGTCGTGAGTCCTGAGCTCCGCCGCCGGCAAATTTATGCTGGTTTGATGAATTTTGAAGACAAAAATGGATAATCTCGCAAACAGTTTCCATCGCATTAAGAGGTACTGTGCGGAGTGAGCAGGCTTACCAGGATCGATACTTCTCCCTATCGCCTAATTACAATTGTAGATTGGTTATTCTACCTTGATATACACTCAATTTTGAAATACCACCTATGTGGATGGTTTGTGCTGGATCCGATCTATTTTTCTAACCGTCTGTGTCTCTCTCACTGTGTCTCAGAGCAGCTGTAGTTACATTGTTAAGTTGGCTGAAGAGGATATATGCTAGTTACGAGTTTAACTTGGTCAAAGAGGATACATGCTAGTTAAAATGCAGATCAAACAGATTCAAGGACATCCATGCGGAAAAAGTTATGCTTTTACATGGTTAGGAAAAAAAATGTGTAAATATCTCCACTAGCTTGGTAATCAAAGAATGCTACCATAGAGCCCCGTTACCATGGAAACACCTCTAATACTGCCCCATTGCACTGGCATACGCTAAACTAATGAGTGTCTGACCATTAAATACCCATTTTCTAGGCACCTGGAAGTTGGGGCAATGTACATTGATAATCAAACTGAGTAAAATTTGAAAAAATGTGTTTCGTTTTCACGCTCTTATGTATATCATGAACGAGTATAACATAAATTACTTCCAATCATACCAACCCGGTTAGTATAAAGTCCAAGTGACTTTTAGTTTGGCCCGAATATTTAATGCCTATTTGCCGTTCAGCACTTTCCATGTTATATTTCAAAGTTTTTGAATTCAAAATTAAACTTGTAGATACTTTTTTTTATCTAATGCTGGGATAAGACGTTAAAATATGAAGCATTTTTCAAATTATTCCGTTCGAGCCATAATGTCACCGGGGCTTTAAAAGATTGGGGGACGAAAAAAAAGCATGGAGAAAAAGACATTTATTTTTCTTAGATAAAACTTACACTGCTTCGAAAATTTCCCGCTGCATCTAGGATCGAACCAGAACAAAGTTTGGTCGTCCTCAAACGATTAATATTATAAGTTTATTTCTTTGCTTTATTTTATGCCTGCCTCTTTATCTCTCTCTCTCTCTCTCTCTCTCTCTCTCTCTCTCTCTCTCTCTCTCTCTCTCTCTCTCTCTCTCTCTCTCTCTCTCTCTCTCTCTCTCCTTCCCTCTCTCTATCTCTGATTTGGAAGTGAGGTTCCCTACGATAGTTCAAAGCTGTATATAAGCCCCGTCACAAACACATACTCTCAGCCTGCTCTCTCTTACACCATATCCACTTCTTCTTTTTTGACCACGTCCATAGGGCAGTGTTAGCGCGTATGACTCCTAGTCAAGGGGTCCCGGGTTCGATCCCTGGTCGCGGCGAATATCCTTACCGACATTAGTCTCCTACCAATGGTTGATTGATCGTAAACCTAAATGGGATGATCAGCTGGAGGCTCAGAAGGGATTTAGTATTAGTACTGGTGTGAGAAATATCAGGAATCTATGGTTAGGTGCTTCAGCCGCCTCGACATGGCTGAAATACTATCAAAATTGGCGTTAAACCCCCCTCCCCCCCCCCCAACAACAATAATTATAACTTTCTCTGAGGCATTTCATCTCTCATGGCCGATATTCATCATTAAATGATTGGACGATTACACCAAAGAACAACAACCGGAAATTGTTGGAAATAGTTTTTTTAATTCAAAGGATTTTAGTTTGAGATTAAAATAAGAACGCGAAATGAAGACTTTCGCTAAGTAACATGTATTAGAACTATCTCTGCACTCTGTGCATACAAAACCAGATGCTTTAGACATTAGAATTTAATGATCGTACAAACATACATCACTATCAAAATGACAGTCGTATTTGAGTTACCATGGGAACCAACTATGCTGTCCGAAATAACTAGGTCCCTTCTCGATTCTTTCTCAATGTTTAACATCTTCAAGTGTTCGCCTGTCTTAGTCGACATATCGAGATGGTTATTCCTACATGGTATATTCATGTACTGCCTACAACTTCTTTCAATGACATCTGGTAAAGGGTTTAAAGAGGCATGGAAAACCAATTCAGTACAAGGAGGGTTGTAAAGTGACGGACCACGTCTGACAATCAAATATGGATTACCGATAAAATCGTCCATTTATGCCGGGTGTGAACTTTGCTTTTTTGTTGGTTTGACGACCTAAACGTTTTAACTACAGTACATTCAACCCACAGATACGACTTTAAGATCTTCATCCAAAATGTTGCCTGTTCACAATTCATGTCCAAGACAACATATCTTACAAAGTAACGCACTTAAAATAACCTTCCTTGCATTATGACTACGATTTAAATTATATTAAGGCCCTACATGTTCACAAACTATTATTCTTTAGCTATTATCTCTCTGTTTTGTCTGATTTTGTCAATTCGCTCATCTACCTAACTGCGAAGACAATCAAACAATATTGATTTCAGTTAAAAGTAAGGTGATTTTGAATCACAACTAGGAAGTAGATATACATATATAGCTTGCCCGTGAATTATAACTAGGCCTCGAAACCTTCCACAAGCCAATCATAATTGTTTCCTTTTCAAAATTGAATGTATATCAAGGTAGAATGTCCTTTCTATGACTGAAATATTGAAAAGAGAAAAGTCTGCACTATGGTCAGCCTGCGTACCCAGAATAGTAGGTCAGAAAACGAACGAAACTTTTTGCTCGTCCGAGATGATCCGTTTTTGTGATCCGCCAAACTGACATATCGGGACTTCGCCCTTTAAACGTCGTCCATGGTCACACTGCGCGGGCTTTCCGGCATCAAAAATTTATATTTTTACCAAGTTTTTCCACCTACCTGACTATGCAGACTATGCTTTCAGTTTGGATTGCATTTCCTCTTTCACGTGCCCAAACCAAACTTTTTTCTTCTTATTATTATTATCTTTGTTTTCAAAATAGAATAAATAAAGTGCAAAGTGTTCAGTTGTCCCGTAATTTCAGATAATATGGAGAAATGTGAATCGTTCCGGAAAAAAAAGATACAAGAAATGAGTTGCTAAATGTTCCGATCTGATCAGACTGTGCCAACTATAAAGGTTGACCGTGGTCGAATCTTTGTTCTATTTTCAGATTCTATGTTGATCGCTAATCCTACCTCTATTTAAGATCTGGATCTCGGAGCTTATGCAGCCCATTTCACCTCCAATGAGTTCTTTTCTTCATGCACAAGTATACAGTTACTTTTTTGTCAAGGAGAATATGATATTGTCAGAATGCGACCAAAATATAGTAAACACAGGTTGAATAAAAGCTGTATTTGCGACATTTTGGTTGCACAACTGCGATATCTGATACACTTTTTAATAGATTCAATCAGAATTAATAAGATCCATCTTTACTATAAATATACCAAGACCAAAAAGTATGAACTACAATTTGAATTTGACTATTTGAGCGTTACGGGGAACCAGTTAATTAGCAACTCACACTTCTCCATCTCCTTTGGGACTCATTTTAAACATCCTATTAAGTAAAGCCACTATTTACACAGAACTTTTAAATTGTCAAATAGCCCGCTGTGTACAATTACAAACAATCATTAATTTACCATTGAGTATAAATAAATATTTTACATTCTTATTTATTCATTTTCCTCATGAATTTCAGACAATAAGTTTTACTTTTATTATCATTTTTATTTTACGTTGGCTCAAAATCGGTGATTAAGCCATTGGCATTTTTTTTTAGATAGAAAAAAACTCTTTTTTATCTAACATTCATTCCATATCCATTTGGTGGGCTGATGAAACCACGTAACTACAGCTGAGCAGAAATTGGATAAGAATTTGACCTATTATTTTACATCGAGTGGGAAACAAGCTTTTCAAGCCTCGATTCTGCTTCCTGGAGAAACAGCAGTACCCGCACCATTTATGTGCGCAAATAACAGACTTAATGTCGACAGATGCTCAAAAGAATCGAACTATGGACCTTTTGATCGTGAAGCCAATACTTTACCTCTTAACCACGCGTTAAAATTCCCCTTAGTTAATACGTTTCGGAGGCTCGTTGACCGTTGGTTTACTAAATAATTCCCTTTTTTCTGATCATGTTTGTGTTTTATCATTAGTCCGATTTTGAAAAAAAGTATGTTAAGTAATGTCGGCATACATATTCCAATCATTAGCTAAAAAATAATTCTGATAAAAAAAAAAAAAAAAAAAAAAATGTGATTTATGATGTCGTTAATTATTATGTAAAACAGTCAAAGTTCTGCGAGGCTTAATTCACTCCCACACAATCCCGCCTTTTTACACCCGTGAAAAATTAAATTTAGGAAAAATGTGAAAAAGGAGAATTTGCTGTAATCAGGCGATTTCTCCTTCTTTCACAATATTTGTACGGTGTTTATCCCCTTCTTTGCAGCTCCAAAACAATTTGAATTTATATATGTTGCTTCTTTCAATTTATATATAAATATCAGTCCAAACTTTTGTCGTCTGGTAATTGGTTAATCCGGGTCATAATTGTTTGAGAATTACAGATGAAAACGGAATCATCAATCGATTAAAACTACAGACGGCATATTTCTATCCCTTTATTGAGGTGGTCGTCTACTGACCGTTAATTAAAAGTTAATGTGGGTCTGGTTTATTTCACATTGACTGGCCGCTGCAAGAAAGGTGTATCGATAACGCTAAGTCCGTTAGCCAATGCAAACTTAAAGTGGAGGAGATTTCTTCGCATGTGTACAAAAATGTAAAGTAGTTAAGAGTTATTCATATGATTTAAACTTTTTAAACCTATTTTACACTTGCCATGCTGAATCCGGGATATTCCAGTTTTGGCAGGAGGTACAGAACAAGATCAGACTGCACATATACTCCTCATTTTTGTCATAGTTGTTTAGGTAATCAATTTTCGTAAGAAACGTTGACCCCCATTGACCCATTCCCACACAATGACGCTTTTGGACGCCCCTGAAGAAAAACATTCCGAAAACATTGTGGAAAGTAAAGAAATTGCTTGTAACAAGCAATTTCTTCATTTTCCAGAATGTTTTAAATCCAGAAAGTTGAACCATTTTAAAATTTCATAATCTTCAACTCCTTTCAGTTTGGACCTGTCAAATGGATTAAGGCCTTACCGTGCTGCCAGTCCTTTGATTCTGTCAGCATTACAAGAGTAAAAGCCATCTGGAGAAAAAATGACGTAGATCTTATATCCGAAATCAGCCTTCACTAATTTTCAAATTTTCAGGAACGGGTATAATCAATAGTAGTGTAATGCGAATCTTGTAATACACAAATACATAAGTAACGAGGTCATGTTATGGTTTAACCCATTCCCAAACACCAACATTTTGGACTAGTCCAAATTCAAAGAAGTTGCAGACGACAATTTAAAGTTGAAAAAGTTTTTAGTATCTATATATTTGGGTAGTAAACACGTTTGAAAATGAAAAAAATGCTTGTAACAAGCAATTTCTTCATTTTTAACCTTGTTTTTCTCTAGTGTATTCGTTAGGGGCGCAAAAGAGCTGGATTGAGTGGGAATGGGTTAAAATTAATACTCGTTTAAAAATCTATCGACAGTCGTCCACATTCGCCCCATATAGTATTATGTCAAAGATCACATGATAGATCACGTGATGAGATGTAAACATACAAAATGGCAGAGAAGTTGAGAATTCAAAATTATCGAATTAATAAAGTATTTAAGAAAATTGCAATAACTAGGCCACTGAAAAGAAGAAGCACGTGCTTTAGTATGAATGTCTATATCATATGGATTACGATTCTCACAATGTTTGCAAGTAGTGGCGCTGTAACGTCCAACTTCCCGTTTAGAAATATTTCCTTGTCGTTCGATGAGAGGGTAAATGATCTCGTTAACAGACTGACGATAGGGGAGATAGTTCAGGAGATGTCACGTGGAGGGGGTGGGGGTGACGGGGGTCCAATATTACCTATCGAAAGACTTGGTATTGGACCTTACTGGTGGGGAACAGAGTGTATTCATGGTGAAATCTCGGGAGCATCAACTTCGTTCCCACAGTCCATAGGAATGTCCGCTGCATTCAGGTATGTTTCCAGAGCTGCAAATAACTGAATTAATTTTATGATGACATCACTTGTATGTGATTCTGAAAATGGTTTCCTTATTTACACAGGGACTTGTCACAATTGATGTTCTTTTAATACTTTATACAGAAATATAGAGAAGTGGGTGAAACATGACAAAAAGTACGTAAATACCTGATACGAATGAAGTCACCATTTTGATGTCAAATTTGGAGATTTATTGCTAAACCATCACCTTCACCAAGTTGAAGAAAATGGATCCAAACTATCACCAAGAAGCCAAATGAGAAGCCAAATTTTTTTGCTGAGCGTAGGTTTGTGACGTACATCAAAAAGACTGACAAGACAGCGTTGAGAGGGTTTCCTGCGTTGCACAATTTACCAAGAGTAGGACTCAGATTTTTGCACGAGAATAGGTTACTTATATATATTAGTCAATTTAAGATTTTCTTTCTTTTTGTGTGTCGAACATGTATTCTGGATTTATTGTAAACCCACTGATGTAAGATTTTCTGATTTTGTTGAATTTAATTTATGTAAAGTTCACTGTCAATTAAAAAGTCTTTTCGATCATGGTCAGAAAGTGTCACCTGTATCGTAGGTCATATATTAGAAAAGTGTTTGTTTCACTTCTTTTCTTGACTGACTCGCATGTTTATTGAAATTCGACATGTTTAACAGTTTATGTCAAATCGATTTTCAACCAATCAAATGTCTTCTTACACATGAAACGAAAGTGTGCAGTAATTGCGACTTATGATTCATACCTTTCAACAATCTGTATAATGTTCATCTGTGCACCCTAGATTATTGATATTTTAATCATTATTTGTTATCAAATTAATATTCTAAATGAAAGTGGTGTGAAACAGTTCAAAGTTAAATTTGATGGTGATATTTAGCCTTGTAAGGTGAGTGAAACCCTGTATGCCGCTGTGCACAGTTTTGACCGACTAACAAATAACCATCGATTTGCCCAATAATCCAGTTTGTTTTTCAATATTTATATTGCTGTAGTTCTAAAATGTTTAATCATCGTGTAGATTATTCATTTTCCTTCACATTTATGCATCATTTAACACAAAATGACAGAAATCGACGTCAGAAAGGACACTTCATTTGTACCAGGTATATTCATACTTTTTGTCAATTTCAAGTCCCTGTGCTTAATTACTGTAATTCGACAAATAACAACATTTCCATCTGTGTCCCATTGTTTAAATTGCTGACAAATGCAGATACCCCTTATGCCAATCTCTAATATTAATTGAGTTAAAAAAGATCAGGGTTCAAAATTTCTGTATTTCTGAGAAGGGCTAATATTCATATATGGTAGCGTTCTCCTAGGCCTTTATGGCGAAACCCCTTCAGAAATGCAAGAGGTTGCTTATACACATTATGATACCTGATACACGTGAATTTGGGAACTGATTAAGCTTAATTTCAAGGACAATAAGCTCACCGTGATACATAACATCGCAATATTGATAAGACTCTTACCAACTGTTGATTATTGATTTTTCTCACACTAATGATAATTCATTCCCACTGGTACTTTACTCTCAGTCACTTAGGTTGAAGGGTATCAATAAGTAAACAGTAAATTCAATATGGCAACCCAATTAACCCATTTCCACGCAATGAAATTTTAGACAAGACGAAATTCTATGAAGTTGTAGACGACAATTTTAAGTTGATAAAATCCTTTGGCCATTTATCAGAATCCTTGAATTTGTTTGATAGGCAAGATAGTCTTAATAGAATTGCCTTGTAGGTTAGGGCTTATTTCAGGTAAAGATCAAATAGTAATGCAAGGGAAATAATTGATACTGCTTGTCGGAGAATACTTGTCGCATTAAAGAAAGTTACCACCCAAAACAGTAATTCTTTCTAAATAGAGTTAACCAAATAGTAGACAGAAAATGTTTAGATTTGTCTAAATTGAAGGAGGTTGCAGATGGCATTTTAAAGTTAATGATATTTTATATTTTTTCAACTTTCTGGGTAGAAAACATAGTGTAAAATGGAGAAATTGCTTGTTGCACAATGTTTTCCAAAATTTTTTCTTGGAGGGGCATTAAAAGCATCACTTTGTTGGAATGAGCAAAAGAAAACTTACCTGTATTACAAGGAAATGCAGGCAGTTGAGCTGGCCCTTTAACACCTCTGCTCTTCATTTGGATTTTTTCTGCTTGTGATCTGATCATTTCAGATCATATCAAGTGTGATATTTGGAGCTTAACTTGCTTTTTCAGCTTTTAAGCTTTTTGAGTATTGCATGAGGGATTTTAATGAATCATTGACAAGTTATCATAATAATAGATGGGAATAAGTTCTTGAATCATCATCTTAAAAAAAAATATGTTTAAGTGCATGATTTTTATCCTAAATTTTGTAGTGGCTGTTTAAGACTTTTGGCTAGTATGCTTAAAACTTTGATCATTTAGAAATGTTCCTTGGGTGGTGCCCTTTAAAAATTGCCAAAACAATTTAAATCTGTTAAAAAATCTGGTTGCCATGGAAACAAAACTGAAATTTAAATGAAATCTTTAAAAATTATCTCCACACCCAGAGGGCTTAGAGTCTTGATATTTTGCATGAAGCATCAGTACATTGACCTCTTTCAGAATTGGTAAAATCATTACCCTCTTGGCCCTCTGGGGCTCCACCCCTGGTGGAGATGGGGCTTATATAGAAATAAAGATGTATTTTTAAAACAACATCTCCTTCCAAACCACTAGGCCAATTTCAACCAAAGAAAAAAAAACAATAAAAACCCTATCTCCTCCTGACCCAGAAATGGAAGAATCTTGAAATTTGCATGAAGCATCATTACATTGACCTCTTTCAGAATTGATAAAATTTCAGAGCCTCAGGGTCATTCTGGCTTAAATAGAAATAAAGGAGGCATGTATACCCTTTTACCAGGAAAACATTCTTCCATTATGTAAGCTAATTCGTCTTTTAACCCATTCCAATACAATAAAATTTTAGACCAGTCCAAATTCATAGAACTGGCAGATTACAATTTCAATATGGTGAAATTTTAAAAATCAATGTATTTTGGATTAGAAAACATTGTGCATAATGAAGAAGCTTTTGACAAGCAATTTCATCATTTCCAACAATGTATTCCAAAGCTTTTTATATTGAGGGGCATTCAAAGGCGTTATTGTGTGGGAATGGGTTAATTGAGTCCTAAGATATTACTTAAATAAAGCTTTAGGGTATCAACAGTCAACAGTTTTCAGTTGTTCTAAATTTTTGTAATCTTTTGTAAACCAAAAGGTCTATTTCCATTAAAAAACCAGTGCCATTCTTCTTCATCAAGCTTGGAAAAAACATAAAAGGTTTTTGTATCCCCTAACAGAAATATGTTTCTTAGCATTTTTCTGTTATTGTTATATTTATTTGGTAAAAATGAGAGAGAAAGAGATAGATAGATAAAGAAAGAGAGAGTGAGAGATGGAGAGGAGAGATATATACAGAGAGTTTTTAAAGTTTATTCAGTTTATTAAGTTTATTCACTTTATTCAGCTTATTTAGCTTTTCCCATCCTCAAAACACACCTAAAATCTTTTTTACTCTGCCTTTGAAATTCTAAATTCATAATATGTATATCTTAATATACTAGTATGAGGAATTGAGTGTCTAAGCAAGCTATGGTATACTTTGACCCGACATGAATGTTCGTTATCGTATGGGTCCATCTGAGTTAAGGGAAGCATTAGGAAGTAGAGTAATTAGAGAATGTAGAAATTGTCATCTCAAATTAGTCTTTAAGTGACTGATTGAAAACAAAAAAGAAAGCAACATCATAAAAGGTAACATCATAAAACCAAAGTACAGTGTATATCATTTAAGTTTTTGGTGTTTTTTCCTTTCAGCCAAGGTCTGATATACAATGTAGCTAGTGCCATATCAAACGAAGTTAGAGCCAAGTATAATGATTTTGTATCAAGGGGGATCTATGCTGGACATACTGGCCTGAACTGTTTTAGTCCAGTTATCAACATTATGAGACATCCACTCTGGGGCAGAAATCAGGTACAGTTGATCTTGATTAAACACTCCAACAGTACTATGTGATGTATGTGATCACATCCAGGAAGCAGCAATAATAAAAAGGCCCTTTCAAAATGTAAAGGTTCTTAACCCTTTCCTTTTCAATACCTGGTTTTTACGTCCCTGTGTTTTTATACTTGAGAAAACATTGTGGACAAGCAATATTTTCTTTTCCAAAATATTTTCTCCACTATGTCAATTGTCAAATTAAATCATATTTAAATTAATGTCTCAGAACCATTGAATTTGGACATGCCTAAAATTAGCAATACAGTAAAGCGTTAACCAATTACAAAATAAGAACATTGTGGACTAATGGAATTCAAAGATGCTGCAGGTGATAATTAACCCATTCCCACACAATGACACTTTTTGACACCCCTCAAGAAAAACAATTGGGAAAATATAATTTCTTCATTTTTCACAATGTTTTTGTACCTAGAAAGATGAAAAATCTTCATTCCATAAACTTTTAATTGTTGTTTGCTTGGATGGAGTATTCAATTTGGACCATTCTAATATATTACTGTTTGGTAATGGGTTAAAGGATGTTTTTTGAAATTGTCTGTTTTTAGTAACAAACATTTAGAGTTGCTATAATTGCCATCGCTTATTTTTTGTTGTCAAGTGTGCAAAAACATTGTGAAAAATGAAGAAATTATATTTTACCAAATTCCCAATCTTTTAATTGAATTTTAATAAGGCCCGTATTCCCGTGTTTCTTTAGGGATCCGACCCAATTTGGAAACCGAACACGGGAATAGGGGCCTAATTAAAATTCAATTAAAAGATCCTCATTAACATTCTGGCGTCCAGAGTTTTCAATAGATTCTCTTCAAAATTTCACAATGATTCTACCATCATAAGGATTGTTCCTTTCAAAGTTGGTCTGATCCATCAACTATCACAGAAAAAAGGGGCCTTATGAAAATTTACTTAAAAATCCTCATTAACACTATGATGTCCCCATATTTCACCGGATTTATTTCAAACTTTCAGAGAATGATTGTACTATCATAAGGATGGTTTCTTTTGAAATTGGATCTGATCAGTCAAGAAACATAGGACAAAGGGGGCCTTATGAAAATTTAATTAAAGGAATGTTAGTTAATGCAATTAAGTTCACAGATTTCATCAGATTTTCTTTAATGTCTCACAGAATAATTATACTATTGTAAGGATATTTCCTTTCAAAATTTGGTCTGATCCATCAAGTAACATGAGAAAAGGGACTGTATGAAATTTTATTAGAAAATCCTTGTTAATGCAATAAAGCCCTCAGCCTTGATTGGATTTTTTTGAAAATTTCATAGAATGATTGTAAGGTCATAATGATCATTCTTTTCCAATTTGGGTCTGAACTGTCAAGATACGAGGGAAAAAGGGGCCTTATGAAAATTTCATTCAAAAATCCTTGTTACCAAGTCTAGAGCATTCATCGGATTTCTTTCAAGCTTTCACAGAATGATTGAATGATAATTATGATCATGGATGTTGACATTACAACTGATCAGTCAAGTATCACAGGAAAAGGAGCCTTATGAAAATTCTGTTTTAAAATCCTTGTTCAAACTTTCACAGAATGTCTGTACCATCGTTTGGCTTGTTTCTTTCCAAATTGGGTCAGATCTGTCTATTATCACAGAAAAAAGGGACTGTATGAAAATTTAATGTAAAACCCTTATTAACACAAGAATCTCCTCAATCTTTATCAGATTCTCTTCAAACTTAGAGTGATTGTACCATCATTTGGATTTTTTCTTTGTAAATTGGGTGTGATCTGTTAAGTTTCACAAGAAAAGAGGCCTTAAGAAAATTTTATTACAAAACATCATTATCACAATAAAGTCCTCAGCCTTTATTATTTTCTTCAACTTTTTTAATGATTGAACAATCATTAGGATTTGGGTCTGATTTGTTAAGTTTCATTGGAAAATGGGTCTTTTGAAAATTGCGTTACAAAAAATTCTTGACACAATTCAGTCCACTTTTTCCATCGATTCTCTTCAAAATTTTACATAATGATTGTACCTTCAATAGTTTTGTTCCTTTTTGAAATTTCACTGGAGAGGGGGCCCTATGAAAATTTCACTAAAAAATCCTCATTAACACAATAGATTCCACAGATTACAAAGATCGATTGTACCATCATTGTGATTGTTGATTTTGTTGTAAAAAAATTCTTAGGATGATTCTAAAGTCAATTATGGAAACTTTCTTTTGGAAATGGAGTAGATCTGTCATCAAACACTGGTAAAAGGGGTTCTTGAGGATTGTTGCTCAAAATGATTAAGGTTATAATGTCCATTTTGTTATTTTCATATATGCATTCTTCATAAGCAATTAACTTCCTTAAATGTCAGATTACTTTAACAGAAAACTTGATAGCCAGAAGAGCATCTCAGGCCCTCATGGGCCTTTTTTTTTTCTTTTTTTTTTAAAAAATGAGCCAAAATTTGGACCTGTATAGCTGTAATTATGAATATGTTCCTAAGCCTTTTTTTCTGTGATATTGGATAGAAAATCACCCTATCAGATATGAATCTTCTTCATGTGCTCATAAAGTTTGAGAAAGATTTGTCCAAATTGCAATCTAAAGACCAGTCATTAAGACTCTTCAAAGTTCCCTTGATTGTGGTCACAATGTCACCATTTTTATTGTTATATTCCTTATGACTATTGACTTTCTCAGTAAGTCTGGGAAAGATTGAGACAACATTGTGACCTATAGAGCTGTAACAAGGATATAGCGATTATTTAGGCCCCTTTCACTCGATATCTGAGGATACTACCAACAGATTTGATTCTTCCTTATGGTAATACAAAGATTGAGTCAAAATTGTAACTTGTAGTGTAGTAACAATGAAGTATTAAATACACATGATAGTAACACTAGCCAGGGTAATTACCATATAGCATCAGCATTTGCTCTTGTTCATATAATAATTCATATAAAATTATGTGGTCATAATTATAATGGATTAATCAATTCAACAACTTTAACCTTCTTTTAAGCAAACAAGATTCAAATTACATCTCCCATAGTTGACATTTTCTTACAGAGAAAGCTTTTTTAAACCTGAAAGACCTCTCAGAGCCTCTGGTTTTTAAATTGCCTTTCTTGCATGGCAGATTTTTTACAATCGTCACAGAAGGGTGAACTGTGTTAAAGAGTTAAAAGTTTATAGTGAGTTTCTTAGACTTCAAGGGTTTTGCATACTGGTATATATACACGGATGGACCGATTAACACCCTAACAACAACAATGACAAAAACAACGATGACAACAGGAAGGCTGTCGCAATACCTTCGGTTTTCTCTGAAAACAGCCGAGCTAAAAAACCTTAAGTTAGTTATTGCCATAGTTAGTTTAGTTTAACTTATTTATTTTACATTGAATGGGAAACAAGTTCTTCCAACTTAGATTAATCCCTCTCGATTGTGCTTCCTGGAGAATACACCAGTACTGGGGACAAATGTGTGGGCCAATGAAAGAACCAAGAGAAATTAAAAAAAAGATTCTCCAGAAGGCCTAGAGCCTTGATATTTTGCATGCACCATCAGTATATTGACCTCTTTCATAAAAGCTAAATGCTTACCCTCAGTTCCCAGGAGCAGAGCTTGGGGGTTGGGGGCTGGGTTTCTTTATAGACATATATATTTTTAAACTGTATCTCCTTGCAAACAATTTAGCCCTGTTGTTTAGCTCACCATGGCCAAAAGTGAAATTTTAAGAAAATCTTTAAAAATCGTCTCTTCTTGAACCAGTAAGCACAGATCCTTGACATCGTTACATTGACATCTTTCAAAATTCCTAAAATCATTACCTCAGAGGCATAGCCCTTTTTGGGGGGGGGGTTATTTAAGAAGGGTTTTTGAAAAGACTTCTCCTCAGAACGTTCTTGGCCAGTCTCAACCAATTTTGGCAGGAATTTTCCTTAGATGACCCCCTTTAATAGTTGCTCAAAGAATTAAAGTCCTTTATAAATGATGGTTTCCACACCAACAAAAGAAAACTCTAACAAGATCACTTGCATGGTTGCCAATGCTTGGCTGCAGGTGATGGATAATGCAAAAATTCTAAGTTGAAAAAGGGGCATAACTCTTACAAAAGCGCTTTTAGAGTTATCCCCCCTTTATAGTCGAGATAGCTCTTGTGATGGTCAATACACATGCCAAGTTTCATGAAGATATCTTCAATAGCAAGAGAGATATGACCAAGGTTAAACTTTGTCACGCCAACGCCTACCTCAATGCGATTGACAATCAGGTGATGACAATACCTCGGGTTTTCTCCGAAAACAGCCGAGCTAAAAATGTTCTCCTCCAAAGTCAGACAACAACCGTGTTATTTGGCATTAGTACATTGACCTGTTACAAAATTGCTCAAATCATTACCCTCTGGGTCCCCAGGGTGTAGCCCAGGGGGATGGCTATTTCAATAAAGAAAGATATTTGGAACAACTCGTCTGAAATAACAGGGCCAATCTCAACAAAATTTGACAGGTATATTACTTTGAAAATTGCTAAAAGTATTGAAATCTATTGAAAACAAAGGCTAACATTTAAAAAAAACCTTTAAAAACCTTTAAAAATCCCCTTCCTTGACCCAGAAGACTTAAATCCTTTGTCTCAGATGAGTACCCCTTGTCTTTTACAAAACCTAGAAAGGTTCCTTCTTGGCAAAAATTTTGCTTCTTTGACAAAATTTCAAAAAGATTAAACTGAGAAGTATCAAATTAACTTATAGTCACTCATTTCAAAGCCCTACTGATGGAAGGCCACTGGAGCTGTTGTCTTGATATTGTGTATTTATGGATCATCTTCATCTCAGAAGCCCCGTCATAGCGCAGTAGGTAGTGCATCAGACTCCCGATCTTCAATCATGGGGTGTCATGGATTCAATCCCCAGTGGCGACACATATCCTTTCCGACATTCATCTCTCATCAATGGATGGATAATTGTCAACCTAAGTGGGATAGCAGTTCGAGGCTAAGAAAGGATGTAATGGTGGTTCTTGTGTGAGAGATATCAGGAATCCATTGTTAGGTGAAAAATTCTTAAAAGCAAACAAACAAATCTTTTCAGAATGTACTGATTGAATTTCATCAAATTTTATAGGAAAGCTTCTTTGGTGCCCTTTATCAGATTTAATGAGATTCTTTCAAATTAAATAAATGACATAGCTTTTCTGGGCAGGTTTAATTTCTATAAATGGCCTATGGTGAAAATTTGGAAATCTTCTCCTCAGAAACTTTTGGCTGAATTCCGACAAGATTTTACAGAAATTATCTTGGGTAGTCCTATGCCAGTTTTCTCAAAAAAATTGTGATCGGATGAAAACAATGCTGTTATAGCTTGAATGAAATATATTGTGAAAACTATGAAAATCTTCTTGGAACATATTTGCTCGATTTTAACCAATTTTCACAGAAATAGTTTTAGTGACCCTTTATTAGATTTATGATCCTTAAAAATTCTAGTTCTTATGGATATGGCTAATTGCTATACATGTATATGGTACATAAACAATTGGCTAGCTTTCAGCTATAACTAAAATTTCCATATATGGTTGTATTGAAAACTCTTGAAGATATTCTTGTATCAGTAAAATTAGGCTTGTGATAATTTGGGTGCTCAAAGGCCTTTAGTATGCAAGTTTTGTCATGATGTTGTGTCTATCCATGGGTGTAACAAACAGAATTTAACCAAAGTTCACAGGAATGATCCTCTGGTGATCCTTTTCAGATTCATCCTGAGAATTTGATCCTATGAAAAACATTGCTTTCCTTATAAAGTGATTACTTTGATTTGAAAATATTCTTCTAAAAAAACAGTAGATGGATTTCTTCCAAAATAACAGTAGATGGATTTCTTCTAAAAAAACAGTAGATGGATTTCAACTAAATTTCACAGGAATCATCTGTGTGGACCTTTTATAAGATTCCTTAAAGTAGATGTGATCCGATGAAAAACCTAGCTTTTATGGACGGGCCTTAAATCCATATACGATATAAAGTGAAAACTTAGCAGATAATTTTTGTCATATACTAGTAAACGGATTTCAAACCAATTTCACAGGAATAATCCTTAAGTGAGCCTTTATCAGATTTCTGCAAAAGATTTGGATCAGATAAAAAACATTGCTTTTATGTGAGGTCCTTATTTCCATATATGGCATTTAATGAAAACTTTAAAATCTTCTCAGCAGCTGTATATATTCTTTCCGACATTTGTCTCTCATTAGGAGGTGGATAATTGTTAACCTAAGTTGGATAGTAGATGGAGGCTAAGAAACGGTAGTTCTGGTGCGACCAGGAATCCATTGATAGGTGCTCAAATCACCGCGATACGACTAAAATACTGTTACAAGTGGGGTTTAACCCCATTCAATCAATCAACCAATTGAAAATCTTCTTCTCAGAAACCAGCCAAGAGTTTTCAATTTCACAGGAATAATCCTAGGGCAACTCTTTATTAGATCCCTGAATAGAATTTGGCTTGGTAACATAGCTTTTATGGGTGGGGCTTATTTCCATATTTGGTATGTAGTGAAAATTTGAAAATCTTCTTCTCAAAAAAAATCGTTATGATAAGATAAGTAAATTTAGGCCTGTAGGCCGCTGTCAAAGTGCAGTTGGTGCATCAGACTCCTTATCTTCAATCATGGGCTGTCATGGGTTTGATTCCCGGCTGCAGCACATATCCTTTCCAACATTTGTCTCTGACCGATGGTGGATAATCGTAAACCTAAGTTGGATAGCAGCTGGAGACTAGGAAAGGATGTAATGGTGGTACTGGTGTGAGATTTACCTTGAAGCCATTTTAAGCTCTACTGGCCGAAGGCCACTAGAGCTATAGCGATGGCTTTTTCCAATCCGGCGTCTGTGCATCCATCCATTAAACTTTTCCTTGTTTACGCGATAAAGTCCACAGTTTTTATCGGATTCCGTTCAAACTTTCACAGAATGATTGTACCATCATAAGGATCGTTCCTTTGGAAAATTGGTATGATTCGTCAAGAAACAGGGGAAAAGGGGCCTAATTAAAAATTCCATTAAAAATCCTTGTTTACGCGATAGAGTCCACATTTTCACCGGATTCTCTTCAAACTTTCACAGAATGATTGTACCATCATAAGGATCGTTCCTTTCGAAAATGGGTATGATCTGTCAAGAATCACGGGAAAAGGGGCCTTATGAAAAATTAATCAAAAAATCCTAGTTAACACTCTAGAGTCCACAGTTTTCATCAGATTGTATTTAAACTTTCACAGAATGATTGTACCATCATAAGGATTGTTCATTTGGGAAATTGGTCAGATCCATCAGGAAACACAGGAAAAGGGGCCTTTTGAAAATTTAATCGAAAAATCTTTTAAGAAATCCTCTTTAACACCCTGGAGTCAACAGTTTTCATCCGATTCCCTTCAAACTTTCACAGAATGATTTTACTATCATAAGGATTTTGTTCCTTTGGAAATTTGGTATGAACTGTCAAGAAACACAAGAAAAAGGGGCCTTATGAAAATTTTAATAAAAAATTCTCATAAATTATCTAGAGTCCACAGTTTTCATTAGATTGTATTTAAACTTTCACAGAATGATTGTACAATCAGATTGTATTTAAACTTTCACAGAATGATTGTACCATCATAAGAATTGTTCCTTTCTGAATCAGATATGATTCCTCAAGAAACATAGGAAAAGGGGCCTTATTAAAATTTAATTCAAAGATCTTTGTTAACACTCTAAAGTCCACAGTTTTCATCTGATTGACTTCAAACTTTCACAGAATGATTGTACTATCATAAGAATTGTTCCTTTCAAGATTTGGTATGATCAGTCAAGGACCACGGGTAAAAGGGGCCCGATAAGAATTGGATTGAAAAAGTCCTTGTAAACACAATAGAGTCCATAGTTTTCAACAAATTCTCTTCAAACATTCCCAGAATGATTATTACATTAAATGGATTGTTCCTTTTGGAAGTAGGTTTGATCCATCAAGTTTCATTGGAAAGGGGGGCCTATGAAAATTTAATAAAAAAATCTTAGTTAACACATCATGGCCCTAGATTTCACCTGATTGACTTCAAACTTTCACATAATGATTTTACCATCATAAGGATTGTTCCTTTCAAATTGGGTCTGATCCATTGAGAAACATAGGAAAAGGGGCCTTAGGAAAATTCAATTAAAAAAATCTTAATTAATGCTTGTAAGTCCACTGATAAAATGGGGTTGTCGTTATACTCAAACAGAATAATTATACTTGTAAGAAGAGTTCCCTTTGGAATTGGTTCAGATCCATCAAGTAACATGGGAAAAGTGGCTAAATGAAAATTCAATTAATAAAACCCTGTTAACACAATGAAGCCTACAGCTTTGATTAGATTTTGTTGAAACTTTCACAGAATGATTATAAGGTCATAACTATCATTCTTTTCATAACAGGGTTCGAACTGTCAAGAAACACAGGAAAAGGGGCCTTATGAAAATTTCATTTATAAATCCTTGTTACCAAGTCCAGAGCTTTCATCGGATTTTCTTCAAACATCACAGAATAATTGTACAATAATAATGATTGTTGATATTTGCATTAGACCTGATCCGTCAAGTATCACAGGAAAAGGAGCTTTATGAAATTTAATTTTAAAATCATTGTACCTAAATAAAGTCAACAGTTTTCATCAGATTCTGTCAAAACTTTCACAGAATGATTATTCCATCATGAGGATTCTTTCTTTTCAAATTAGGCATGATCTGTCTAGTATCATGGGAAAAGGTTCCTTTGAGAAACTTATCTAAAATCCTTGTAACCAAGTCCAGAGATTTCATTGGATTTTATTCAAACCTTCACAGAATCATTGTACAATAATCATGATTGTTGATGCTGACATGAACCTGATCCTTCAAGTATCACAGGAAAAGGAGCCTTATGAAAATTTTATTTTAAAAATTTTACACCAAGATAAAGTCTGCAGTTCTCATCAGATTCTGTCAAACTTTCACACAATGTTTGTACCATCATTAGGATTGTTTCTCTCCAAATTGGGCCTGATCTGTATCACAGGAAAGGGGCTGTATGAAAAATTATTACCAAATCCTCATAAACACAACAATTACCTCAGTCTTTATCAGAATCTCTTCAAACTTTAATAGAATGATTGTACCATCATTTGGATTGTTCCTTTGTAAATTAGGCCTGATTGGTTAAGTGACACAATAAAAGGGACCTTATAAAGATTTTATTACAAAACATCATTATTACAATAAAGTCCTCAGTCTTTATCATTTACTTCAAACTATCACTAGGATTGTTCCTTTGTACATTGGGTCTGATTTGTTAAGTTTCACGTAAAAAGGGGCCTTAAGAAAATTTTGTTACAAAAATTCTTGACACAATTCAGTCCACTGTTTTCATTGATTCTCTTTAACTTTTAAAGAATGATTGTACCTTCATTAGAATTGTTCCTTTTGAAATTTGGTTTGTTCTGTAAAGTATCATGAGAAAAGGGCCCTATGAAGATTTCAGTATAAACTCATTAACACAATAAATTCCACAGAATACACAGATTGATTGTACCATCATTCGAATTGTTGATTTTGACAGTGGATCTGATTATGGCAAGTGTCACATAAAAAGGGGCCTTATGAAAAACTTTTTTAAATATTCTGGTTAACACAATGATGTCCCTTGATTTCACCGGATTCACTTCAAAATCTCACAGAATGATTGTACAATCACTTAACCCATTCCCACTCAAGCCCTCCTTTTTACGCCCCTCAAGAAAAAAGCTTTGGAAAACATTGTGGAAAATGAAGAAATTGCTTGTATCAAGAAATTTCTTCATTATCCACAATGTTTTCTATCCAAAAAGACAAAGAAAATTTAAATTCCATCAACTTGAAATTGTCGTCTGCAGCTCCTTTCAATTTGGACCAGTCTAAAATTTTGTTGAGTTGGAATGGGTTAAATGGTTCTTTTCAGTACTGGGTACAATTTATCAAGTATCACGTAAAAAGGGGCCATATGATTTTTTTTTTTAAAATATTCTAGTAGACATAATGAATTCCCAATATTTCATCGGATTCACTTTTAACTTTCACAGAATGATAAAACCAACAGTAAAATATCACGGGAAAAGGGGCCTTATGAGAACTTGAATTTAATATCTTTGTTAACATAATAAAGTCAACAGTTTTATTGGATTCTCTTCAAAGATGCATGGAATAATTGTGGCATTTGAAACACAGGAAAAGGGGCCTTACAGATTATAATTCAAAACATTCTTGTGTATGTGATGAAGATCACAATCATTATCAAATTGTCTTTTAAATTTGACAGGACAATTGTAGGGTTGTAAGGAAAGTTCCTTTTGGAATGAAATTGATCCATCAGAAAACACAGGAAAAGGGGCCTTATTGATTTTCATTCAAAACAATCCTGTTTATTTGATAAAGTCCACAATTACTGTCAGATTCTGATGAAATATTCACAGAATGATTGTAGGGTCATAAGGTAACTTTCTTTTGGAAATGGAGTGGATCCGTCATGAAACATGGGAAAAGGGGCCTTGAGGATTGTTGCTCAAAATGATTAAGGTTATAATGTCCATTTTGTTATTTTCATATATACATTCTTCTTAAGCAATTAACTTCCTTAAATATCAGATTTCTTTAACAGAAAACTTTATAACCAGTAGAGCGTCTCAGGCCCTCATGGGCCTCTTGTTAGTTGCTCCAGCCACCTCAATATGACTGAAAAATTGTTAAAAGCTGCGTTAAACCTCATTCAAACAATCAAATCAGGCCCGTAGACTGAATCAGGTGCTCAAATATCTCTACACATTTTCACACATTAACACACAATCTAGTTTTTTGATGCATTGAGTAATAATTGATTAGGGTAGAATTCATCTGCAAAGTTTTTTAAAACCAGACCATTTTGTCCCCAGGTAATATCATTACTGATGGTGAAGAAACAGGAGATTTATTGATTGTTTTTGACCTCATTTTTATGTTTTAAACCAGGAAACCTATGGCGAAGACCCTTTCCTCAGTGGTGTATATGCTAGAGAGTTTGTAAAAGGTATCAAGGGAGATCACCCTAGATATCTAAGAGCCAATACAATCTGTAAACATTTTGATGCATATGGTGGACCCGAGAATATACCTTCATCCAGATTAAGCTTTGATGCTAAGGTTTGTATGAACTAGAGTTGTTTTCACAAAATGGAGCCAAGATGTGTAAAAATTGTGACAGTCCAAAGTAGGGAAAAATGCTTCTTAGAGTAAATTCAAAAGTTTTCTCCTAAACTGTATGGTCTAATCTATTCATATTGAGTATGTAACATAACTAGAGGGGTTTGTAGTATGTAAGTAAAAGTTATGCCCCTGGGGTGAAAATGGTCCTTGCCCAGTGATACAAAATTGGGAATTTTACTCAATATAGTAAGGCCTGAAGCATTTGTATTTGGAATGTAATATAACCCAATCGGTTTCTGCCGTGTTTGTTGGAATTATATTGTGTTGTAATGCATTCATATTTCTTATATAGCATAACTACATGGTTCTCTACCAATTTCTCTAAAATTATACCCCTTTGGTAAAAAAATGACCTCACCCTAGTTTTGGGAGGTCTAGAGTTTAGAAAAATGTTGAATTAGAGCAAGTTCAAAAGTCTTCTCCTCCAAAAATAGAAGGCCTAGGGCATTCATATTTGGTATGTAGCAATATTAGATGACTTTGTACTGTATTATCAGAAATTCTCCCCCTTGGGTCAAAAATATTCTTAAAGCTGTGGTTGATAATTGTGAAAATCGCTCAATTGGAGCAATTTTGAATAACAATATTCTTCTTATTTTACCCTTTCCTGTTCAATCTCTGGTTTTTACATCCCTGTGATTATTTTATTGAGTAAACATTGTAGAAGAAGAAGAAATTGCGGTCATTTTTCAATTCAAATCAACTTTAAATTTTCATCTGCAAAACCTTTGAATTTGGACAGGTCTAAAATTTTGAGAAACAGGAAAGGGTTAACCTAGAGCATTTATATTTAGAATGTAGCATAACCTTATAGTTATCTACCATGTTTGTTGAAGTAATTTGCTCCTGATGGAAAAAAATGGCGCTGCCTAATGCATCTAAAATCGTGAAAAACACACAATTGGTGTATGTCCAAATGTCTCCTTCTCCCAATGTATAAAGTATAATGCAATTAGAGCAATTTTACAGTCTTCCCCTCTAAACCCATCCCTCCAACACAATCCCACTTTTTATGCCCCATAAGAAAAATGTTGTGGAAAGCATTGTGGAAAAAGAAGAAATTAATAAGCAAATAATGAGGTGACTGATTTGGACCATCCTGTTACATAGTATATTGGCAGACTAGGAATCTGACAGTGTTATCTCTAGAAGACCATTACATCAGATATTGCTGAGCAATTTAGTAACATCACTTTACAAAACAAGATCGCATTTTGAAACCATGCTGCTTTCTACTGATTAAACACTTGATTTTTATTTTGAACTCAATCTTAATTTACAAAGAGTCTTTTGACATAATTTCAATACAGTAACAATCATAATAGTAATATTTTAGCATTTAAAAACTTGTGAATTCTTCAATTATATGTTGTTGTTATGATTTCTAATCATACAGTATTATATTCAAAGGTGGGTCTCATTCATACCAATCAGCTGATATCAAGGTTTTCTTACAAAAACCAAGATAATAAATCAAGAAATAATCAATCATACACTGTTTTAGGGCGTTTTGTGTTACTTGTTGATTGTTTGTCTCGGGATCGGTGCTTATTTCAGGTGTCAGATCGTGACCTACACACAACTTTCCTTCCTCAATTTAAAGCATGTGTACAGAGCGGGGCACAAGGGGTGATGTGCAGCTACAATAGGTAACCTTAGAATTTAAGTTTAAACTCATGGTTTTGACATTTAGTAAAAAGCTCAAGGTTAACCAAACTTCAAGTAAATGATCAGCCTCCAAAACGGGAACTGTTGTCTGCAAGCAAGTAACCATGGCCTGTTATTTAGCTTACCTGAGCATGTCCAGGTGAGCTATTATAATCATTTACTGCTTATCATCTGTCCTGTGCCCGTCCATCCACAATTTATTCAAAGAACTTTTGTCCTCCTTAACTACTTCAGGCTAAAACATAGCAGAGCTCTTCTTTGTGGAAAGCTCAACCAAAGTTATTTTTACACTTAAATGGAATATTAAGGTTTCAATGGCAACAGTAGTGATGACATAATTTCATGTAGGAACAAAGAAGTTTTAATTTTTCTACAAGATTTGTTGAAATGATGCCCTTTGTGTCTAATTTTACAATCAAAAATTGAGGAGGAAATCTTTAAATCTTTCCCACCATTAACCCTTTTCATGCTGTCCTTTTTTATCATATAATGCTGTGTCACTGAGAAGGGGGAAGATTCGTGATTTTTTAGCTCACCTGAGCACGTAGTGTTCAAGTGAGCTATTGTGATCCACTTTTGTCCGGCATCCATCCGTCGTGCGTCGTCTGTCAACAATTTCTTTAAACGACATCTCCTCCTAAACCACTGGGCCAATTTGAACCAAATTTGGCAGAAATGTTCCTTAGGTGGTCCCCTTCAAAAATAGCTAAAAGAATTGAAATCCTTTTAAAACTCTGGTTGCCATGGCAACAAAAGTGAAATCTTTAAGAATCTTCTCCTCCTGACCCAGAACCCAGAAGGTGTAGGGCCTTGATATTTTGCATGAAGCATCAGTATATTGATCTCTTACAAAAGAGCTAAAATCATGATCCTATGGTTTCTGGGGGCAGACCCGGGGGGGGGGGTCGTATAGGCATGAAGCATCAGTTCACAGACTTCTTTCTTATTTTTGAAATTATAACCCATGGAAAAAGTTTTTTACTTCTTTCAAATCAGCACTTAAGCCTTAGAATTTATAATTCAGATTTTTGGATACCCAGGTTCATAGTCTTTATATATTATTGTGGCCCACTTGTTTCATAATCCTAACCTTAACATGAAATTAGACTGTTGAGAGAAAAAGAGCCTTTATCTCAGGTGAGCGCCCCAGGGCCAACAGCCCTCTTGTTTAGCTCACCTGACCAGCTTTTGTGATCACCTTTTGTTGGTCGTCCGTGCAAAGTTGTCGGCAATTCTTTAAACATCTTCTCCTCAGTAACCATTGGGCCTATTTCAACCAAACTTGGTATGAATGTTCCATGGGTGATCCTCCTCAAAATTTGTTTGCGGAATTTTGATTGACCCCCAAATATGGGCGTGGCAAGGCTGGGCTTTTTTGGCTTTGAAATCTTCCTCCTCAGTAACCACCAAGCCAATTTCAGCTGAACCTGGTATGATTGTTTCTTGGGTGACCCTTCTCAAGAGTTGTTTGGGAAATTTTGATTGAATCCCAAATATGGGCGTGGCAGGGCAGGTTTACTATTTTACTATGAAATCTTTAAAAATCTTCTCCTCAGTAGCAACTGTGCTGATTTCAACCAAACTGGGTAGAAATGTTCCTTGGGTGACCCTTGTCAAAAGTTGTTAGCGAAATTTTGATTGACCCCAAAATAAAGGCATGGCAGGGCGGTGCAGGGCAGTTTTTGTCTTTGAAATGTTTAAACATCTTCTCCTAAGTAACAACTGGGCAGAGTTCAACCAAACTTGGCATGTGTTTCTCTTGCGTGACTCTCCTCAAAACTCGTCCACGAAATTTTGAGTGACCCAAAATATGAGCATTGCTTGGTGGGCACATTTTGACTTTAAAATCGTTAAACATCTCCTTCCAAACCAATTGGCCAATTTCAATAAAACTAGGCATGAATCTTACTTAGGGACATTCCTCAAAACTTGTTTTTGATAATTTTGGGGTGTCTTGGGGTTTGAATCTTGGTAGCATCACAGATCCTTTAACGCATTATGTCTCCTCGATGGTTAGATGATCCTTAACCTGAATGGGATGGCAGCTCGAGGCAAGGAAAGGATATAATGCTAATACTGATGCGAAAAATATCAGGATCCATTGTTAAATGCTCAGCAATATAACTGAAAAATTGTAAAAAACAACTTGGTCAACTTTCATTTGATATTTGGCACAATCATTGTGACAAGTACCTTTTGTCTCCAACCAATGGGCAAAAGACAAGTGGTATGGGCAAGTGAGATGGGTAATTAGTGAGAAACAACAACTGATCTCCAGTGTTTAACAAACAGGAAATCTTTTAGGATTATAATTACTTTCTTTTCATCAAGCCTACTTGTAGTGAGCAAGACAAAGTTGTCTCTATGACAAGTGGGTGCATGTGCCTTAGTCCATATTTATGAGGACCATTTTTGATTGCTGAAAATAAAATATCACAATTAATATCAATCATGAGGAGATGTTCAATTTGAAAGAAAAATTCAGATTCCCTCAATCTAACAGCTCAAGGTCAAACATGCCTGTGTTCTTTCAAGCTTTTAGCTGAAAACCAGAATGCTATTGTCATGATGTGATGTCCTTTGTCCCTCCGTAAACTTTTACTTTAAAAATCTTCTCCTCAGAAACTACAGAACAGATTTCAACCAAATTTCACAGAAATGATCCATGGGTGACCCTCTATCAGATTCCTTCAAAGAATTTTGAGGGCGGAGCTAATTTCAATATATGGTAAAAGCTTTGAAAATCTTCTCCTCATGAACAAATTGATGATTTTCATCCATATTTCACAGAAATGATCAATGGATGACCCTTTATCAAATTCCTTCAAATAATAATAATAATAATATTAATAATAAAGTCTTTATTTAACGAGGCAACACAGTTGGGCTAACCCAGTCTTCCCTGTGGGCCTCTAAAAATATTTACAAAGTCATACATTTATACACATACAGCAAAATTTAAAAACAATATATAAATACAATATACATAACACTAGGTTAGCTGATAGTTCATGAATTGTGGACAAGATTTTAACCAGATTAGAAATGCAGATTTGAACTTATTTACACTGTCAACATTTCTTATGTACAAAGGTATTTTTGGACCCGAGTAGGCAATTGTTTTTCTGAAAAAGTCGATCCTTGGCTTTGGAATTTTAAGAACTGCATTAGAGTTTGATCTAAGATTTTTGTTGGTTGATTCAGTAAAGAGACTTGATATATAGTTTGGAAGTTTACCATTTAAAGATTTATACAAAAAATAGCCTTTTTGAATACAATTCGGTCAAGGATAGTCAGCCAATTAAGTTTTTTAAATAGGTCTTCACTAGGAGTGTCAGAATTTTTATCAAGAATTATTCTTGCAGCTCTTTTTTGAAGTTTATATAGTCTGTTTAATAGTTTAGAATTGCAGTTTCCCCAAATGATACAACAGTAATCAATGTGTGGGAGGATATAGGCATTAAAGAACATTTTTCTTACATGAATACTGAGATACATTTTAATTCTAGTGAGGAGGTAAAGTAAAGAATTACACCTTTTCAGTACATTTTCAATTTGGTTTTCCCATGACAGATTATGGTCTACTTGTACTCCAAGTAATTTTTCTACAGCTGAGAATCTTATTTCCTCATTATGAAGAAATAATTTAAAAGTTTCAATGCTGGAAATATTATTCACTGGTGAGATAATCATTGCTTTTGTTTTATGGGGGTTGGTTAGCATTGCATTGATACTACACCATTCATCTATTTCATTTAGGCTGTTTTGGAGTAACCTACATACTTCAGTTGTTGATTGTCCTGTTACACTAACTGTTGTATCATCTGCAAATAAATCAGTTGATGATGCAGAAAGATGTGAAGGCAGGTCATTAATATATATAAGAAATAGGATAGGTCCTAAAACAGAGCCTTGTGGTACACCAGACATTATATCTTGTGGTGATGATAATTTACCTTCAACAGATACTCTTTGTGTCCTATCTGACAGATAAGACCTAAACCACTTTAGAGTATGATTTATTATGTTAAAATTAGACATCTTTTGTAGAAGAAGATAATGATTTATCAAGTCGAATGCTTTAGTTAAGTCAAGAAAGACAGTACCCACAACCTTTTTATTGTTAATGGATTCAATCCAGGAATCAATAATGGCTGTGAGAGCTGTCTCACACGATTGATTACTTCGAAATCCTGACTGACTTGAATGAATTAGTTTGTTTTCCTCTAGATAAGCTTTCAAATGATCACTAACATGACGTTCAAGAACTTTTGACAATACAGGTAAAATTGAAATGGGACGGTAATTGCTTACATCTGTTTTATCCCCTTTCTTGAAAATTGGAATTACTTTTGCTTGCTTAAACAATGAAGGAAATTCACTATTTTCTAAACTTTGATTAAATATATAGGTAATAGGTTTGGAAATTATTTGAGCACTTATCTTTAAAAATTTTGGCCCTACACCATCAAGTCCTGTGGATTTATTTATGTTCAAATTTTGGAGTTGTTTAACAACAAATCCTTCATCAATTGGTGGGATAGTAAAACTGCTTTGAAGTAAAGATACCTCAGTTGTTTCACCACATGGGATATCTTTATTGTATGTATTTTGTGTGGATTTCAAGATATTTGCAAAGTAAGAATTGAAAACTTCAGCTTTACATTTAGCATCACTAATTGGAACCCCCTGTTCATTTGTAATGGAGGTTAACTGGACAGGCTTTGATTTTCCTGACATTTCTTTAAGATGTTTCCACAACTTTTTGGGATTATGTTTGTTTTCATTGATTGCAGAATTATAAAAAGATTTTTTATTTTTACTTATTAGGTCTTTTGTTTTATTTCTCCAATATTTATAAAGAGGTATATCATTTAAAGATTTTGCCCTATCACGTTGTTTTGAGGCATTTCTGAAGAAATTGAAGAATTTTAATTGAATGAAAAACATGGCTTAATTGATGAATTTCAACCAAACTTTACAGAAAAGCTCATTGGGTGACCCTTCATCAGATTCCATCAAAGAATTGAGATTGGGTGAAAACATTGCTTTAATGGAGGGTCTGATTTCCATATAAGGTGAAAGTTTTTAAAATTTCTTCTCAGAAACCATTGGATGGATTAAATTTAGAAAATGACCATTCAATAGGGTAGGAAATATTGTGGAAAAAGGAGAAATTGCTTGTAACAACAATTTCTTCTTTTTATACAATATTTTCTCAATAATAAATTCACAGAGACATATAAATCAGGTATTGAACAGGAAAGGGTTAATTAGATTTTTTTAAGAGAATTTGTTAAGTTGAAAATTTTGGACTTAATGGGCCTAAGTTTGTAAGGCTTATAAAATGGATTATCCCGTAGCCCTTTACCAGATGACAAAATTTTAGATTGATTCAAATTGAAGGAAAATCCATTTGACAATTTCAGACTTATTACAGTTAAAAATTATTTGTCTTTTAGGGCAGGTAACATTGTGGACAACATCCAAATTTTTTTGCTTGAATCCATTCCAAGAATTTCAGACTAGTCCAAAATTGATTTTAAAAAAATATGCAAGTTGATTGAATTCTAAAACTCATGATCTTTCTCTATAGAAACAAGCAATTTCTTCATTTTCCATGATGTTTTCCAGAGCTCTTTTGTAGTGGGGCATCAAAAGGCGGGTTAAGCAATTTTTCATTTTCCATAATTCTTAACTTTTCTTGAGGATCATGAAAAAAATTGGATTGATTTGGACTTGGTTAAACAATAAATTCAGGCCTGTGGAGCGATACAGGTGCTCAAGCACCTCTAGTGTTAATAACTTTTCATCTCTTATAACTTTTTCATCTGACTCAGTAATGAATTGACTTTTGTAAAACAATGAAACATTCAGAAATATTAAAAGATTTCATTGACAAGATTTATTTGCCACACAACAAGGCCTGTGGAGCGATACAGACCCTCTATTGTTTTATTATGCTAGAATTTTAATTTTTTAATGTCTGCCATATTTTGCTTGATTACTTTCTCTATCTGCATGAGCTATTTCAGTGTAATAATTTCACCACAGCCATAGGGCAGGTGGAAGCAATTCAGTCTCTTACTCATGGGGTCCTGGGTTTGATCCCCAGTCGCCGCAACTAACCTTTTTGGACATTTGTCTCCCACCAATGCGTAAAAAAATACACCTAAGTGGGATGAGCAGCTGGAGGCTCAGAAAGGATGTGGTAGTACTGGTGCGAGAAATACCAGGAATTCATGGTTAGGTGCTCCATCTGCCGTGATATGACTGAGATACTATTGAAAGTGGTGTTAAACCCCATTCAATTATTCAATTAGTGTTTTACAAAATGTGTACATGTCTATTTGACCACCCTGGAAGTACAGGCTACCTGCTATTTAGAGTGAATTTAGACAGAATGAAATTTTTGTTCTTTATTAATGGTCGCAAACCCCTCTAAAATGTGCACCTTCTTTTCCTAATTGCAACCACTAAATTCAGTACCAAAACCAGCAGATACTTTGAACCCTACCTATACATCCGGTAACTTTAGACTGTCCATCTGAATTTCACACTTGATAAGTGTGACACTAATTGGGAAGAAATGCATCGTCAATACAATATTAGATTTTTGATTATGTGATATCGAAACATTATCATACCCTTGCTTTAAAGAAGGGGTGTATAATGGTTTACCCTTGTCCTTCCTTCAGTCTGTCAGTCCATCTGTCTGTCTGTAACTGATAATTTTGTCACACTTATCTCTGCAACTATTCATAGCATTAACTTTGAATTTGGTGTGAAGATTCATCTAGGGGTCCTACATGGGGCTTACTGAATTTTGGTCCACAAGATAACTATTCCGACATTGACTGGTGTACCGGAATATTTTTGTCATATTTTTCTCAGCTACTGTTCATAGCATTGACTTGAAATTTGGTGTGGTGGTTCATATAGGGGTCCTACATGGTGCTGACTGAACTTAGGTCCTCAAATTAACTACTTCCTGCTTTACGACTTTGTTTATATTTGGACATTGATGGTTTAGCGATTTAATTTTGTTGCACTTTTCTCAGCAGCTATTTATAACATTGACTTGAAACTTGGTGTGGAGGTTCAGCTAGGGGCCCCTTCATGGTGTTTACCAAATTTAGGTCTGCAAATTAACTACTTCCTGTTTTGTGACTTGTTTATTCTCAGACATTGCCTGGTATAGTGGTCTATATTCATTGCTTTTCCTCAGTAACCATTCATAGCACTGACTTGAAACTTGCTGTTTCTCACACAATCCCTCTTTTTACGCACCTCCAAGGAAAGTTGAAGGTGTATATGAGAAGTTTATGGCGTTCTAAACAGTTGATGAGCAATTAATAATTGATTTCACCTAAATTGCTGTTTGCTTTTCGCATTTAAAAGGTATCAACAGTTTGACACTTTGAACCTGCGTTATTGTCTAAATAATCCGAAGTATCTAACCGGTATATATTTTTAGCCAGTGTGGCTCTTGGATCAAACCCTCATTCAAACTCATTTCCTTCTGCTCCTGGTGGGTCAAAGATCCTTCCTGAAGTAAATGAAGTTAATTGAAGGGTCGTAAGAAAAGTTCCTTTTGGAAATGAAGTAGATCCATCAGAAAACACAGTAAAAGGGACCTTAAGTATTATCACTCAAAACAATCCTGATTATGTGATAAAGTCCACAATTTACACAGGTTGATTGTAGGGTTATAAGGAAACTTCCTTTTGGAAATGGAATGCATCTGTCATGAAACATAGGAAAAGAGGCCTTAAGGATTGCTTCTCAAAATCATGAAGGGGAGCAAGTCCAATTTTTTATTTTCATTCTATACATACTTCTTTAAGCAATTAACTTCCTTAAAAAGAAGATTACTCTAATGGAAAACTTGAAGGCCAGTAGAGTGTCTCAGTCCCTCATTCGACTCATGTTAGCTCCACTGACTGAAAGCCAGCAAGCTTTTGTTTAGGATAGACTATACAGCCGTCCATCCATAAACTATTACTTTAAAAATCTTCTCCTCAGAAAGAACTGAACAGAATTCAACCAAATTTCACAGAAATGATCCTCAGGTAACCCTTTATCAGATTCCTTCAAAGAATTTTGATCGGGTGAAAGTGAAAGCTTAAAAAATCTTCTTCTCAAAAACCAATTGATGGATCTCATCCAAATTTTACAGAAATGATCCTTGGGTGACCCTTTATCAAATTCCCTCAAAGAATTTTGATTGGATGAAAAACATGGCCTTGATGGGCGGGGCTAATTTCTATATATGGTGAAAGCTTTAAAAATCTTCTCAGAAACCAATTGATGGATTTCTACCAAATTTTACAGGAATGATCCTTGGTTGACCCTGTATCAGATTCCTTCAAATAATTTTGATCAGATGAAAAAAATGGCTTAAATGGGCGAGGCTAATTTCCATAAATGGTGAAAGCTTTAAAAATCTTCTCCCCAGAAACCAATTGATGGATTTCAACCAAATTTTATAAAAATGATCCTTGGTTGACCCTGTATCAGATTCCTTCAAATAATTTTGATCAGATGAAAAACATGGCTTTAATGGGCGTGGCTAATTTCCATATATGGTGAAAGCTTTAAAAATCTTCTTCCCAGAAACCAATTGATGGATTTCAACCAAATTTTACAGGAATGATCCTTAGGTGACCCTTTATCAGATTCCTTCAAAGAATTTTTATTCGATGAAAATGTCTTCAATTGGCAGGGCTAATTTCCATCTATTTTGAAAGCTTTAAAAATCTTCTTCCCAGAAACCAATTGATGGATTTCAACCAAATTTTACAGGAATGATCCTTAGGTGACCCTCTATCAGATTCCTTCAAATAATTTTGATCAGATGAAAAACATGGCTCTAATGGGTGGGACTAATTGCCATATATGGTTAGAGCTTTAAAAATCTTCTTCTCAGAAACCAATTGATGGATTTCTACCAAATTTTACAGGAATGATCCTTGGGTGACCCTTTATCAGATTCCTTCAAATAATTTTGATCAGATGAAAAACATGGCTTTAATGGATGGGGTATTATGTCCATATATGGTGAAAGCTTTGAAAATCTTCATCTAAGAAACCATTTGATGGATTCAACAAAATTTCATCAGAATGATCCTTTGGTTACCCCTTCTTAGATCGCTAAAAAGGAAATGATTGGCTCTTAACATTGCTTTAATGGATTGGGCTTATTTCCATATATGGTAAACAGTGAAAAGCTAAAATCTGCAGGATGGTTTCAACCAAATTTCGCAGGAATGATAAGAAAATTCAGGCCGGTGGAGCGAATCAGGCGCTCAAGCGCCTCTAGTTTTACAAAATGTTTTCCCAATTGATTTTCTTGAGGGGCTTCCAAAAGCATCACTTTGAGGGAATGGGTTTATTTACTTTTGTAATAATCACCCAGGCTTCTCAGTATCTCAGTGCCAACTTTAAGATAATGTTTTGTCTTGTACAGGATCTTATATGTTTTTAGATATGATTTTACTGTGTTACAGTATAAATGGTGTGCCTGCTTGTGCCAACAAAAAACTTCTGACTGATATTCTACGGACCAGCTGGAACTTTACAGGTTTTGTTATCAGTGACTCAGGTAAATCTTTTGATTGTCTTTATTGAGTAATAGGTCACTAATAATTAACAGGATTGTTTTTTCTGCCAAAATGAATATATTTCAATATGTGTTACAGATTAGCATTAAATATTCAAGGTACCTTTACAAGCCTGTTTTGTTGTTATGCAGGCTCATTTTTAGCTCACCTGACCACAAAGTGGTCATGGTAAGCTATTGTGATCAAGCTATGTCCAACGTCCGGCATCCAGCGTGTGTTTACGTCTTACGTGCACTCTAGAGGCCACAATTTTGCTCAAATGTCTTGAAACTTGGTCAGAATGTTTGTGTCCATGAAACCTAGGACAAGATCAATATTGGGTCATATGGGGTAAAAAACTAGGTCACTAGGTCAAATATTAGAAATATCTTTTTGTGCACTCCAGAGGCCATATTTTTGGCTAAAATGTCTTGATATTTGGTCAGAATGTTTGACTGCATGATATCGAGGACAAGCTTGATATTGGGATATGTGGGTTCAAAAATTAGGTCACTAGGTCGAATCCTAGAAGTAATCTTGTGTTCACTATGAGGCCACATTTTAGGCTCAAAAGAAATTTGTCCATTTTACTTCTATAGTCATTGACTCAGGTGAGCACTTTAGGGCCAATGGCCCTCTTGTTGTAAAAGCTTATTAAATGTAAAGGTGTTTTCATATACACACAATGAAAACATGGTACATCAAATTTAAATGGGCACCAAGTTGTTTCAACAACTTTTCCCAAAGTTTAACACCAATTTCAACCAAATTTGGCAGGGATGTTTCTTAGGTGCCCCCTTTAAAAATTGCTAGAAGAATTAAAATCCATTAAAAACTGTGATTGCCATGGAATCAAAAGTGAAATTTGAAAAAAAAAGAATTCTTTAAAGATAATCTCCTCCTCAACCAGATGGGGTATAGCCTTAATATTTTGCACAAAGCATCAGTACTTTGACCGCATTCAAAATTGCTGAAATCATTGCCCTTGGGTTACCAAGGGCAGAGCTGTAAGTGACCTATATAAAGATGAAGAAGGATTTTTAGAACAACAACTTCTACTAAGTAATTGGCCAATTTAAACTTAATTTGCCAGGAATGTTCCTTAGGGACTGCTCCGTGAATAATTTCAACAAAATCTTTCAACAAAAAATTTTCTTCTTGACTCAGACTGCTTAAAGCCTTTATCTAAGGTGAGTGCCCCATGGCCAATCACCCTTTTGTGTCCGTTTTCTGACGTCCATCCTGCGTCATCTGTCATGAGACATCAACAGATATTATGTATGGGCCACAATTTTGGTCCAATCTTGATGAATCTTGCTCATAATGATTGCATAAGGATGAACCCCATTGAAAATGTGAATGGTTCAAATAGAAATTAGTGGAATTGGGCCTTAATGACATTTTCTTTGTTTACACTATGGGGCTGCAATCTTTAGCTTCACTGGCTGAAGGCCAGCGAGATATTGTCATGATGTTGTATCTGTTGTGGGGCCGGCTGTGACTGTATAAATCTGTAAACTTTTACTTTAAAATCTTCTTCTCAGAAATTCAAAGGAATGATCTTTGGCTGACCTCTTATCAGATACCATCAAAGAATTTTGATGGAGTGCAAAACATAGCTTTAATGGGCATGGCTAGTTCCATTTATGGTGGAAGCCTTGAAAATATTCTTCTCAAAATCCTGTTGATGGATTTCAACAAAAATTTCACAGGAATGATCCTTGGGTGACCTCTTATCAGATACCTTCAAAGAATTTGATCTGATGAAAAACATGGCTTAAATTGGCAGGGCTTATTTCCATATATTGTTAAAGATTTGCAATTTTATCTCCACTGGCTGAAAGCCAGCAAGCTATTTTCATGGCACTGTGTCCGTCATGTGTCCATCCATGCGTCTGTCCATCCGTAAACTTTTACTTTAAATATCTTCTTCTCAGATGGTACTGAACAGAATTCAACCAAATTTTACAGAAATGATCCTTGAGTGACCCTTGATCAGATTCCTTCAAAGAACTTTGATTGGATGAAAAACATGGCTCTCATAGGCGGGGCTAAATTCCATATATGGTAGACCTTTAAAAGTCTTCTCCTCAGTAACAAATTGATCGATTTAAACCAAATTTTACGGGAATGATCATTGGGTGACCCTTTATCAGATTCCTTCAAAGAATTTTGATTTGATGAAAAACATGGCTTGAATGGGCGGGGCTTATTTCTATATATTGTGAAACATTTAAACATCTTCATATCAGAAACAAATAGATTGATTTCAACCAAATTTTACAGGAATGATCATTGGGTGACCCATTATAAGATTCCTTCAAAGAATTTTGATCAGATGAAAAACATGGCTCTAATGGGCGGGGCTAATTTCCATAAATGGTGAAATCTTTAAAAACTTTCTTCTCAGAAACAAATTGATGGCTTTTAATCAAACTTTTCAGGAATGCTCATTTGGTCACACTTTATCAGATTCCTTCAAAGAATTTTTATCAGATGAAAAATATTGCTTTAATTGGCGAGGCTTATTTCCATATATAGTAAAAGCTTTGAAAATCTTCTCAGAAATCTATTGATGATCACTGTTTATTGTGTGCGCAACTCCTCCTAAACTATCAATGGGAATGAGCTGAAACTTGGCACAATTACTCCCCATGATGTCTAGTTGTGCATAAGACCTTTGAAATTCAAATTGCTCCAGTCATTCTTGAGTTAGCTTGATTTATCTACCCTTGAATTGAACGAAAATCACTGTTAATTGTGTGCGCAACTCCTCCTAAACTATCAATAGGAATGAACTGAAACTTGGCACTATTACTCCCCATGATGTCTAGTTGTTTATAAGATCTTTGAAATTGAAGTTGCTCCAGTCATTCTTGAGTTACCTTGAATTAACTGCCCTTGAATTGAACGAAAAATCACTGTTTAATTTGTGCGCAACTCCTCCTAAACTATCAAAGGGAATGAGCTGAAACTTTGCACAATTACTCCCTATGATGTCTAGTTGTGCATAAAACCTTTGAAAATCAAATCACTCCATTCATTTTTGAGTTATCTTGAATTTTCTTACCCCCTGTATTGAATGAAAATCACTGTATTTCTTGTGAGCACAATTTCTCCTACACTCTGAATGGGATTGAACTGAAACTTGCTTCAATGACTTTGTGTGATGTCTACTTGTCCTTAGGACTAGAATTTGTTTGAAATGTCAAGTTCTTCCGGAATTATCTGCCCTTGACTTAACAAAATAGCTTCAATTTACATTTAATTTTGTACAAAACTCCTACAATTTACATAGAATTTAACAAAAACTGGCCAATGTATATCTATGTTTTTCGTCTTTCCGTCTGTCTGTCCATCTGTCTGTCTGTCTGTCTGTCCGTCTGCTAAGCAATTTTTTGTGTGTGCAACTCCTCCTAAACCACAATGGGAATGAGCTGAAACTTTGCACAGTTACTCCCTATGATATCTAGTTGTGCATAAGACTTTCGAAATTTTTGAGTTATCTTGAATTATCTGCCTTTGAATTGAACGAAAAACATTTAATGTCCTGTATGCACATCTTAGCCTACATTTTTCATGGCAATGGTTTTAAATTTAACAATGGTTTTGAAAGCTGTCGTGTTTCTCAAGTGTATACAATATTATTCAGGTAACAAGATCTTTCTATTGATAAAATGCATGAGCTATCATTCAAGCTAACAAAGCAGGGTTACTGACAAGCCTCTTTGGGCGTATATGCGCCGCTCTGCAAAGTTCTTGTTCTAAAAAGAGTTTTGATCGGAATAAAACACAGCTTAAATTGATGGGGCTAATTTCTATATTTGGTATACATAGTGAAAACTTTCAAACCTGTAGATTTTAACTGAATTTTAGGGGAATTATCCTTTGGAAACCTTTTATCAGATTTCTTCAACAGATTTGAAAAAATGGATGAAAATTTCCATATAAACAGTATATACTGACTAATTTGAAAAAACTTCTCAGAGAGCTAAAGATGGATTTCAACCAAATTCAAAGGAATGAGCTCCCTGTCAGATTCATCTGATTTGGATTAGCAGGAAAACTTGGCTTTTATGGATGTGGCTAATACCTTTTCATCAGACTTGGTAAGTCAATTTTAACTCCACTGGCTGAAAGTCCGTCATGCCCCCCTCTGTTAGCTTTTTCTTTAAAAGTCTTCTCCTCAGGTAGTACCGAACAGATTTCCTTCAAATTTCACAGAAATGATCCCCGGTTGACCCCCTATCAGATTGCTTCAAAGAATTTTGATCTGATGAAAATCATGGCTTTAATGGGCAGGGCTAATTTCCATATATGGTGAAAGCTTTGAAAATCTTCTTCTCATAAACCATTGGACAGATTTCATGCATATTTCACAGACAAGATCCATGGGTGACCCTTTATCAGATTCCTTAATAGAACTTTGATTGGATGAAAAAATGGCTTTAATGAGGTGGGGCTAATTTCAATATATAGTAAAACCTTTAAAAGAATTTTTCAGAAACCAATAAATGGATTTTACAAAATTTTATAGAAATGATTTTTGGGTCAACATTTATAAGATTCCTTCAGAGAATTTTGATCTGATAAAAAATATGGCTTTAATGGAGAGGGTTAATTTCCATATACGGTAAAATCTTTGAAAATCTTCTTCTCATTAACCAGTTGATAGATTTCAACCAAAGTTTACAGAAATGATCTTTTGGTGACCATTTATCAGATTCTATCAAAGAATTTTGATCTTATGAAAACATGGCTTTAATAGGCGGGGCTATTTCCATATATGGTAAAATCTTTGAAATTCTTCTATTCAGAAACCAGTGGATGGGTTTCAATCAAATTTGACCGGATCAATCCTTGGGCGACATTTTATCAGATTATTAAAAGGAATTTTGATTTGATGAAAAATATGGCTTTAATGGTCAGGGCTAATTTCCATATATGGTATATCCTGAAAACTTAGTAAATTTCTCAAAAACCTGTTGATGGATTTCAACCAATGATAACCATTGATAACCAGATGACTGTTTGTCAGATTCCCTCATATAATTTTGATCAGTTGAAAAACATGGCTATTATGGTGGTTGGTTATGTCCATATATGGTATACAGTGAAAATTTTACTTAATGAATTTTACATAACTTGACTTGATTTTTGTAAAAACAATGAAAATTTTGAAATGGCTCTCTAGAACTATATTAAAGATTTCAATGATTTAGATTTATATTCATTATATTCAGTTTATTTTAAAAAATTGCTTAATCAGTACATTCATGCCTGCGGAGCATTACAGTCGCTCAAGCGCCTCTAGTTTAAGATTTTGAAATCATAAAAAACCAAACATCCCCACACCCTGTTTTGTTTCAATTAACTATCTAGTTTATTAAACCATTACCAAACGGCAAAATTTTAGACTGGTCCAAATTGAAAAGAGATGCAGACGACAATTTAAGGTTTATCAAACTTTAAGTTTTGTCAACTTTCTGGGTAGAAAACATCCTGTAAAATGAAGATATTGCTTGTTACAAGCAATTTCTTCATTTAACACAATGTTTTCACAATTGTTTTTCTTGAAGGGCGTCTAAAATCATCATTGTGTTGGAATTGGTTAACCAAATTCTTCTTCGCAACTCACTTGCTACTTTTCTGGTACAGACATCCTGAATCTTTGTAAGAATTTCTTTTTGTTTCTGATTTCTTCTACAAGATTTCACTAACAGGTGAGTATTAGACAAAATTAGGTCACTGGTGCTTTGATTACTTAACTTGTCATTGACACAGGTGGGCGCCTTAAGGCCAATGGCCCTCTTGTCTTAAAACCAGTTGATTGATTTCAATAAAATTTAACAGGAATGACTCTCTTAATCTTTTATTAATAAAAAGAATGTTGATTGGATGAAATACATGGCAGAGATTAATCCACCTATGATTTGATTCACAGGAGCTGTTGAATTCATCCTTCTAAACCACCAGTACATACAGGATATTGAAAATGCTGCAACAGCTTGTGTTAAGGCTGGGCTTAATCTGGAATTGCATGCTGTAGGTTATGCAAGGGGAGTTTTTGATTGGTTGGATAAAGCGCTGAATAGTGGTAAATTAACAAAGGTAAGTACTATTTAAGTTCACCTGACCACAAAGTGGTCAAGATGAGCTTTTGTGATCTAGCTGTGTCCAACGTCCATCATCCATCATCCAAAGTCTGTCTTGTGTCAACATCTTGTATGCACTCTAGAGGCCACAATTTTTGCTCAAATGTCTTTAAACTTGGTCAGAATGTTTTCCTTCATGAAACCTCGGACAAGCTCAATATTGGGTCAAAAAGCTAGGTCACTAGGTCAAATCTTAGAAATACCTTGTATGCACTCTTGAGATCACACTTTTGCCTCAAATGTCTTGATTGTATAGTCAGAATGTTTGGCTGCATTATATCTTTGTCAACTTCGATATTGGGTTAAATGAGATCAAAAAACTAGGTCATTAGGTCAAATCCTAGAAATACTCTTGTGTGCACTGTAGAGGCCACATTTTCGGCTCAAAACAAATGATATTTGGTCAGAATTCTTGTGTCCATGTTATCTCAGTCAAAAGCTAAGTCACTAGGTCAAATCTTAAAATTTTCTTTTGTACACTCTAAAGGCCATACTTTTGGCTCAATTGAATTGATATTTGGTCAGAATGTTTGTCTGAATAACATGTTAGTCAAATTTGATATTGGGTTATGTGGGGTCAAAAACTAGGTCACTTTGTCAAATCCTAAAATAACCTTGTGTGCACTGTAGAGACCATATTTTAGGCTCAAATCAAATGATATTTGGTCAGAATGTTTGTGATATCTAGCCGAAGTTCAAATTTGAGTCTCATAGGGTAAAAAAGTAGGTCACAAGATTAAATCTTAGAAAACCCTTGTTGTGCACTCAAGAGGTCCTGTTTTGGCTCCATTGAATTGATATTTGGTCAGAATATTAGAGGGCAGACAGCCAAGTTCAAATTTGGGTCACATGGGGTCAAAAACTAGGTCACTTGGCCAAATCTTAAAGATACCTTTACACTTGAGAGGCCACATTTTTGGCCTAATTGGTTTGATATTTGGTCAGAATGCCTTTTGTCAAATTATCTCAACAGTGTTCAAATAGGGGTCATTTGGGGTAAAAAAATTAAGTCAAAGCAGAGAAAAACAAGATCTGAGAAAAACTTTGTTTTTACTCTAGATGCCACATTTTCAACTCAACTCACTGAATATTTATTCACATGTTTGTCATAATCAAAATCTTTGACAAGTTTGATAGTAGGTCACAACGGGGTCAAATACTTATTTGTAAGGTCTAATATAATGATATCTTCGTTCCAATTTACCACACTTTCTACTTTTCTTGCACAAATACCTTGAAACTTGGTAAAAATGTTTGTTCTTGATTTATTAGACAAGATTTGATAACGGGCAACTTTTGGCTAAAATAAGGTCACTTTTCCTATTTTACTCCTATAGTCATTGACTCAGGGGAGCGCTTTAGAGCCATTGGCCCTCTTGTTATCTCCCCTGAGCACGAAGTGCTCTGGGGGAGCTATTGTGATCGGTCATTGTCCGTCCGTCTGTTCACAATTACAAAAAAATCTTCTCCTCCTAAACTAACCATGGAATTTCAAAAAAACTTCACAGATATGATCCTTAGGTCATGCTCTTTCAAAATACTTCAAAGAATTGAAATCCATGAAGAACTCTGGTTGCCATGGCAACGGAGTGAAAAAACTTAAAAAATCTTCTCCTCCCAAACGGTAAGGCCTAGAGCTTTAATATTTGGTATATATCATCATCTATTGACCCTCTACCCTCTACCAAACAACTTCAAAGAATTACCGTATTCTGAAAATTAGCCCTTTTCTGGGCGATCCCTGACTTCACATAGAAATAATGAATGAAAACTTTAAAAATCTTCTCCTCCAAAGTCATAAGGCCTAGAGCTTTGATATTTGGTACAAATCATTATCTATTGACCCTCTTCCAAAATACTTCAAAGAATTACCGTATTCTGAAAATTAGCCATTTTCTGTGCGATCCCTGATTAGAGAACACAAGGAATAGAGAAGGATATCATAGAAAATGTTCTCCTTCTTAACCATTAGGCCTATAGCTTTGATATTTGGTACGTATTAATGCCTATTGACCCTCTACTTAAGTACTTCAAAGAATTACCACACTCTTGAAATTGGCTCAATATGGTTGGATCTTCACTATACCTAGGATCAAAGGAGAAAATCTTTAAGAAATATTCTTCTCCAAAATGATCAGGTGTAGGGTTTTGATAATTTGTATATCATATCATTAAGCATTGAGCCATCATACTCAGGGGAGCGATATAGAACCATCATGGTCCTCTTGTTTTTCAAGACCCTTTTTCTCATTTACAGACAATGAAATATTCGTCTTGAAGGGGCATATATGTGACATTTCAATTTGAGTTTACATTGAATATTTAGGGTCATAAAGGATAGAAAAAAAATATTTGGAAAGGAGACATTGGCTTTAAAGCATAAATGACCATGCAAACAATTCATGGCCAATTAAGAGCAAATAAGATTATGAAGGACTTACAAGTGATCAGAAACATTGAAAACAGTGATCATTTTAAATTACAGGATGAGCTCATAGAGAGAGTTAAGCCGCTTTATTACACCAGAATGAGGCTTGGTGAGTTTGACCCGCCCTCCATGAACCCTTTCAGCAAACTAAATCTCTCTGTGGTACAAAGCCAGGAACATAGAGATTTAGCTGTGTATGCAGCAATGCAGAGTTTTGTTCTCTTGAAGAATGATGGACTACTTCCTTTGAAATCTACTGACCAGTATAAAACAATTGCAGTAAGTATGTTTTAAATGTTAGCCAAACAAGATATTCAATCTGATCCAGGTTACATAAGACAAATTTTAAATGATGATTTAATCCTTTCCTGTACAAACCTGGGATTTCAAGTCATGGTGATTTCATACCTTAAGAAAACATTGTGGAAAAAGAAGAAATTGGTTGTAACAATTTCTCTTTTCGAACATATTTTCTACCACATAGGATAGTTTTGTTTCAAACTGTATCCAATATTCCTTGTTGTCTGCAACCTCTGGATAAGTCTAAATTAAAAAAAAAAGGGAAAGGATTAATGAGGTCAAATCAGAGAGAAAAGAATCTAGGTTATTTTGGAAGTGGAGGTATTGTTGTCACGTTGTGGTCACACACCTTACTCGCATTTGGCACACCATTCGGCTATTTGTGATTATTATTCAGGCAATATTACTATTGTTTATTAATCCTTTTCACATGATATGATCTGATAAGCATTTGAAGATTAAATTGATATAAAGTAAGGTAGAATGACTTCTAGAAAAATTGTCAGGGAAACTTTCACTTTAGTCAGAATTCCTACAGTTTACGAAAGTTGACTTTTTGCACCTCTCAGGTGGTCTCCTTTTAGCTTGACTATTTGAAGAAAAGGGGGGCCATTCCGGTCTACCGGGTGTTAACGTTGGTGTTGGTGTTTTGGTTAAACCTTATGTGTCATATCTCATTTACTAAAAATGCTGCTGCTCTTTAACTGTGTACATGTTTTTGTGGCAATAATATCAGCCGCTAGACACAGATTCAATATTCTTTGTAGTGGAATTTTAACCCTTTTTTGACTTAATCTGAAACTTTGCACATGCTTTTGGGACCATCATATCATTCTTGTTTAAGTTTAATTGTAAAGATTTATTATCTCTATTACTACTTAGGTATTATGCCTAATGTTGACATTGAATTGCTGTTACTATCCAGCACTCGGAATAGTCGAGCATTGCTGTCCTCTGACAGCTCTTGTTAGAATGGTTGGTGATATATTTGAAATAAAAAAGAAAGAGAGGATTATGAAAAATTGAGACTGGCTAAATCTGAATGAAGATGTAGACAAAAAATTCAAGTTAATGTAAATTGAAAAATGAGTCTCATTTAGGGTTTAAAATACTGTTAAACTGAAGAATATGTTTGTCAAAAGCAATATCTCCTTTTACCATGATGTTTTCCTTGATAATTAGCACCACATGGTCATAATCTTATTTGGGAAAAGGATTCTAAGATTGTATTTTTAAATCACTTTCTCAGATTGTGGGACCGTTTTCCAATAACTCAGTCCAGCAGATGGGAGATTATTCTCCAGACCTTGACTTGACATATATTACTACAGTAGTAGATGGGTTATCTCCCCTGGGTGAGAAAGTTTACACTGCTGATGGATGTGATGATACTCACTGTACTAACTATGCCATGAAAGATGTAATGGAAGCTGTTAAAGATGCTGAGCTAGTCTTCCTATGTTTGGGAACTGGTAAGATCTTTTTTGTTGTGTTTAGCCATCACAAATGTCATTTATAGATCCACTTAACAAATCCAGCATGCTTTTTTTTGTCATGGCCAATCTTCTCTAGAAATACTGTGTAGATATTAATCAAATTTAATAGAAGTGGTTCTTGGAAAGTCCTTTCTGAGATTCCTTCAAGAAATTTTGATCATGAAAAAAAAGGTCTCATGGGCTTAAGTCAGTCCGTAATTAGCCCAATCCATCGCTAAGTTTTACAATTAAGACACTCAAGATCCACTGTTTGTTCTCAATGAACCTGAAAATTGGCTGGAATGTTTGTCTCCATGTAATCTTAGACAATATGAAAAATTGGTAACTGAGTGTAAAAAAAAGAAAAAAAAATAGATTACCAGCTGAATTCTTCAGAGCTGAAAATAAGTAAATAAGTTTATTTGTATATAGTCTCAGACAATCAATAATTTTGGTCACCCAGTTATTAGAAAAGCTTTGTACAATCTACAGCCACTGTTTAAGCTGAATGAACCTCAAAATTGGTTAAATTGTTCATTTTGATAAAATCACTGACATTAGGTATTAAAAACTGAATCACTAGATCAGTACTTGAATTTGGGACAGTAAGATTAAAAAAACTAGGCCAATAGTTAGCTTTTAAGCCATATTTTCTACTCAAATGCACTGAAAATGGATCAGACTGTTTGTTTGGGCAGTTAGCTAAGATAAGCAACTTAGGGCCATTAGTGCCCTCTTGTTTGATGAACAAGGTCAACAGTTGTACTTATTTAAAAACTCATTTCAGGTCAGGCTGTTGAAAGTGAGGGGAAAGATAGACCTAGTCTAGAACTACCTGGAAAACAAGGGCAACTTCTGCAGGATGCAATGGCATTTGGTATATTGTTGGTTTACTTCATAATTTTTGTTACTTTGGCTTTTAGGGCCGCTACCAAAGTAAAGTGGTCCACGTAGGACTCCTAGTCATGGGGTCCCAGGCAGCTGCAATCATCCTTCTTGACATTTGTCTTCCACCAATGAGTGAATGACCATAAAGCTATGTTGCATGAGCAGCTGGGGGCTAGAAATGATGTATTGGTAAATACCAGGAATCCATGGTTAGGTTCTCCATATAGCAATATGACTAAAACACTTTTAAAAGTGGCATTAAACCCCATTCAATCAATCAATATATATTTGATATTGTCATAATTGATCCTTACTTATACACATGTCTTGATCTTTGCTCCATTTACATAAAACAATAGGAATACTATATGACATATTTTATTTTTGCAATTTATAATCACAGATTATGAAACTAAGGATTTCATCAAAGAAAATTATATGATACTCCACAAATACTTCTTTGATCAACATAAACTCTTTGTTTTCAATATGCCAGATGTGAGATAGAGTTAAGGAAGAAATTTGATTTTTTTTCTAGAAAACCTTGAGGCCTAGAGCTTTCAAATTTTGCCTTGTAATACCCTACTAGAATAAGATTATTAATCATTGATACAACATAAGCCCTAGGTTATGGGGTCCAAGATTTTACATGGAGATAAGAGATAATCTTCATATAAAATTGTACTACCCTCCATACTAATCTAATCTAGCTCTTATACAGTGCTCTCAATAAGGACCAATTTCAGGATTTTTTTTAATTCCAAGTTTCTTTTTCTGGAAGTTTTAACTAAATCAAGGAATTTTTTCACACCCTCGACCATAACTTCCCCCCCCCCCAAAAAAAAAAAAAATGAGATGAAAATAAAGCCTACAGTACATTCTTTTCCATCCATTGCTTATAGTCCCTAAATTTCATATCCCATTTAGTGGAGCTAGAGAAAACAATGTGTTAAAAGAAGAGACTGTGTCATGAGAAATTTGTTTCTTGATTTAATTTCTGCGTTTTCCCACAATTTTTCCACTCCTTAAACATTACTATTTTCAGAATTTGGTTGGACACATTTGTTAATTGCTTTTTGCAAATCTCTCAGGATTTACACACATTTCTGATTTGTAGAATGGGAGAAAACTGGCTGTTCAAAATGTTAGCAATACGAAAAATCAAGACCGAATTATTCTGAAACCTACTTCCGTCACATCATAGATAACAAAGTACATACACCATATATCAAATACGTTAATAAACATAAATTTACAAACTCATAGCAAAGTTGCATCTTGTAAGAAATTCCCTGTTTCATTTATAAAAGTTGATGTTTGCAGACGGCACGTGTGACATCATTGAAAAGGGAGAGAACTCTTAGAAACTAGCTACATCAATCGGGTGACTTCAATGTTTCAATGATGGAGATCATGTCAAGTTACAAAATAGAATCCTCCGTGTCAAAAGCTTATTTAGAATGCAAAATAAGTGTGCATATTTGACGCTTTGTTCTGTATCAGCTACAAACTTCAATAGGGTTCTTTACATTTTGGGCGTATTCCTGTCAACCACAGTTTACATAAATTCAACTGGATGGCGATATTTGACAAAATCTAGTCCTATGTCCACGGGCCTGCTTGATTTTGACCTGGAGCGTTATAAATCAAGTGACTTCAAAAGAAATAGTCAAAGATGTTGTAATGGCTCAGTTACTGAACCGGCTATAATTGAGTACAGTCTGCTCATTTCCATCTACATCGGTTGTCATGGAGAAATTTCGATAAACTGCTTGTGGATTCAATTTTACCCAAGGGTATTGACTTTTGACCAGAAAATACACTCATTTGTTTGTCAAACCTTTTATCTTGTTACCCCAGAAAACATCCGAGTGGTGAATTAAGGAAGTTTTTCTTGAATCTCGAAGTTAATTCACGTCCATGTCTGATTTTTCGGACGTTTTTTCTGATTTTCTTGACGTAATGTACGTCGACGTCCGCTTATTTAGAACACTGTCCTATGGATCTCAATTCATTCCTCACATTAAAGTTAGCTTTGATGGACCATAGGTTCAAAACAATTGAGGAACTGTCCTATGTCCTAGAACTGTAGCCTCAAGAGTGCAAATCAAAAAGTTAGGTCTTATTTGAAAAACGGATTTGTATCTTAGAGTTGTGAACGACAAAAGTTATACTCTAGATGCCACAATTTTGGCTCAATTTTTGTGAAAAATGGTCAGAATGATTGTCAGATCATGAGGATTCACACATTCTGTTGGGAAACATGGAAAGGGGGCCTAAATGACAATGTTGCATTTTATGCTCAAGAAGCCACATTTATGGCTCAATCTTCATAAAACTTTGGTCAGAATGTTTTCAGGTCACTAGAATAACCCTAATAAAATAGATTGTTGCATTGAAGAACACAAAACATCGGCACTAAATGACAATTTCAATGTTAAAGCTCTAGATGCCACAATCTTCCCACTTTTTTGGAGACATTGTTTTTGCCTGTGCTGTCTGTATGTTTGTCTGTCTGTCCGTCTATCCACTTTTTCTTGCTTGGACCATTGCTTTGTAACCTTCGGACCAATTTTGATGAAACTTCACATACTTGTTCTGTATTACCTCTAGTTGTGTGTGGCTTTTTAGCTCACCTGAATACAAAGTGATTACCTTTCGCCATTTTGAATTTGGCTGAAAACTCTGGTTTCCTTTGCAACAAAAGTGAAATTTTAAAATAATCTTTAAAATTTTCTCCTCCTGACCCAGAAGACGTAGAGCCTAGATAGATTGCTATGAAACATCAGTAGACTGACCTCTTTCAAAATTGCTCAATTTGCTCATTACCCAAGACCACATCTCTCAAAACACTGGGCTATTTTGAACCAGATTTTATAGAAATATTCCTTAGTTGGTCCCCTATAAAAAAAAGCTAAAAGAATTGAAAACTATAGAAAACTCTGGTTGCCATGGCAACAAAAGTGATTTAAAGAAGAAATCTTTGAAAAACTCTGCTCCTTGGGGCCTTGATATTTTGAATGAAACATCAGTGTATGGACCTCTTTCTAAATTTTTAAATTACCCTCTTGTCCTTTTGGACAGAATCCAAGGGGGCTGGGCATAATTATTTTGAAATAAATAAGGATTCTGAATGACATCTCCTCCAATTTCAACAAAATTTGGCAGAAATGTTTCTTAGGTGACCACCTTTTAAAAATAGTTAAAACAAGAGAAATCAGTGGAAGAACTCTAGTTTCCATAGTAAAGAAAGTTAAATCTTTAAAAAACCTCAAGTCCTAGTTGACCTTAAGCCTTGATATTTGACATGAAGCATCAGTTCTTTCATATTACTTAATTTATTATCGATGGATCCAGATGAGGAGAGGAAAAAGTGTGCTAAAATCTTGACTTTTTGGATCCCCAGTTGCAGAGCCTGTATATGTTTAAAGTATGCCCACTTAGCCGACTTGTATCATTATCCTAAACTTAACATTACATTGTCTGTTGAATGAAAAAGGTGAGCGCACCAAGAATAACGGCCCTCTTGTTTCAAAATGCCTTCCATTTCAAAATGACTGCCATTTTACTCTGTAAATCAACATTTTGTTGTCTTGAAGAATGCTAAGTAATCAATGGACCAATTTTTGCTCCACTGGCTGAAAGCCAGCTAGCTATTGTCATGGTGTTGTGTCTAAGGAACGTGCATCTGTTTGTGAGTACATCCTTTTGTCTGTTTGTGAGTACATCCTTTTGTCCGTAAACTTTTACTTTAAAAAATCTTTCCTCAAAAAATACTAAACAGAATTATACCAAATTTCACAGAATTGTTCCTTAGCTGACCATTTATCAGATTTTTCAAAGAATTTGGATCCAATTAAAAACATGGGTGGACAAATTGCCATATATGGTTCAAGCTTTGAAAATCTTTTTCTCAGGAACCAGTGGATGGATTTCAACTAAATTCCACAGGAATCATCCTTTGGTGACTTTTTATCAGACTGTTTAAAAGAGTTTTGATTGGATGAAAAGTATGACTTTCATAGGTTGGACTTATTTTCATATATTGAGTTATTTTGAAAACTTCAAAAATCTTTTTATACCCCCCACAACGAAGTTATGGGGGGGTATACTGGAATCAGGTTGTCCGTCCGTCCGTCCGTCCGTCCGTCCGTGGATGTAATTTTGTGTCCTCCTCTCCTCCCACATTTTTTGACCAATTTTGCTGAAATTTTATCAGGTTGTTTCCTATCATATGAAGTTGTGCACCTGCAATTTTCATCTTGATCCAGTCGTTAGTTTCAGAGTTATGCCATTTTGAACTTTTTAATGGGGGTGGGGGGGAGTAGTCAAAATTTAAAATTGCAAAACTCAGTAACCATAAGGGGAGTTACCAAATTTGGTAAGTAACATCATCTTGTTGACCTTTACAAAATATCGAACAGTTTATTTTCTGAGGTCAAATTTGACCCCGCCCCCCGGGGGTCAAAATTTTAACATAGGCTCATATTGACTTTTCGTGGATATAATTTTGTGTCATCATCTCCTCACACAGTTTTCTTTAACATGGGCTCATATTGACCAACTTTTCCTAATCAGTCAACTCTAGCAACAAACACAAAATCAGAAAGAGGTGGAGGGTTGGCAATGTTCATCCACCATGACATGCATGTGATTAAACAGCTTCAAATTCCACTCCTTCATAGAAAAGCCTTTTTAGCGGTGTGGGGGGTATTCTCGTCAGCCCTTGAGGGCGACAGCTCTAGTTTTCTCAGAAATCAGTAGATTGATTTCAACCAAATTTCAAAGGAACTATCCTTTAAAGATACTGAAAACTTGTGAAATCTTGTGTTCTGTTGAAAATGGTTGTATGATTGTGGTTTATGTCCGTATATGGTATACAGTGAAAATGTTGTTAATACCTTTTATCTGACTCAAGTAAATGAATTTTTTATAACCTGACTTTTGTAAAATAATAAGAAACTTAAAATACTTTTCTAAAACTATTTAAAAGAATTCAATGACAAGATTTATTTGCCAGACATGTGGAATATGATTCAGTTTATATTTAATTCCTGAAAACACTGCTAAATCAGTACATTTAATCCTGTGGAGCGATACAGGCGTTCAAGCACGTCTAGTTCTGCATATTGTCTCATTTGAATACTCTTAACATTGTATTAATGTCATAAAGATTGCAATAAGTGCCAATTGGTATCAGTCTACTTTATGCATAATTGTAATTCAGTCTACATTAAGCTGTTGGAATTAATTGTAAGTGCAATGGATTTGTCAAGCATGTTCTTTTAAAGAAACCAGTTCCCTTGTCTGGAGGCATTTAAACTAATTTTTGTGGAAAAGGTAGAAGTCTTCCGTTGTGATTTCCTTAAAAGCACACTTAATAGACTAATAAGAGAATGGCTTCAATTATCCTTCTAATTTTTAATATTGAGGCCATGCAGGTCTTTAACTTTCGCCCAGCTATTATGGCACCGTGTTTGTTGTATTTTCATTCATAAGCTTTTACTTTATAAGTCCTCTTAGAGAGTACTGCAGGTTTTCGACAAAATTTCATATAAGTGATCCTTGGGAGACCCTTCATCTGATTTCTTCCAAGAATTTTGATCAGATAAAAGTATTACCCGGCAAATTTTCATCAATGGTGAAATTTTTGAAAATCTTATTCTTAGAAATCAGTCTATGGATTTCAACCAAGTGTCATAGGAATAAACCTTTATAAGATTCTGTCAAAGAATATTGATCACATGATTGCCTTTTTGGGCAGTGCTAGTTTCAATATATGGTAAAATAGTGAAAACTTTGAAAATCATCTGAGCAGCAACTGGTTGATTGATATAAAAAATATACAGGGGTAATCCTTGAATGACTCTTATTCTTCAAAAAAACACTATGAATAAATATGTATAAAACATGGCTTCTATGGGTATGGCTAAATTGCATAGAGAAAACTTTCAAAATCTTTGCAGAAACCAGTTGACGGATTCTACCAAATTTTAGAGGAATGATCTGTTTCTGACTCTATTTCAGGTGTCTTCAAAGAATTTCAATAGGTTTATGAACATGGCATTAATGGGTGGGGCTAAATTCCGTATATGGTACAAAATAAAAACCTTGAAAATCTTCTCAGAAACACAAGGATGGATTTCAACTGGAAAGATTATTTAGTGACAATGTATCTGAATTTTTATAGAAATCAGATAGGATAATAAGTCATAATGCATTACATGATTGGCCTAATTTCAAGTAGAGATCACATAGTGATGTAAGGGAAATAATTGACAAAGAATAATTGTTGCATTAAAGGAAGTTTGTCTCCAGAGAAGGAATTTGCAAAAAAGTAAATCTTTCTATATTGGGTTTGTCTCCTATTTGTAAAAGAAAACAAGATCATCTGTATGGTTTGTAGATTCAGGCTGGCCGATTGTTTCATGTGCTCAAGTACTTATTTGGACCTGTTTTTAGCTCTACTGGCTAAAGGTTAGAAGAGCTTTAGCAATGGCATTATCCCGTCCAGCGTCCATGTGTTATTCAGTTTAGTCATCCGTTAACTTTTCCTTTAACGTTCGACATTTTTCTCTTCAAACTTATTCAGAATGATTGAACCATCATAAGGATTGTTCCTTTCGAAATTGGGTCTGATCCGTTAAGAAACACAAGAAAAGGGACCTTATAAAAATTTGATTAAAAAATCTTTGTTAATGCAATAAAACCCATAGATTTCAGCAGATTTTCTTCATTCTCTCACAGAATAATTATACTATTGTAAGGGTAATTCCTTTCTTAAATTGGGATGGATCCATCAAGTAACATGAGAAAAGGGGTTGTATGAAAATTTAATTAAAACTACTCATTAATGAAATAAAGCCCACGGCTTTGATCGGATTTTGTTAAAACATTCAGAGAGTGATTGTAAGGTCATAATGATCATTCTGTTCAAAATGGGGTCTGAACTGTCAAGAAACACAGGAAAAGGGGCTCTATGAAAAATTTTATTCAAAAATTCTTGTTACCAAGTCTAGAGCTTTCATCAGATTTTCTTCAAGCTTTCACAGAATGATTGTAAAATAACTACGATCGTTGATGTTGACATTAGAACTGATCAGTCAAGAAGCCTTATAAAAATTTTTCATTTCAAAATCCTTGCACCACAATAAAGTCCATAGTATTCATGGTATTATGTTCAAACTTTCACAATATGTTTTTAACATGGCTCAGGATTGTTTCTTTCCAAATTGGGCCTGATCTGTCTAGTATCATAGGAAAAGGGGCTGTCTGAAAAAATTATTACCAAATCCTCATTAACGCAAGAATGTAATCAGTCTTTATCAGATTCTCTTAAAACTTTAATAGAATGATTGTACCATCATATGGATTAAGTTCCCTTGTAAATTGGGTCAGGTTTGTAAAGTTTCATGGGAAAAAAGGCCTTATGAAAATTTCATTACAGAAAATTCCTAAAACAATAATGTCCTCAGTCTTTATCATTTTCTTCAAACTTTGAGAATGATTGAACTATCATTAGGACTATTCCTTTATAAATAGGGTCAGATTCGTTAAAGTTCATTGGAGAAGGGGCCTTTTAAAAATTTTAGTACAGAAAATTCTTGACAATTCAGTCCACTATTTCCATTGATTCTCTTTAAACTTTTACAGAATGATTGCACCTTCATTAAAGTTTTTCCTTTTGAAATTGGTTTGTTCTGTAAAGTATCATTGAAAAAGGGCCCTATGAAAATTTCTCTATAAAATTCTCATTAACACAATAAATTCCACAGATTACACAGAACGATTGTTGATTTTGACAGTGGATCTGATCCAGCAAGTTTCACATGAAAAGGGGCCTTATGAAAAACTTACTACCAGCCTATTCAAGATACAATGCTCATATATGGCATGATGATAAATCTCCATAATATGCATCTCCAAGGTCAAGGTCATGTGATAAGGTCAAGGTCACATACCAAGGTCAAACACCAAAAAAAACCCTCATGTACGGTAGGGGCATTGTGTTGCACAAACACATCTTGTTTTTGAAATATTCTAGTTAACATAATGAAGTCCCCATATTCCATCGGATTCAGTTTAACCCATTCCCACTCAATGATGCTTTTAGACACCTCCATGGAATAAAGTTTTGGAAAACATTGTGGAAAATGAAAAATTGCTTGTAACAAGCAATTTTTTGATTTACCACAATGTTTTCTACCCAGAAAATTGAAAAAATCTAAAATTTCATAAACTTTAAATTGTTGTCTGCATCTTCGTTCAATTTGGGCCAGTCTAAAATTTTGCCGTTTGGTAATGGGTTAAACTTTCACAGAATGATTAAACTAATAATAAAGTGTCACGGGAAAAGAGGCCTTATGAGAACTTGATTGAAATATCCTCTGTAAGTTTATAAAGTTCAAAGATTTTATTGGATTCTTTTCAAGATGCATGAAATAATTGTAGTATTGCAAACACAGGAAAAGGGGCCTTTCAGATTATTATTCAAAGGAGACTTACAGATTATCATTCAAAACATTCTTGTTTATGTGATGTTCACAATTATTACCAGATTGTCTTTAAAATTTCACAGGAAGATTGTAGGTTCGTAAAGAAAATTCCTCGTGGAAATGAAGTAGAAAACACAGGAAAAGGGGCCTTATAGATTTTCACTCAAAGCAATCCTATTTAGGTGATTAAGTCCACAATTATTATTGGATTCTGTTGAAATTTTCACAGGATGATTGTAGGGTCATAAGGTAACTTCCTTTTGGAGTCGATCTGTCATGAAACATGGGAAAAGGGGCCTTAAACATTGTTGCTAAAAATGATAAAGGGGAAAAAAGTCCAATTTGTTATTTTCATTTTTTGCTTTTTAGCTCACCCGAGCACAATGTGCTCAAGGTGAGCTTTTGTGATCATCTTTTGTCCGTCTTGCGTCATGCATCATCTTTCAGAAGGCGTCAACAATTCTTTAAACATCTTCTCCTCAGTAACCACTGGCCAGATTTCAACCAAACTTGGCAGGAATGTTCCTTGGGTGACCCTTCTCAAAAGTTGTTTGCAGAATTCTAATTAAACCCCCAAATATGGGCGTGGCAGGGCGTGGCAGTTTGTGCCTTGAAATCTTTAAACATCTTCTCCTCAGTAACCATTTTGCCAATTTCAACCAAATTTGGGATGAATGTTCCTTGGGTGACCCTTTTCAAAAGTTGTTTGCAGAATTTTGATTCACACCTAAATATTGGCGTGGCAGGGCAGTTTTAACTTTTAAATCTTTAAACATCTTCTTTTCAGTAACCATTGGGCCAATTTCAACCAAACTTGGCAGGAATGTTTCTTGGGTGACCCTCTTGAAAGTTGTTCGCAGAATTTTGATTTATGCCAAAATATGATTGTGGCAGGATGGGGCAGTATTTTACTTTGAAATCTTTAAACATCTTTTTCTCAGTAACCATTGGGCAGAGCCAACAATACTTGGCATGAATGTTCCTTGGGTGACCCTTTTCAAAATTTGTTGGCAGGATTTTGATTAACGCCCAAATATGGGCGTGGAAGGGCAGTTTTGACTTTTAAATCTTTAAACATCTTCTTTTCAGTGACCATTGGGCCAATTTCAACCAAACTTGGCATTACTGTTCCTTGGGTGACCCTCTTCAAAAGTTGTTCGAAGAATTTTGATTTATGCCAAAATATGGGCGTGGCAGGCTGGGGCAGTTTTTTTCTTTTAAATCTTTAAACATCTTTCTCCTCAGTAACCATTGGGTAAAGCCAACCAAATTTGGCATGAATGTTCCTTGGGTGACCCTTTTCAAAATTTGTTGGCAGGATTTTGATTAATGCCCAAATGTGGGCGTGGCAGGGTTAGGCAGTTTTTGTCTTTTAAATCTTTAAACATCTTCTCCTCGGTAACCATTGGGCCAATTTCAACCAAATTTTGCTTGAATGTTACTTGGGTGACCCTTTTCAAAAGTTGTTTGCAGAATTTTGATTTTTGCCAAAATATGGGTGTGGCAGGTTGGGCAATTTTTTACTTAGAAATCTTTAAACATCTTCTCCTCAGTAACCATTGGGCCAATTACAACCAAACTTGGCCTGAATGTTCCCTGGGTGACCCTTTTCAAAAGTTGTACGTGGAATTTGATTGATGCCTAAATATGGGTGTGGCAGGGTCGGGCAGTTTTTGACTTTGAAATCTTTAGATATCTCCTCAGTAACCATTTTTGCCAATTACAACCAAAGTTGGCCTGAATGTTCCTTGGGTGACCCTATTCAAAAGGTGTGTGCGGAATTTTGATTCACACACAAATATGGGTGTGGCAGGGTCGGTCAGTTTTTGACTTGTTAATCTTTAAACATCTTCATTTCAGTTACCATTAGGCCAATTTCAACCAAATTTGGCATGAATATTCCTTTGGTGACCCTTTTCAAAAGTTGTTTGCAAAATTTGGATTTATGCCCAAACATGGGCGTAGCAGGATGGGGCAGTTTTTTACTTAGAAATCTTTAAACATCTTCTCCTCATTAACCATTGAGCCAATTTCAACCAAATTTGGCATGAATGTTCCTTGGGTGACCCTTTTCAAAAGTTGTACGAGGAATTTTGATCGACGCCCAAATAAGGGCGTGGCATAGCGGGTCAGTTTTTGACTTGTTAATCTTTAAACATCTTCATTTCAGTTACCATTTGGCCAATTTCAACCAAATTTGGCATAAATATTCTTTTGGTGACCCTTTTCAAAAGTTGTTCGCAAAATTTGGATTTATGCCCAAACATGGGCGTAGCAGGATGGGGCAGTTTTTGACTTAGAAAATTTTAAACATCTTCTCATCAGTAACAATTGAGCCAATTTCAACCAAATTTGGCATGAATGTTCCCTGGGTGACCCTTTTCAAATGTTGTACGTGGAATTTTGATTGATGCCAAAATATGGGTGTGGCAGGGTCGGGCAGTTTTTGACTTTGAAATCTTTAAATATCTCCTCAGTAACCATTTTGCCAATTACAACCAAACTTGGCCTGAATGTTCCTTGGGTGAACCTATTCAAAAGGTGTGTGCGGAATTTTGATTCACACACAAATATGGGCGTGGCAGGGCGGGGCAATTTTCTTACTATGAAATTTTTAAACATCTTCTTCTCAGTAACCATTTGGCCAATTTCAATGAATATTCCTTTGGTGACCCTTTTCAAAAGATGTTGGCGAAATTTTGAATGACACTCAAAAATGGGCTTGGTAGGGTGGGGTAGGTTTTTCCTTAGAAATATTTAAACATCTTCTCCTCAGTAACCTTTGGGCCAATTTCAACTTAACTTGGCTTGAATGTTCCCTGGGTGACCCTTTTCAATATTAGTTTGTTAAATTTTGAATGAAGCCCAAATATGGTCGTGGCTGTTTTTGACTTTAAAATCTTCTCCTCCCTAACCATTGGGCCAATTTCAATCGAACTGGGCATGAATCTCACTGACAACGGCCAATTGGGCTATTACCATGCTGTTATGTCTGTGAGTACTTCAGGGCTGCCACCATAGCCAGTTAGAAATCGTCAGACACCCAATCATGGTTTGTCCAGGGTTCCCAGGCTACCGGTAAAATGGAAAAAAGTCTTGGTTTTGTGATATCTTTAAGAAAAAAATCAGGAAAAACTAGGAAAAAGACAAATCAATTTGATGAAAGATGCAAGACCCAATTAAAGTACATGTTCCAAACAGTTGACAAGTATCCCCCTCGCCAGTAGGTTTTATCACAGTGTAAATTACATAGGGATGCACTATCACATCATAATGTCAGCCGAGAAAGAGAAATAGGTATTTGTTTCACAAAATATACAAGCATGGTACTTAGTTTAGTTTTCTGCTAGGAATGGAGGTAGGTATCCAATTTTACTAAATATATATATGATTAGAGTACATAAAGCAAATCTTTAGGAGAAAATCCAAAGCAACATCTTAAGTGTACTAGTAACCGGACATGAATTGAATTTGGATATGAAAGTAATAAATGGCCTCCAATTCAATTCAATGAAAAAGAGAACTCTTGGTAAATAGACATTGTAATTAATTATTATTATCATGATATCGACAATCTACACGTATAGAAGCATTTAAATTAGTCAGGTGAGCGATTTTAGGGCCATTCTGGCCCTCTTGTTTCTTTAAGCCATTGACTTCCTTGAATATAAGATTTCTTTAATGGAAAACTTGACAGCCAGTACAGTGTCTCAGACCGTCATGAGCCTCTTATTCTGATTTCCTTAAGTGTATTTTGATATATACTTACAGCATATGGACGTCTTGTATTGTTGCTGTTCTCTGCCAGTCCAGTTGACATCCGCTTAGCCCAGCTTCCAGCTGTGTCAGCAATTATTCAGTGCTTTTTCCCAGCACAATCTACAGGCAAGGCATTGTTTAATGTCATAACTAATCATGGACAGGGATCCAATCCAGCTGGCAGACTTCCTTTTACATGGTATAAATCTGATGCACAGGTAAGACAGACAAAATGAAGGGCCGCCGTCATAGCGCAGTTGGTAGCGCATCGGACTGTCACTCAAGAGGTCCCGGGTTCGATCCCGACTGCGGCACTCATCCTTTCCGACTATTTGTCTCTCACCAATGGGTCGATAATCGTAGATCTATGTGGGATAGCAGCTGGAGGCTAGGAAAGGATACCAGGATTCCATTGTTAGGTGCTCCAGCCACAACAATATAACTGAAAGATTGTTGAAAGCGGCGTAACACTCCATTCAAAATAGACAAAATTTTAGTACAGATGCAACAACTAGCTCAGATAGTCGTAGAGTCATTTAACTTTCGACAAATTTAAAGAACTAAAAATAGAGAATCATTTCTGTATACATTTGCCTATATTTTTAAAGCAGGAATGGCCTTCAATTGAAATAAGTTTATATCCACGGTAAAATATGTGTTAATTTAAAGTTTTGTTGGTCCTACAGGGTACACAAGAGCTTTTTCGGGGTAATGCTGATTATGGTGTGCAGTCTTAGATTGCTTACAATGAAAAATTGTCAACAGTCACTGTTAATCAAGAAATTATTACATGCAAAATTAGAGTAAGAGGAAGTTTTGACTTCATGTTAATACTATTTTATGAGAATATTAATTGACAAGTGATGATTGGAACATGACAGACAAATATGTTTGCTTTCATGTACTTCAGACATTGTTTTCATCACTTATATGAAAACAAAGAAACTATTTCATCAATATGCATCTCCAAAGTTTAGGTCGTAAGACAAGGTCAAGGTCATTGTAAAGGCGAAACTTCTGCAAGAAACTTTACTTTTTCAATTACATTAAGCCTTTTCAAGAAACATTGCTCGTACTAGGCATGATGATAGAACTCATTCATATTCAGATACAAGGTTTAGGTCATATGACAAAGTCACGGTCATTTGTCAAACTCAAACTAGTGCAAAATCTTAGAAAAAAAACTTTAACAATTACAATATTTTCTCTAATATTTTCTCTAATAAAGGACCATCCCCAGAAATACTCAGGGTTCTCCCTAGGCCCTTATTGCTTATCTGAGTGGATAAACCTTCATAGATATAGACAGGTTGCCCATACGCCTTAACCCTTTCCTGTATAGTCCCTTGTTTTTACATCCCAATGATTTTATACTTGAGAAAACATTGTGGGAAAAGACAAAATTGCTTATCTCACTCTGGTGTTTGTTACTAAAAAAAGCACATAAAGATGAGTATTCCTAGGACCAATTAGTTTTTTTTTTCATTTTTATCAAAAGCGATGTTTTAATAATTATTTAGCATTTGATAAAAGATTATACACCATTTAATATTCTGAAAACAAAAACCTCTTTCAAATATAAAAGTGCTGAAATCACTTAAAGAGAGGTAGGTACACTTTGTTTTATAAATTGGATCAAGTTTAATGGAATAATTTGAGAATTAAGGTACAAATTAGAGAATTGCTGGTATTTTATTCATTTTTAATTAACTTTTTGAAATCAAAGAGCTGAAAGTACTGTTAGAAGAATTGTTTTAGTGTCAGACATTCAATGGCTTCTGAACGGGCTACTAATGAACCTTTCAGATTTTATACAGAGATTAGAATGGTGCTCTTTAAGATGTAAAATTTGAAAATGAAACCTGGGGCTGTATGTACAAAACATATTAGTTTTTCCCAAGAAATTTCCTAAGTCAATAACTTTTTGACCAGATGAAAATTTTTCACAAAATTTTCTACTAAGTAACAACTTCATTGCTTAGTCAAAATCTAGGTTTAAGTTTAAAATTTTACCATGCGAAAAACATAAGGAACTATTCAATAGGTTGGGCTAAAAATGAAGCATTTCTGGTCAGGCACACACCATTTCAATTATTTTGAACATGACAGATTACTGAGACAGTTAAAGTTCGACCAACAAAATGTTGGCATTTAGATTAGCACATAGGCAATTCACGCAGATATTGAAACCACTTCCTTGGGATAGCAAACTACATATTTTTTTAACAAGGTAGGTTAAATATGTAGAGCAGATTTTCAACTTCCGATTTCGTGGAAAATCCAAGTAAGTTACTTTTGGATTTTTATACGCCCGAAAGGTTTGTATTAGTTTATGGCCCCGGTCGTCCATCCGTCTGTCCGTCCGTTAGCAATTTTTTGTGTGCGCAACTCCTCCTAAACTATCACTGGGAATGAGCTGAATCTTGGCACTATTACTCCCAATGAAGTCTAGTTGTTCATAAGACCTTTGAAATTCAAATTGCTCGAGTCATTCTGGAGTTATCTTTAACTATCTGCCCTTGAATTGAACAAAATCACTGTTTATTGTGTGCACAACTCCTTCTAAACTATCAATGGGAATAAGCTGAAACTTGGCACAATTATTCCCTATGACGTCTAGTTGTGCATAATACCTTTGAAATTCAAATTGCTTTAGTCATTCTTGAGTAATCTTGAGTTATCTGCCCTTGAATTGAAAGAAAATCACTCTTTACTGTGTGCGCAACTCCTTCTAAACTATCAATGGGAATGAGCTGAAACTTGGCACAATTACTTCCTATGATGTCTAGTTGTGCATTAGACCTTTGAAAGTCAAATCGCTCCAGTCCATCTTGAGTAATCTTGAATAATCTGCCCTTGAATTGAACGAAAAACCCCTTTATTTCTTGTGAGCTTTATTTCTCCTACATTTTGAATGGGAATGAACTGAAACTTGCCACAATGACTCTGTATGATTTTTAGTTGTGCTTAGGACTAAACGTTGTTTGATATGTCAAGTTGTTACTGAATTATCTCCCCTTTACTTAACAATATAGCTTAAAATTACAGAGTTTTGTGTTTGTGTGTGTGCACAACTCCTAAAAATCTTATTAGATCGAACTGAATCTTGTCATAATGTATCTCTGATATTTAGTTGAGCATAAGACTCACTTGAGAAATTCGAAAAGGTTGGGTCCTTCTTGAATTATCTGCCCTGGAATTCATTGAATTCAAATGTCAAGGTCATTTTGAGCTCTGAAAAACCTAAACTGAACCATTGTAATTTATTTGTCAAGATCAGTTTTCAAGGTCATATTTTATTGCTTGTGGTGATTACTTTCTGTTGAAATTTGTTTCAAGGTCATTGGTCAAGGTCATTTTTTTATTTCAATTGTATTCAAATTAATGAATATAACTATTGTTCATAATGTTGAATGATAAGTTATTATGAAGCTGTCTTGTTTCTCAAGTGTAAACAGTATTATTCAGGTGATAAGATCTTTTTTGGACAAAAATCATTAGCTATCTTTCAAGCTCAGGTTACTGAAAAGCCAAATTTACTGACAAGCCCCTTCAGGTGTACATGCGCAGCTCTGTGAAGCTCTTGTCACACCTTTGACCTTCACAAATATTTGACAGACGAACAGGTCTATGGCTAAAAGAGAGAGGCGCAGCAATTTCTCGCTTGATGACTCTTGCGCATATTATGGGAGATAGAAGTATGGATTTTCCCTCTCTATCTGGACATGAGCTCTATTTACACAGATTTCGAAACAGTTTGTACATATGTCAATGATTTCGTTCTACTTATAGGCCTTAGAAAATTGCCATTTTCAGATGGTTTCTGTGTATGATTTTTTTTATAGAAAAAAGTATCCACCTTTTGTATACAATCCTGAATAACTGACTTTAATGTCATTTGTATTTAACCTATTTCCAATGAGAGAATTAAAGACTGGTGGAATTTCAGAGAAGCTGCAGATGACAATTTTAGTACATGCTAAAGATAATAATTATGAAGAAGAAATAGAATTTTACTAACATTTTATGTATTTCTAGCTAATCTGAGCATGAATGCTCTAGTGAGCTATTGTGATCACCTTTTGTCCAGCTTCCGTGCATCGTCCGTCAACAATTTCTTTAAGCGACATCTCCTCCCTAACCACTTGGCCAATTTGAACCATATTTGGCAGAAATGTTCCTGATGTGGCCCCCTCTAAAAATAGCTAGAAGAATTGATATGTGTTAAAAACTCTAGATGCCATGGCAGCAAAAGTGACCCAGATGGCCAAGAGCCTTAGCATCAGTATATTGACTAAAATTATGATTCTTGGGTCCAAAGGGGTGGAGCCCCAGGGGGGTGGGGTATATAAAGAAATAAAGAATGATTTTTAAACAACATCTCCTCCCAAACCACTGGGCCAATTCGAACCAAATATTGCAGAAATGTCTCCTTTAAAAATAGCTAAAAGAATTGAAATCTATTTGAAACTGTCGTTCAAAATAGCTAAAATCATGATCCTTGGACTGCTAAAATCATGATCCTCCGATCTATAGGGGCGGAGCCCTGGGGGAGGGTGTTTTTATGCATTTGGTATTTAGAGTCTTAAGGGCAAGGACTACCAAGTACAAGAAAAAAATCTGTCAAGAAATGGCTGTGCTGGGGGGGGGGGGCTGGGCAAAGGTGGGGGGTGCATAGGCTTACATAGTGACAACTTTGACAATCTTTTTCTACCAAACCAAAAGACATACAGCTCTGATATTTAGTATGTGGCATCATCTAGCGGACTTCTATTAATATTGAATGAATTATAACCCCAGGGTCAAAATTAGCCTGTTCCCGGAAGTCACATGTTTAACATAGGCTTATATAGTCAAATTTTTAAAAATCTTCTCTTGAACGAGAGGCTCTAGAGCTTTGATATTTGGTTTGTAGCATCATCTGGTGGACCTCTATCAAGATTGTATAAATCATGGCCTCAGGGTCATAACCAGCTCATCCCCTGACACCACAAGTTTAAAAAAGGCTTATATATTGAAAATCTTAAAACTCTTCTTCTCCAAAACAGGAGGGCCAGAACTTTAATATTTGGTATACAGCATCATCTGGGTGATTTGTTAACCATTTTACTATAAATACCTAATATAAAATATCATTTTATATATTGTGCTATATCATAAGAAATTAAAGAATAGAATGATATCATTGGTATTAAATTGATTGTTATTACTTAAAAAAGTTTGCTTGCCAGACACCATTGATATGGTAGGTCATTGATAACATGTTAAATCTTCAAAAGACAAGATACATACATTTTGTAAACTGTCATTATGATTTTGTCTAAAGGAATCACAAGTTAAAGTAAAAAGATCTTTGGAAGGGAGTGTGTCTCTTGTTTAATGAGTTGGCCTCGGAGCAGTGGGAAAGAAGTGGCAAAACTTAATAGCCAAGCATAGAGCTATATGGTGACTTTTTAAGACGAAGGGCTCTTATAGATAAAGATATTATTTTTTTCTATTTTGAAAAGTGAATAAATCTTCGCAAGTTCAATGTAGTTTGTGAATTTTGTCTGCTAAAGAACTTTCAAAGTTTCTGTAAGCCATGTTTATAAATTCCTGTCTTTTTATGTATGCATAGTTTATCATATTTTCTATTTTGAATAATTATAAAATGAAAATGTTAACTGATCACTTTTCAAAATTCAAAATAGAAAATCTTTGACCCTTTCAATATACAGGAACAGAGATTTTTTGAGTCGCTGAAGCTGAAAGCTTCGGAAGCGACTCATTGCTATCGCACGATCTTTCTGTTACAAAAGTCCTGAACCAATTTCCACCCCTGACTGCCTATGTTATAACTCTGCCATTGTATCTTAATTGGATAAATAAGAACATTTCGGAAACAGTTAGAAGATTAATTTTTGTATATTTAACGGTTTTGAAGCAAAACAATCGTAAACTTTGTCATTTTTCTAGTTTTAAACGCGAACTAGTTACAGCGCGGAAAAAGCCAAAGTACGTACTAAAAGAGAGGTCGACAGTTCTTATGAAATGACCATACTTCCCTATGTATATTGCATAACGTCATATTCGATTTGCATTTTCAAATAAAATAGATGTTAAATTTCATTTTAAATCAAAATTGGATATGTAAACCATTACTGTTCATCATTTCGCGGATGTAAAATAAATCATCCGCGTAGTTAGGGACTGTCTTACTATTTACCCCGGGACACCCCGGGACACCGTGTTTAAGTCAAAACGGCCCGAAGTCAATACGACCCGAGGTCAAACAAGCCTGTAATTTGTCGGATTGACCCTAAAGTGATTTTACTTGTCAAAACGGCTCAAAAGGAAATTTTCATAAAGTAGATCTTGAAAATTATCGAAATATAAACTTTTATGAAGAATTTCTGAATTCGGACCAAATATAAATACAAGTTTGGACCGTTTTGACTTTCGGTCGTTTTGACTGTAAACAAGGACACCCTGAGATGCCTGACATATGTAAATAATATTGTCATATATTTACTTATAGTATATCTTCATAACATTGCATTAATTTTGCGACCCCATTTGAGATTAACGTGTTTCATATTTGGAAAAATAAAAGAAAACTTAAAATCCATGTCCATTCTAGCAATTTTATTCTATTTTATTTTTTATTTGAATTGAGAATATTAATTAGTTAATCTAATCGTATTTCCTGTTTACAAATGATTAGATCATATACTGGTCATAAATGAAAAAAGGTCTCGGGTTGATGTTATTAATCTAAACAATTCATTTACCCTAGGGCTCGTAGAGTTACCATCGACGTTTTAAGCAAACCGAGGGAGTCCCGGGGTAACGAATAGGTTCTTTATGTGAGACATTTAGATAGCCAGTTTGAGTTAATTTTTCCGTACGTAAAATAAAAAGCATTTTAAGGTAATGAAGGCGTCATCTCTGGGTGAGAAAGAAACCGAAAATTACCGACGAAAGTTGTAAGCATTATTAAAGCTTCATCGGAATTACTTTTTGGCCGATTGATAATGATTGTACAGAATAGGGGCAATGAATCGAGTTGTAAATAGTTTAATTTCAAAGTATCGGGGAAAATTCAGAACGGAAATGATCGCTTAGAATACATGAATATGAAATCATCTAGGTATTAGTTTATTTTGCGAAGCTTAATATGGCATCATCATTGCTTAGTGCATACATTTCAAATGAATGAAAAAAGTATGTGTATAGCGAGACAAGAAATCAAATCAAACATAGTCTTACTTGCCAAAGTACTGGGGTGATAATTGAAAAATGGTAAGTTAGTTAACAAGGTAACGATAATTATATTGAATGAAACAATCCAGACCACATTAAGTGAATGTTTGATACAAACAAACAAGTGTCGCCGTCATTCTTTCAATTTTGAACAAAAGTACTCGGAGCTAATATTGCCGTCGCAATAAAGATGAAAGAGTATCGAGGTAAAACACACATTCAATACAGTGAAAAAATAGATAGCTATGGCAACATTGAGTATATATTGCCGTCAAAATGAAGCAGAAAGAGTCATGAGGTACCTGTGTTTCCATGTGATTTAAGAAACGAAGCGATCGACGGAAAATGGAATAATGACCAATCGTCAATGTATTTACTCACTGATATTAGATTGTACGAAAAGATGAGACACCAATTTGGGAGAGAGTTAAGCATTCGTATAAGGTTTGAAAAATTATTTCCGCTATCTTTTTTTTCCCTAAATGTTCTTTCAATATCTTGTCAAGCTGTAGGTATTACGTTTTTGATAGAAATCCGAAGATGTAATAGACGTTCTACGGATCTGAATGCATCTTCTTAATCTTAAGAATTGAATAAAACGATATTACGGTCTCGGAGCATTTCAACGCATGTTTATAAATGTTTATATATGAAAATACTACGAGATATATTTTCAAGACTATGCTATCTTGCTTATGGAGAGTCCGAGCGTATGTGAAATCGCCAAAGAAAGTCAATATGCACTTTATACTAAAACTACCGCCATTGTTTACCTTTGAATATATTAAAGTGAAATCACCCGGGATGCTCATAGATCTGAAATATGGATCTAATTATAGTATTTGTCTCTGTTTAATCGATATGCAAATGAAATAATTTTGACATTCGGGTATCTCTTTTAAATGTACCCCGGGTCAGCCAAACATTATTTAAAAGTACGCATTCATCCGAGGTATGATTATATACACTCTCAATATCTCTGATTTTTTAAACTTCAAATCACTTAAATTATCCCGCTGGTGCAATCACAAATTGTTCCAATGAATTATGATAGATTAAACCAATTCCGGGGGTACACGATATGGCTAGACAACGTATTGAATACAGATCCAGTGTAATAACTTGTTAACATTGAATAGGTTTTTCATAATTTAAACAGTAGGGTTGTAGAATGTGTTCCTCTTTTAAAATGACAAAAACTAATTCCGGGATATCTAGTGTGCTTAACTGTCAAACTGGTCAGGCGGGCGGACACCAGTAAAATAATTTGCCCCCGTATATTTAAAATTTGCACTACTTAAAGGGTACTTCTGTTCATCTATCGTCGCTAAGATCGTTTTAAAGCAACGTCACACGGGATCTCGATTTAACGTCTCACCCAAAAGACAATCAGTTTGCTGGTTTGATCAACCAAGGGCTCGAGCCCATGATGATGAGATTAGAAGTCAAGTGCTCTACCAAATGAGCTTATCGGCTGTCAAACACTTCTTAAGAAATTCATAAAGCATATGTATATAACTGCCTGATGGTTCCATAAGTTTGAAAGGTCAAATGAAGAATGTATAAATGTCGAAAATCAATTTGCTGAAAGGCCGTAATATGCATGTTCCAGTATACGGTTTATTGAAAACGCTTGATCAACAGTTACAATATTTATTTATTTGTATTTTTTTAATGAATAGCGTTACAAGCATTCTTTTAATGGCGTATAAAAGAAATTCAGATCTTCATACGTAGGTTTTAATTTCTGCACAAACAAAATTTATTGACAAAATAAAATGAATGAATAGAAGTTGGGAAACTTGAATATTTTATTAATATATGTTAAAGCATTAGAAGACTACCTTGGGTCCGGTTTGGCGAGCTTGGGACTGCTTTGACCATATGTGGGCCGGATTAACGTTGTTTTTTTTTTTTTTTTTTTTTTAATGGAGAGGCCGGTTTGACTTTATTGGGCCTGTTTGACCAGGGGCCGGTTTCACGATGGGCCGGTTCCCTGTAATGCTAATTACGGACAGCACCCGTATAAATCAAAACGAAATTTTGAGTATTACAAGAGAGTTAGTTATCACAATTCCCTAAACCCAACTCAATATATATGGCAATATTACTCTACATCAGGTGTCCCGGGGTTTTCCGCGGTAAATAGCAAGGCGTTTCGGGGAGAATTGGATGTCGACAACAACAACAATGGAGGCGTTTGAGTTCTTTTTGAACTCTCGATATTTATTACGGCGTTTATTCATTTTAATAGTCTTGAAATGATGTTTCTTCAATCGAGAAACAATAAGAGAAATATTATAGAATAATCACCAATGTGAATAGCTGTCTTAACGAATTAGCGTGGCCAGTTCCTTTAAGAACGTATCCGTCGTTTCCAGTGCATCAAGTTTAGATTGTCATCCGCGTTGAAAAAGGTCAGTGAATACCGTAGTCACACACATCATGTTTGATTTTCTTTATTTTCAGTTATTTTCTTTCTTTTAAAGTCAAACAATAATATTTATCAAGTTGTCCTATTCTTTACAAGAGCAATTTCTGTGATTGTTTATTACTCGACATCCAGGACCCATCAGGAACCACCAGCAAAAATGTTCAGGACTTCTTAATTTTACCCATGTGATGTTAAGATCTTTTAGCCCATTTATGAATATTTGTCAGTTTGAAATTGTCAAGAGTCTGAAAACAAGCCATTCCATTAAGATTGGTTTACAGATATTTAAATTCAACAAATTGGAAAATTCTATGGGTGTGAATTATGATACTTATTACCTTAGGGGTAAAATATGTGTGCTAGCTGTTCTTATTGAATTATTTTGGAACATCAATATGGACACATAAAATATGCTTCTGAGAAAGGGATGTATACCTCTGAATCTGACAAATAATGATTGACAAACATTTCTCAAACAATCACGCCAAATATTGAAAAATTTACTGACCATAGATTACAGTATAATCTGTTCATACCACACCAAGCTAAAATTAGAATGAAACAGAGATGACTTCCTATCTATCTATATATGCTGCTATCTATATATACTGCCTAACTCCCCTTTCGGGTATTACTGGCAGGTGATACACTCACAATCCAAATGTGTTCATGACCTTGAAAGAAAGGCAGTGGCTAAATCCCACTTTTACAGCTGGGTAGACTGGCGCTGGCTATTTAGTGTCTTGCCCGTAAACACACCACGATGATGTTGGGGCTCGAACCCGTCACCTTCAGATCTCGAGTCAAGCACCTATACCACTGGGCCATAGAGGCAGATAGTAAATAAAAGACCCTACAGAACAAGAACTTATTTTTAGCCCTCTACATTTTCCAAGAGAAAGTAATGTCCCACAAGAGATATTTATTGCTTATATGCAACACAAAAATTGAAATCTAGAAATGTTATTCATCTTTCTAAACATGAATCAGATGAATAAATTATTTGCATAGAACCTACTGTGTGAAATGAAGTAAAGTGCAAGAAATGAAAGTCTTTTTCAACATGCTTGCATGCACTCTAGAGGTCACATTTTAAGCTTAAACCATCATTAACAATTACTTTTGTGGGGAATCATAGCCATGCCACTGATTATGTGGGTATATTCAAGACCTGGGTATGTCCTTTGGCAAGGCATTCAGTCACAACATAGTACTAGAGGCACTGAGCAAGTACATGATTGATTGATTAAATGAAGTTTAACACAACTCAATTTAACAGTATTATAGTCATATCACAGCGGCTGGCGCCATGGATTCCTGGTATTTCTCACACCGGTACAACCAGTACATTCTCTGAGTCTCCAGCTTCTCATCCCAATAAGGTTTATGGCCATCCACACATTGGTGTGCTAACTTATGTCGGACAGGAAGTTTGCTGTGGCCGGGGATTAAATCCGGGACCCCATGACTAGGAGTCCTATGTACTACCAATGTGCTATGGCCATGGCTGAAGTACATGAATAGTTGAACTTTGCCATGATATAACTGAAACATTGTTCTTTGAACAGTGTTATACCCCATTTAATCAAATGAAAATCGACTTAGCTTCATTAACCCATTCGAACACAATTTCCTCCTTTTACCTTCCTCAAAGGTTTGGTAAACATTGTGGAAAATGAAGAAATTGCTTGTATCAAGCAATTTCTTCATTATCCACAATGTTTTCTATACAAAAAGTATTAAAATTCCATCAACTTGAAATTGTTGTCTGCAGCTTCTTTCAATTTGGACCAGTCTAAAATTTCATTATGTTGGATTGGGTGAACAGAATTTACATGATTTAATCTGCTTCATGCGTGAAATTAATCTCAAGTGATCAAAGGCAAACAGCCTAAAGTTAATGTTCAATAGCCAATACCCAACAATTTGTCTGTTTTGGCGACTCTCAGGCCCTTCAGGGCTTTGATTTAATTTTGTTTTCATTTTGCTTGAGAAGGACATATCTTGGGATCACATTCTCCAACAGAAGAATAGGGGGCTTTTCCACTAGTCACTAAGGTGTTGGTGTCAGTGTAATGCTTTGGTTAATGTTTTACATGTTACATGCAAGTCTCATATCCTAAAGTGCCTCTAGTTTGTTTTATGAATACAAAGATTTTGTTATGCTTGTGGGTACACAAATGTGCTGAAACAAATGTCCAGGATATAGTGAAGAATATATTGACCTACAACCATGAAACTTAAATCATGAGTATTTCAGCTTTGTTGCAATTCTAGTTATTTATAGTTCCCAGTAAAAAGTCAAAGTATTGCTGTCAGCCTGTGGTGTCTTTGGTGTTGAAGTTATTGTTCGAAAAACTTAAACCTTCATTTGAGGTCCCTCCAGTACATTGCATCCCTATAGGGTGATACTATTTCAATACTTGCATTAGTTGTCATTAATTATAAATACAACAAGTTTTTACACTGGTCCAATATCTTCATTCTCCCGAATACTTTCTCAAGTTTTTTTCTTTAGGAGCAAAAAAAAATTGTAGGCATGGTTTAAACCCTTATCTGTATTGAAAATAGAGTTGATATTTTTTACTGTGGATTTTAGTAAATGCTCAAATGCTCAACCCCATCTACAATGGAAAATCATCTCCAATAACTAAATGACAAAATTGGATGAAATGAAATTATATTTTGTTTCGAGTCTTTAAGGTAAATAATTTGTAATCTTTTTTTTCACAATTTTTTGTACTCTGAATGACACTTTTTTTACTGTTTAAACAAAATTAAAATTGTCGTTTGCAACTTCTCTAAAATTAGACTAGTCAAAAAATTTTGCAGTAAGGTAATTGGTTAAAAGATAGATGTTATCTAGGTCTGTGGATTTGTATCTTCATCCTGTGTGATCTAAACTTTCAAAAATGGCAATTTTCTTTTGATTATTAGCTGTAACTATTTGGCAACTGCCAATCATGGCCTTTTTCAAAACATGCTGTCCTTTGAAGCCCATTTAGTTTATAAACCGGCAATTGTCTCATTTAAAAAAGATTTTATGGAACAAACAAGAATTATTGAAATTGATATCTTAACTTTAGAATTAAATTTTGATACCAATTCTGGAAGGTTGTTTGAGGTAATTATAGAATAGAAGTTGAAAAGCTGTAAAACTTATTACTGACTTTTGAATAGACTTCTTTCTCCATAATCTATCTGTCTATCTGGCACATCACTTGGGTGACCATTCTACAGATGAAACAAGTGACACTTTTTGTAAAGTTTTTTTTCCAAAGCAGCTTGAGATTTATCTAAAACACTTGAAATATGACCCTTCTGCCTCAACACAACCTTTACACTGATCTACCAATTTCTGGAATGCAGCCAAGTGCTCCTCTTTAGGTATATGTTGCAGACACCGGTAGCTTACCACAAAAGGTTTAATTAAAGGACTGAAAGTCCTGAGATCAGTTTTGCTGGCTAATCAGTAACATCACTCAATAATGCCAGCATGTATCATCCAGATGAGTCAGTAAATTGTACACCTAAGTGGGATGAGCAGCTGGAGGCTCGATAAGGATGTAGTGGTAGTACTGGTGTGAGAACTACCAGGAATCCATGATTAGGAGCTCCAGCCGCCCATATAATGAAATACTATTAAAAGTTGCATTAAACCCCATTCAATCAATCATAGCCCTTTACCTAAATCGCTATTTTGATTTAATCACAATGCTTTCTTTAATACTATTTCATCAGTGCATGAAAATTTGTGGTTATATGGTAAAAGGTTAAATGATAAAAGGTAAGGAAATCAAAGCTAAAATTCAATTCTTTTTGTGTTGAGCATATTATTATAACAATTGAAGTACTACATGTCTGTTTCAAACATATAGTTGAATTGGAGAGGTATTCGGTAGGGTTAAATAGGCGCTTGAATCGCTACTGTAACAGGGTTGTTACTTGTAACATTTACTCATGTACTGTGTATACGGGGTGTAAATTTGCTCAGTCCTGCCAGGTTATAACTAACACACAGGATTAGGAGTTTGTTTACATGTATTCACTTACTCCACTAACCACTGACCTAGTTTCTATCTTGAAATGTGAGGAAATCATTTCTCTCATTTAGACAATTCATTAGACAATTTACCATGGATATATTAAGTCGAAGTTTAAAACCATTTTCCTTGATAGTCATGACAAAAAGGAGGCTTTGGCATTCAGCAAGTAAGTTATTTTCTTCATTAGCTATGAAACAAGATGGAGGCAATCACAAAGATTTTATCTTCAAGTTTATGAGCATGTGTTGAATTGAGAGGAAATGCATGAAAACTTGTTTCTGGTTGATCGATTTGAAATACTGGTTTTGTCCTACAAAACCGCTAAAGATGAACAAGAGAACAGGTCAGGGCTGTGTGGGGGTATACTTCAAGGAATCCTAGTTTGATAAAAGACTCTGTTAGATTTGGCAACCAAAAGGGGTTCTTGTGAATTATTAAAAACTTTCTCTGCATTAATCATAAAGCCAAGAGCTTCCAAATTTTGCACAAGGCATTGCCTAATGACCCTCCAAGAAAATTCTTCAGACTGTAATGATGTAATTTATATAAGCCCTATGTAATATATACTTGGAAGTCAAAAAGACATAAAGAACAAATTCATTAAAATATCTCCTGGTAAACTAAGCCTCAGATTTCAATAAAACTTTACAAGACTGATTCTCCAAAAGACTTAACCCATTCCCATTCAATCCCTCCTTTTTACGCCCCTCAACGAAAAAGCTTTGGAAAACATTGTGGAAAATGAAGAAATTGCTTGGATCAAGCAATTTCTTCATTATCCACAATGTTTTCTATCCAAAAAGTCAAAGAAAATTTATATTCCACCAACTTGAAAATATCTTCTGCGGCTCCTTTCAATTTGGACCGGTCTAAAATTTTGCCGTCTGGGAATGGGTTAAGAGGATAGAAATCCATGCTATTACAAGCAAAGGGATTTTCATATGATTTCTAAAAAAAGTCTTTTAGTCTCACACTATAAGGCCTAGAGCTTTCATATTGTCCATGTAGCATCACATCATGTTCTTCTACCAAAATACTTAAGCTATGATGATTTATGTAAGCTCTATGTTGTAAGCAGCTCTGTGGTTTTTAAAGAAACTGAAGAATTTTCTATACTGACATAAGTTGTGTAAAAAAACTGTCCACAGTGGCCTTTTTCAGTTCTAGGGCAATCATGGCCCTCTTGTTTATTAGGATCATAAGTTGTTGGATTCGTATTATGATTGGTTAGATATGACAAGAGAACAAAAATTATAAATGTAAAAATGTTTTATATTAAGACAAGATGAAGATCGAAATTGATTACTTTTATATTGTGGTATATAGTGGAACTATTGGCTAATATCAACTAATAGTTACCAGAATGATACTGGGTGATGTTTTGCTTGTTTGCCAGATTCCTTTCTGAAATCAATATCTAAAGAAAAACATCATTTTATTGACAGGACCATTTTCCATATATGCATACAGTGAAATCATCTGCCTCTCACAAAATGATGGGTGGGTTTTAAACAAATTGTACAGGAATGACTCTTAGGTGACCCGTAACCAGATGCCTGCAAGAAATTTTGATGAGAAAACAAACATGGCTTTCATAGGCGGGGCTTATTTCCAAATATAATATTAGATGCATGTTTTGACATTCTTGCCCTGTATATCAGTAATTAAAGCCCTTGGGGCGATGGTCAGATGCTCATGCGCCTCTATTTCATGATTTGTCTCTCACCCTTACCCTAGGGTAGCACTTGTTTTAATGTTATTGTTTTTGGTTTAAATCAATGAATTTTAAGGAGTTTATCAGTGTATTATAAACATTTTTCTCATATTATGAATATTAAATCCTTGTTCATTAAATGCCAAATTTATTGAATTAGTCTTTTTCTCTTTATAGATGAATGATTTGATTTGTTAGGTTTATAAATGGCCATTCTTGAATGGCAGATTTTTTGCAATCGTCTTGGCAGGGTGAACTTGTGTTAAAGGTTTAAGGGTTAAAGTGAATTTCTTAGACTTCAAGGGTTGTTGTGTATGTATACATGATTGTATTAACACCCAATTTCCAAGGAATACTGTTGTTACTCAAACTACACCATTTAGTTATTTACAATAAACTGGAATTGCATAAATTATGTCTCATACACTTTAAAAAAATTCCTCTTTGCAGTTCTAAAAATAGATCAAGGATAGAAAGAGGTATGAAATGTGGTAAAAAGTAGGGTTTCGTCTTATTGGTTACTGCTCTTGGATATGTAAGATAATAGCTTATTACAAGTATTATCAAGGGGAAATGTGGATTATAAATCTTAACCCAGCTGTTGCAGATAACAATCTCAAGTTGGTGGAACTCAGAACACCTTTTCCTTTTAGGATAAAAATATTGTGGACAATTAAGAAATTGCTCATAGCAAGTCAAAATTTACCCTTTAATCCATTACAAGACAAAATCTTAGTCTGGTTCAAATTTAAAGAAGTTGCAGATGACAATTTCAAATTGCTGGAATTTAGAAAATCTTTGCCTTGTAGGGTAGAAAACATTATGGACATTGTAGAAATTACTTGTTACAAGGCATTTCTTCTTTATCCACTATGTTTTCTGAAGTTTTTTATTGAGATGCTTAAAAAGTGGGATAGAGCAAGAATAGCTTCAGTGAAAATGCAGATGCTTGTACTTAATTTGATAGGCTTACTTTCATTAACCTGTCAAACAACTGAAATGACTCAGCACTTAAACTAATCCACGAAATTCCGCTCTTTCATGCCTTGACGAAAAATTCTTAAGGAAAACATTATGAGAAAAGGAGAAATTACTTGTTTCAAGCAGTTTATTCATTTCTCACAGTAAAGAAGTTAATTATTTTCTTGACTTCTTTCAATTTGGACTAGTCTTAAAATTTTCTGTCTGTTAACAAGTTTTTAGATATATGTTATCCAGGTCTGATGGTTTGAATCTTGTGTTGTCTACTCATTCAAAATTAGGGGATTTTCAGGACCTTCAGTCCTTTGATCATGACTACTAATTGATTACTTTCCTCTTTTTCTGTATGGTTTTATAACACATTTTCTCATTTGTGTTTGTAGGTGCCATCAATGATGAACTACAGTATGGCAAACAGAACCTACAGGTATTTTGATGGAGATCCACTTTATCCCTTTGGTTATGGACTCTCATATACCCAATTTACCTACCACGACCTTGAACTTATACCAACAAAGATCAAAGCAGGTCAAAATGTCACAGCCACTTTCAAAGTAACAAATCTGGGCCCACTGGATGGATCAGAGGTGAGTTTTTGGAGCAAGATTGTCATGAATGTACTGTGAAAAACCAAACCAGAATTTGAAGTTTAAAGATTTGTAGCCAACAAACTGTAGAGGAATATCTGTACATATTTTCATCTTTTATAATATTTTCTCCTAACATCAGTCATGGGATTTGTATGACTTTTTGAAGAAATTCAGTGGACCTCACTTCTAAAAAAAACCAATGGTTGGATAAAAAACTTGGCTGTTTTTTTAGCGGTTTTTTTAGGAAAAACCGGTATTTCATATCGATCAACCGGAAAAAAAGTCACACATTTCCACTCATTTCCACGCATGCTCATAAACATGAAGTGAAAATCTATGTGATTGCCTCCATCTTGTTTCATCGCTGATGAAGAAAATAACTTACTTGCTGAATGCCAACAGCCTGCTTTTAGTCATGAATATCCAATAAATGGTTTAAAACTTAATATATCCTTGGTAAATTGTCTAATTAATTGTCAAAATGAGAGAAATAATTTCCTCGCGTTTCAAGATAGAATCTAGGTCAGCGGTTAGTGGAGTTAGCGAATACGTGTAAACTGTCTGTTAGTGCTTACACCCCATATACACAGTATATGTAACACGTTACAACCCTGTTATATTCAAGCGCCTATTAACCCCATCGAATAAAAAAACCTTTTACCTCTCGAATTCGACTAAATCTTTGAAACGGACATTTATCTACTTCAATAGTGATAATAATATGCTCAACGAAAAAAGAATTGAATGTTATCTTTGATTTCTTTACCTTTTATCATTTAACCTTTTACCACACAACCACAAATTTTCACGCACTTAAGAAGAAAACGTTGCGATTAATTCAAAAAAGCGATTTCGGTAAACAGTAATAGGTCATGATTGATTGAATGGGGTTTAAAGCAACTTTTAATAGTATTTCAATTATATCGGGGAGGGTGGAGCTCCTAACTATGGATTCCTGGTAGTTCACACACCAATACTATTACTACATCCTTACCGAGCCACCAGCTGCTCCTCCTACTTAGGTGTACGATTTACCCACTCATATTGATGAAAAATGCTCGCATTATTGAGCGCAGATACTGATAAACCAGCAAAACCGCTCTCAGGACTTTCAGTCCTTTGATTGCCATTAGATTTGATTTGAATAGAGTTTAATATCTCAGTCATATTGCCGAGGCAGTAGTACCTTACTATGGATTTCTAGGTATTTCTCACTCTAGTACTACTACTACATCCTTTCTATGCCTGAAGCTGCTCAACCCACTTCTGTTTACAATTATTAAACCATTGGTGGGAGACAAAATGTCTTAAAGGATTTTTGCTGTGATCTGGGATTGAACTCAAGACCTCATTATTATACGCCCGAAGGGTTGTATTATGTTATGGCCCAGGCCGTCCGTCCCTCTGTCTGTCTGTCCGTCCATCCTTCCATCCGTCTGTCTGACAGTCTGTCCGTCCGTTAGCAATTTTTTGTGTGCGCAACTCCTCGTAAACTATCAATGGGAATGAGCTGAAACTTGGCACAATTACTCCCCATGATGTCTAGTTATGCATTAGACCTTTGAAATTCAATTCCCTCCAGTCATTCTTGAGTTACCTTGAATTATCTGCCCTTGAATTGAACGAAAATCACTGCTTATTGTGTGTGCAACTCTTCCTAAACTATCAATGGGAATAAGCTGAAACTTGGCACAGTTACTCACTATGATGTCTAGTTGTGCATAATACCTTTGAAACTCGAATCACTCAAGTAATTCTTGAGTTATCTTGAATTATCTGCCCTTGTATTGAATGAAAATCACCGTATTTCTTGTGAGCACAACTTCACCTAAATTCTGAATGGGAATGAACTGAAACTTGCTACAATGGCTTTGTGTGATGTCTACTTGTCCTTAGGATTAGAATTTGTTTGAAATGTCAAGTTGTTCCTGAATTATCTGCCCTTGACTTAACAAAATAGCTTCAATTTCAATTTTAATTTAGAACAAAACTCCTACAATTTACAAAGAATTTAACAGAAACTGGCCACAATGTATCTCTATGATTTAAGTCCCCATGATGTCTGTCCATCTGTCTCTGTCTGTCTGTCTGTCTGTCTGTACATACATCCGTCTGTCCGTCTGCTAGCAATTTTTTGTATGCGCAACTCCTCCTAAACCATCAATGGGAATGTGCTGAAACTTTGCACAGTTACTACCTATGATAATCTAGTTGTGCATAAGACTTTTGAAATTCAAATCTTTCCAGTCATTTTTGAGTTATCTTGAATTATCTGCCCTTTAATTGAACGAAAACACTTAATGTCTTGTATGCACATCTTATTCTACATTTTTCATGGCAATAGTTTTAAATTTAACAATGGTTTTGAAAGCTGTCATGTTTCTCAAGTGTATACAATATAATTCAGGTAACAAGATCTTTCTATTGATAAAATGCATGAGCTATCATTCAAGCTAACATAGCTGACAAAGCAGGGTTACTGACAAGCCCCTTCGGGCGTATATGCCCGCTCTGCTAAGCTCTTGTTGAGAGTCTGAAACACTACCAACTGCGCCATGTCTTGGTCAGCAGAAAGGATGTGTTGTCTTTTAACCAATTCACACACAATCCTACTTTTTGATGCCTCTCTAGAAAAAAGACTTTGTAAACATTGTGGAAAATCCCTACCCGGAATGACAAAAACAGATGTATTGTGATTGGTCATTGTACATCGTCCATCTGTGAATCTGTTGTCCATCCATCAACAATTTACTTTAAATATCTTCTTCTCCTCAACCACTGGGCCAATAAAACTGAAGCTTGACAGAGATGTTCCTTGTGTGAAACTCTACCAAAGTAGTTAAAATAATTTAATGTCATCAAATCCATGCTTAACATGGCAACAGAAAGGCCAAAACTGAGGAAAATTTTAAAAAAATCTTCTGTTGAGAAGCCAGAAATTTCAAATTTTGCATGTGCCATTGTCTGCTGACCCTCTCCTTAAGTTGCTAAAATAATGCCCGTTGGAGTCTAATTAGGGCTCTGCCCTTGGGCACCCTGATTTACATAGAAATAAGGAAGGACCCTGTTTTATATAAAGAAAGAAATCTTTAAAAGTCTTGTGAGAAATTATAAGGTATAGAGGTTCCTAATTTTGCATGTGACATTGTCTGGTGACCCTCTACCAAAGCTGTTTGAATAATGCTCCAGGGTGTCTGCTAAGTTCCACCCAGGCACAACCTATTTTACTTTGAAACAAAGAAGGAAATCTTTAAAATCTTTAAAAAAATTATTTTGAGAAACAATAAGGCCTATAGTTTCCAAGTTTTGCATGTGACACTGTCTGATAACCCTCTACTATGTTGTTAGAATAATATCCCTGGGGATCTCATTTAGGCTCTGCCCAGGTGCCCCCCCTTTTTTTCAAAGAAACAAGAAAGACAATTTTTATAATCATTTAAGAAAACATCAGGCCTTGAGGTTCTGAATTTTGCATGTGACATTGTCTTGCGACTCTCTACTAAAATTGGGGCCTCATTTGGGCTTTGCCTGGGCTCACAATATTTTACTCTTGTCATGCTTAACCCGAATTATTCCTATTTTAGCAGGAGTTATAGACAAAGATCAGCATGCACATTATTGCAGTCTGATCTTAGTCTACACCTCCTGTTTGATTACTTCAACCCAGAGTTTTTTATAAAATTAATTTTCCAAATCCTTTTTATTCTTAACTAGTGCTTCCAGTGCTTTCAGGCCTTTGAATTTAATGCAAATTTAGAAAAGGATTTTATCCAACATGATAGGGGTTCAAACTCTTCTTTTGAGAGACCAGAAGGCCTAGAGGTTCCAAATTTTGTATTTGACATAGTCTAGTGACGCTAATGCTGTTAATAATACCACAGGGGTCTCATTTGGGTGGCGCGCTAAAGGGTTTGGTTGATGTTAACCCTTTCCTGTACAATCACTGGTTTTTACATCCTTGTGATTTTTACTTGAGAAAACATTGTGGGAAAAGAACAAATTGCTTGTAACATTGTCACAAGCAATTTCTTCTTTTTCCACAATATTTTCTACTCTACTGAATGGTTATTTCTCAAATCAAATCCACTCTAATTTTCGTCTGCAAAACCTTTGAATTAGGACAGGTCTTAAAAAATTTAAAACAGGAAAGGGTTAACTTTATATTGTTTTGGCAACTTTTCTTTCTTGTCAGATTTAATGACATTTTCACCAAATGTTTTTCTCATGTTACCTTACCTACATTATCAGTGAGTGTATTGTGATTCTTGACATATTTTGATAAAGCTATTGAAAAAATAGTTTTGTGACAACTTTAACTCGATAATGATCTTTGGTTTCCATATGGGCTCCCCCATCCATCCTACTATACATAGAAATACCTCAACCCTTTCCCATTCAAATACTGGATTTTACATTCCTTTGGTTTTATACTCGAGAAAACATTGTAACAAGCAATTTCTCCTTTTTCCACAATATTTTCTACCACATAGGATGGTTTCATTTCAAATAGCATCCAGTTTTCATTGTCATCTGCAACCTCTTTCAATTTGGACTGGTCTAAAATTTCCAAAAATGGGAAAGGGTTAAGATATTTATTACAAATACCCATGGATCGATTTGTTTGCATCTTCTGATGACCCTTTTCATAAGGTATTATAATATTTTTTGGCTCATATTGTGCTCATGTGATAAATTTATGTCTGCAGTCTGTGTGTCCTTTGTCTAAGTGTTGTCTGTCAACTTTTGCTTCAAACAACATCTCCTTTTAAAATGCCGGTCCATAAATTCATGTAAATGTTCCTTCGTTGGGTGAAATTACTCATATTGTTTCCGTCCAATACACACTTTGGGTGTGAGACCCAAAAAGAGGATCAAAATTTCCAAATTTCAAAAATCTTCTTGTCTGAAACTACCAAGCCCAGAGCTTTTATATTTGGTGTGTAACATCATCTAGGACCTCTACCAAGTTGGACCAAATCATAACTCTCAAGGTCAGTTTGGCCCTGCCAGTAGGGGTCACTGGATTTTATGTAAGTAAACTTCAAAAATCATCTTATCCAGAACAACAAAGCCTAGAGCTCAATATGAAGCCTTGCCTAGCAGACCTCTACGAAGTAATGACCCCTGGGATAAAATTGACCCCGCCCAAGGGGTCACTTAATTTCACGTAGAATTAAAAAATCACAAAACGTAGAGCTTAGATTTTTTGCATGTAGTAGTTCCTAGTAGACCTCTTAAAAGTTTTTTGAAATTATGACATACACACAAACACCTGGGTCATAATGGCCCTAGAAGAGGGGTCATTAGTGCCAGCCTAGGGGATATTCTAATCCCTTCCTTTTACTTCAAGTTAAAAAGAGTTATAAAGAAAAACATCTTTTAGTTTCTTGTTTCATTGGCAACTAAGCACATTCATATAAACTGGTGACTTTCTTAGCAATTGATAACTTCCTTAGCAAACAGTGACTTCCTTAGCAACCATTGACTTACATATTAACTAGAGACTTTTTATCACCGGGGGCTCAAATTCCATTCTTGGAAATAGAATCTTTCATGTGAAGAAGCCTAACGGTGACCCATCTACTAAAAAAAACATTTCTTTTGCTTAGTTACAATTTATTTTTGTCTCATCGCTTAGCAGTGACATCATTAAAAACATTTGATTCACCACCATGCTACTAGTGAACTCTGCCTTCTGGCATTTAGATAAAAGTCTCTCAAGTAGCAATAAAGGGCCATCATGGCCCTCTTGTTTCAATTTGGCTATGCCATGATACTGCATTTTAAAGAGAAATAAAGTATGAAATCTTAAAAAAATCTTAAGACAAAATCTTTGTTTGAGTACTCTGTTTTAGGAAAATTTGCTGTCATTTAGGAGAGCACTTAACCCATTCCTGCTCAATGACACCTTTTGACACCTCTCAAGAAAAATAATTAGGAAAAAAATGTGTAAAATGAAGAAATTACTTGAACCAATTTTTCACAATGTTTTCTACCCAGAAAGTCTAAAATTTCATAAACTTTAAATGGTCGCCTACAACTACTTTGAATTTGGACCAGTCTAAAATTTTGCCATCTGGTAATGGATTAAGGACCATCATATCCTCTTGTTAAAATTTCGTCAACTAAACATTTTCCTCTGCATTTTTAGCTCTTAGTAACTGGCCAACGGCCAGTAGATCTATAGCCATGGCTCTTAGTAACTGGCCAAAGGCCAGAAGATCTATAGCCATGGCTCTTAGTAACTGGCCAAAGGCCAGTAGATCTATAGCCATGGCTCTTAGTAACTGGCCAAAGGCCAGAAGATCTATAGCCATGGCTCTTAGTAACTGGCCAATGGCCAGAAGATCTATAGCCATGGCTCTTAGTAACTGGCCAAAGGCCAGAAGATCTATAGCCATGGCTCTTAGTAACTGGCCAAAGGCCAGAAGATCTATAGCCATGGCTCTTAGTAACTGGCCAAAGGCCAGTAGATCTATAGCCATGGCTCTTAGTAACTGGCCAAAGGCCAGAAGATCTATAGCCATGGCTCTTAGTAACTGGCCAAAGGCCAGAAGAGCTATAGCCATGGCTCTTAGTAACTGGCCAAAGGCCAGAAGATCTATAGCCATGGCTCTTAGTAACTGGCCAATGGCCAGAAGATCTATAGCCATGGCTCTTAGTAACTGGCCAAAGGCCAGAAGATCTATAGCCATGGCTCTTAGTAACTGGCCAAAGGCCAGAAGATCTATAGCCATGGCTCATAGTAACTGGCCAAAGGCCAGAAGATCTATAGCCATGGCTCTTAGTAACTGGCCAAAGGCCAGAAGATCTATAGCCATGGCTCTTAGTAACTGGCCAATGGCCAGAAGATCTATAGCCATGGCTCTTAGTAACTGGCCAAAGGCCAGAAGATCTATAGCCATGGCTCTTAGTAACTGGCCAAAGGCCAGAAGAGCTATAGCCATGGCTCTTAGTAACTGGCCAAAGGCCAGAAGATCTATAGCCATGGCTCTTAGTAACTGGCCAATGGCCAGAAGATCTATAGCCATGGCTCTTAGTAACTGGCCAAAGGCCAGAAGATCTATAGCCATGGCTCATAGTAACTGGCCAAAGGCCAGAAGATCTATAGCCATGGCTCATAGTAACTGGCCAAAGGCCAGAAGATCTATAGCCATGGCTCTTAGTAACTTGCCAAAGGCCAGAAGAGCTATAGCCATGGCTCATAGTAACTGGCCAAAGGCCAGAAGAGCTATAGCCATGTCACTTTGCGTCCGACTTTCAAGTCATCCGTCTGTCTGTTAACAATCTTGTTAACCATCCGATTCTCAAAAAAAATTTTTAGAATGATTGTACCATCATTAGAATTGTTTCTTTTGAAATTTGGGCAGTTTTGTCAAGAAACAGGGGAAAAAAGCAGCCTGGTGAAAATGAAATTTAAAAAATCTTTGTTTACACTAGAGGCCACAGTTTTCATCCAGTGTTCAATCTAGAGGGGGCCATGGCTAAAATGGCCCTCTAAAATCCCAAATGACCTTCAAAATTAAGACAGGGCCTAAAATGCACACTTCAATCACACATTCAATAATACTTCTCTGGATGAAGTCATGGAAATAATGTCTTAACTTTTTCTAGTAGATTTAATTTGTTCAAAACAATATATTTATTATTAAAATGTTATGGTTTGTTACATTTAAAACCTTGTAATTCAATAGTTTGTCTATGTACAGTGTATTTTTATAACATGACCCCCTTGACCAAGAGCCATGGGCCCATTGGGCCCCCTATGATACAAAGCTAGATCATTTTCTTTCCAAATTGGGCCTGATCTGTTTAATATCTGGAGAAAAGGGGCCTAAAGAAAATTATAATCCTTTTTACCAAGTCCAGAGCTTTAATCAGATTTTCTTCAAAGTTTCACAGAATGATTGTACAATAATTATGCTTGTTGATGTTGACATTAGACCTGATCTGTCCAGTATCACAGGAAAAGGAGCCTTATGAAATCTAATTTCAAAATCCTTACACCACAATAAAGTCCACAGTTTTCATTGAATTCTTTTTAAAATTTCACAGAATTTTTGTACCATAATTAGGATTGTTTCTTTCAAAATTGGGCATGATCTGTCTAGTATCAGGGGAAAAGGGGCCTTATGAAAATTTCATTTATAATCCTTTTTACCATGACTACAGCTTTAATCCGATTTTCTTTAGACAGATTTTCTTTAAACTTAGCAGCCCTCATAGTGCTATCTGAAGCCCATCAGACTCCTAATCTTCTATCATCGAATGTAGTGGGTTCGATCCCCAGCAGCAATACATATCCTTTTCAACATTTGTCTCTCACCAATGGGTGGATAACAAGAAAAGGGGCCTTATGAGAACATGATTGAAATATCCTCTTTAACACACAATAAAGTCCATAGTTTTTTATCAGATTCTTTTCAGAGAAGCATGGAATAATTGTGGCATTGGAAACACAGGAAAGGGGGCATTTCAGATTATCATTCAAAACATTCTTGTTTATATCATGAAGTTCACAATTATTATTAGATTGTCTTTAAAACTAAAATTTACGATTGTAAAGTTCCTTTCAGTAAGGAAAGTTCCTTTCAGAAATGCAGTAGATCCACCAGAAAACACAGAAAAGGGGTACTATGGATTTTCACTCAAAACAATCCTGTTTAGGTGATAAAGTCCACAATTATTGTCAAATTCTGTTGAAATTTTCACAGGATAATTGTAGGGTCATTAGGTAACTTCCTTTTGGAAATGTAGTGGATCTTTCATGAAACATGGGAAAAGGGGCCTTAAGGAATGTTGCTCAAAATGATAAAGGGGATAAACTCCATTTTATGCATTCTTCTTTTAGCAATTACCTTCCTTAAATATCAGATTACTTAATTGAAAACTTGATAACAAGTAGAGCATCTCAGGCCCTCATGGGCCCCTTCTTTTATTTGTTTTTTGGTAAAGGGACTAAAAATTTTAGACAGAATGAGACAGAATGTTGTAGTAATAATACATTGTAATTTGACAAAATAATTTAATAGAAATATGCCCTATGTCAAAATTGAATTGCATTAAATACCACCTTAAAATAGTCAAGAATTGATGTCCATTGACAGCTCTTGTTAGTTAAATGATCCATTGGTGAACCTTTAATCCTTTTTATCTTATTCTTCATTGGGTTGAAAACAAAGGCATGCATACTGTCTGTAATGAAATATTGTGGTAGGATCTCTATGTTGTCTTTATTTATTCAATACAGCCTGGGTTATAATGTTGAAATATCTAAAACCAATTGGAACCCTCATGCTTAGCTACATTTAGCTCACCTAGCTAATGCACAACAAGCCTTTACCATTCATGGTTGTGTGCTATTTGTCATCGTTGGTCATGTAGTCAACTCTAGAGGCAACAGATTTTTCTATATCGATCTGAAATAAAGTTGGAATCTTAATCTTGATAAAACCTCAGATAATTTCGAAATTGGGTTAGTTAGGGTTAAAATAAAAGTCATAACTTAGTGTTACGATAAGGGTCACTAGGTCAAATCTTAGAAAAATCTAGTTAACTTTTTAAAGGATACATTTCATTTTCTAGCAATTTGAGAATTGGTCAGAATCTCTGTTTTGATAAAATTTCAGACAGGTTCAGAATTAGGTCACTTGGGGTTAAAAACTAGGTATCTAGGTCAAATTTTGAAAAACCTTCTAAAGGCTCTACACCTATACTTCATTTTCAATCAATCTGAAAATTTGCAAGAATCTTGCATCTCTATCACATTCAAAATTGGGTCAATAAAGTAAACAAGAGGCCCAAGAGAGCCTGTATCGCTCCACTGGCTTTAACATCTCCAGATTTGAAGTCTGTAATTTCAGAACAATGCTTGTAGATGCTGGACAAAGGCTAATCACAAAAGATCATATAATGAAGTGTTCAGGTGAGCCAAGAAAAGGTGTATATCATGAAACAAGATGTGTTTTTAAATCACAAATGCCAAGTTTTGACCTTGACGGATGACTTTGATCGTATCACATTACTTTGATATTTGCGCATGTGTAAACACGAGATCATGCCAAATATAAGCTCAGAGGGATTTGTATTCTTACAAAAGTTTTTCTCAAATATACAAAGTTTCTTCAATCACAGATGGGTGTCCATGATATATCAATAGCATTATTATACAAGTGTCTGTACTTTGAATGCCATGATTTTCCATGAATGCCATGATGTTCCATGAATGCCATGATGTTCCATGAATGCCATGATGTTCCAATTTTATTTTCATTAAAGAAAACCCATATAATACTTGGTCTTATAGTATTCTTTTGTCTGAATTCAATTTCTTTTACAATTCAAGAAGAACGGTTGAAATCGGTAAATTGATATGGCAGAAGAAGATGTTTAAAGAAAAAGTTTACGCATGGACGGACAGACACACGCACTGAGGAAACACGCACGACAGACAACGTCTTGACAATAGCACTCTCACACTTATTTAACTCAAAATTGTTAAATAAATATACAGAAAACTTTGGTTTTGTTTAATCTGAATTCCAACAAATTATAGCAGACTTATTTTAGCTACAATGTTTTTCATAACTTATTGTCAGTACATCAAAATGATATTTTTAGGTATTTCGAATATACAAATCTGTAAGAGAAGTAATAAGAAATAATTCTATAGCTTCATATGATGCATTTATGTCCGTCCCTTTGCTCAATGTTCTAGAAAATGTACCTATTCAGATCTTCCTACACATGTTAACTTACAAAATATTTACATCTCTTTGCGTTTAAATGCTAAATGAATATTTCTCCTAAATAAAGCTCACTTTGACTGAAAACAGCATTTTGAGGTCTCTTTACAACTATTTTGTGATGATTTACTGGGTCTGACTCGAATTCTACCAAAATATTTAATTACCCCTAACCAGCATACCCTTTACCAACAATACCAACATTTAGGTGATTGCAACAACTAAACTATTCTATACACATATTCAGGAACAATTTAAGTAAAGGGTCATCCTTGGAACATTCATACCAAGATTCATTGAAATTAATCCAATTGATAGGGAGGAGAAGATTTTATAAGTTTTCAAAGTGAAAATTGGCCATGCCTTGCCACGCCCATATTTATGGGCCCATCAAAATTCAGAATTCTTTAGATTTTGGAGTAAAAAAAGCACCCCCCCCCACACGCAATGCCAAAATTTAGGGTGCAATCAAAATTCCATGAACAAGGAACATGGAACATTCATGCCAGGTATTGTTGAGATTGGTCAAATAGTTTGGGATTTTAAATTGAAAATAAGCCCCGCCCTGCCACGCCCATATTTGGGGGTCAAACAAAATTTCTTGAACAATTATAGTAAAGGGTCACTCAAGAAACATTCAAGCCAAGTTTCGATGAAATCGACCAAATGGTTTGAGAGGAGAAGATTTTCAAAGATTTTAAAGTGAAAATAAGCCCAACCCTGCCACGCCCATATTTGGGGGTCAAACAAAATTTCTTGAACAATTTAAGTAGAGAGTCACTCAAGGAACATTCTTGCCAAGTTTAAATGAAATCAACCAAAATGTTTGAGAAGAGAAGATTTTTTAAAGATTTTAGAGTGAAAATAAGTCCCACCCTGCCACGCCCATATTTGGGGGTCAATCAAAATTGCTTGAACAATTTAAGTAGAGGGTCACTCAGGAAAAATTCATGCCAAGTTTCAATGAAATTAGCCAAGTGGTTTGAGAGGAGAAGATTTTTAAACATTTTAAGGTGAAAATAAAACCCACCCTGCCAAGCCCATATTTGGGGGTCAATAAAAATTTCTTGAACAATTTAAGTAGAGGGTCACTGAAGGAACATCCATGCCAAGTTTTTTGAGATTGGTCAAATGGTTTGGGTGGAGAAGATTTTTAGCTCACCTGAGCATGAAGTGCTCTGGGTAGGCTATTGGGATTGGTCACCGTCCGTCCGTCTGTCTGTCCGTCCGTTACAAAAAAATCTTCTCCTAAACTAACCATGGAATTTCAACAGAACTTCACAGAAATGATCCTTAGGTCATGCTCTTTCAAAAAACTTCAAAGAATTGAAATCCATGAAGATCTCTGGTTTCCATGGCAACAGAGAGAAAAAAACTTTAAAAATCTTCTCCTCCCAAGCCATAAGGTCTAGACTCTAGAGCTTTGATATTTGGTACAAATCATCATCTATTAACCCTCTACCAAAATACTTCAATGATTTACCGTATTCTGAAAATTAGCCCTTTTCTGTGCGATCCCTGATTTTACAAAGAAATAAAGAAGGAAATCTTAAAAAAATCTTCTTCTCCCAAACCATAAGGCCTAAGAGCTTTGATATTTGGTATACATCATCATCTATTGACCCTCTAACAAACAACTTCAAAGAATTAGTGGATTTTGAAAATTAGCCCTTTTCTGTGCGATCCCTGATTTTACAAAGGAATAAAGAAGGAAATCTTTGAAAATCTTCTTCTCCCAAACCATAAGGCCAAGAGGTATGATATTTGGTACATATCATTTTCTATTGACCCTTTACCAAAATACTAAAAGAATAATTATTTTTTGAGAAATATACAAAGGAATAAAGAAGGAAATCTTTTAAAATTTTCTTCTCCTAAACGATTAGGCCGAGAGCTTTTATATTTGGTATGTATCATCAGCTATTGACTCTCTACCAAAATACCTCAAAGAATTTCTGTATTCTGAACATTAGCCCTTTTCTGTGCGATCCCCAATTTTTGATAGGAATAAAGAATGATATACAGTTGAATACCTATACGTCAAAGTTCAGGGGTCTTACGAGAAAACTTCGACGTAGAGATAGTTCGACGTGTAGATAGTCGAAGATTTTCCATTTACGACCAAAATGGTGGCGATATACTGTAGGCAAATAAGGCTACAAATGATTTGTACGAGTATGGTTATTTATTGAACGAAAGACATAACAACGATGTTTTTATCGTAATTTCTTTTATTTATATTACATGTATTATCATTATCACTCATTGCTAAAATTTTGTGTAGACTTCGCTTTTTGTTGGAATTTGGTGACATTCTGTCTCATATCACGGGAAAAGGGACCATAATGGCAATTCCCTCTCTAAATGTCATAATTTTGGTTCACTCTTTTTCAAACTTGTTCGAAATATTTGTATCGTCACAAGGAAGACCCATAATTAATTTGATGACATTTTGGTCCATATCAGGTCACAATTGTCCTCAGTCTTTATCAAACTTGCTGGAAAAGTTTTTATAGTCATGAGTAAGATCACTATTGAATATAGTTATATTCTGCTATCAACTTACCCATAATTTCATTTTAACCACTTTGCACGTCACAGTTTTGGTTCAATCTGTCTAAAACTTGCTCAAAATATTTGGGTGGTCATTAGGAAGTTCCCTATTGAATATTGTAGTTCTGTATCATGTCAGGGGAAAGGGCCTTACTGACAATTTGCTTTTTAGCTAGCAAGGCAAAGTTAACATACACAATTTTGAGGTCAAAACTGCCACTGGAGGTTTAACCACAAAATCCAATGAATGCCTATGCTATAAAAAGTAAGTATTGTGTATTTCAATAATAACGCAAACTCTGCCTGCAAGTTCATCTTCCAAGGTGTTTTAGCTCACTTGACTATTTTGCCTTCAAAATGAGTCTTCAGTATGAACACTGTCTGTATTGCCACATGAATTAACTTTATTCAAAGTGTAGGGAACTTCTTCAAAATTACCCATGCGAAAAATATCCAGCTATTAGCCGGCTTTTATGCTGCGTAAAAGCCGGTCTTTAGCCTGCTAAAAGCCGGCGGTATTGGCACCTGCATAATAGCTGGCTTTTACCAAGAGTTGCATAAACACAGCTTACATGGAATTTTATCTCAAATAATCACAAAAGCTGCGTATTTTCAGCGTTAAGCTGCGTTAACAAAATTCAGACTTCACAAAAGATTGTCTTTTTATTAGCTCACCTGAGCACGTAGTGCTCAAGTGAGCTATTGTGATCCCCTTTTGTCCAGCGTCCGTGCCTCGTGCATCGTGCGTCGTCCGTCAACAATATCTTTAAACGACATCTCCTCCCAAACCTCTGGGCCAATTCGAACCAAATTTGGCAGAAATGTTCCTTAGGTGGTCCCCTTCAAATATAGCTAGAAGAATTGAAATCCGTTAAAAACTCTGGTTGCCATGGCAACAAAATCGAAATTTAAAAATAATCTTTAAAAATCTTCTCCTCCTGACCCAGATGGCGTAGAGCCTTGATATTTTGTATGAAGCATCAGTATATTGACCTCTTTCAAAATAGCTAAATCATGATCCTCAGGTCCCCAGGGGCAGAGCCCTAGGGGGGGGGGGGGTATATAGAAATAAAGAACGATTTATTAAATGACATCTCCTCCCAAACCACTGGGCCAATTTGAACCAAATTTGGCAGAAATGTTGCTTAGGTGGTCCCCTTCAAAAATAGCTCAAAGAATTGAAATCCCTTAAAAACTCTGATTGCCATGGCAACAAAAGTGAAATTTAAAAATATCTTAAAAAAAATCTTCTCCTCCTGACCAAGAAGGCTTAGAGCCTTGATATTTTGCATGAAGCATCAGTATATTGACCTCTTTCAAAATAGGTAAAATCATGATTCTCGGGTCCCCAGGGGCCGAGCCCCAGGGGGGGGGGGGAGGTTATATAGAAATAAAGAACGATTTTTTAAATGTCATCTCCTCCCAAACCACTTGGCTGATATGAACCAGATTTGGCAGAAATGTTGCTTAGGTGGTCCCCTTCAAAAATAGCTAAAAGAATTGAAACCCGTTAAAAACTCTGGTTGCCATGGCAACAAAAGTGAAATCTTAAAATAATCTTTAAAAATCTTCTCCACCTAACCCAGATGGCGTAGAGCCTTGATATTTTGCATGAAGCATCAGTATATTGACCTCTTTCAAAATAGCTTAAATTATGATCCTCGGTTCCCCAGGGGCGGAACCCTAGGGGGGGGGGTATATAGAAATAAAGAATGATTTTTTAAATGACATCTCCTCCCAATCCACTGGGCTGATTTGAACCAAATTTTTGCAGAAATGTTCCTTAGGTGGTCCACCTTAAAATTAGCTAAAAGAATTAAAATCTGTTTAAAACTCTGGTTGCTATGGCAACAAAAGTGAAATTTCAAAATAATCTTTAAGAATCTTCTCCTCCTGACCCAGAAGGCGTAGAGCCTTGATATTTTGCATGAAGAATCAGTTTATTGATCTCTTACAAAATAGCTAAAATCATGATCCCCGGGTCTACAGGGGCGGAGCCAAGGGGGGGGGGGTATAGGCATGAAGCATCAGTTCACAGACTTCTTTCTTATTTCTGAAATTATAACCCATGGAAAAAGTTTTTTCCTTCTTTCAAATCAGCACCAAAGCCTTGGAATTTGTAATTTAGACTTTTGGATCCCCAGGTTCATAGTCTTTATATGTAATTGTGGCCCACTTGTTTCATTATTCTAACCTTAACATGAAATTAGACTGTTGAAAGAAAAAGAGCCTTTATCTCAGGTGAGCGCCCTCTTGTTTTCCAAAACCTGTGTATAAGCAGCTTTTATCCAGCTTGATGAATGAAAAACGCAGAGCTGCGTAAATATATGGTAGCTGCATATTTAAACACAGAGCTGCGTATTCAAAATGCAAGGTTGAGTTTTAAAAGTGCAGAGCTGCGTTTTATGATTACAGGGAGCTGGGTTTTGAGGAAGCTGCAGTTAAGCTGCCTATTAGCTGCAAATTTCGAGGATGCAAAAAGATTATTTTAACTCTTGTCATGTTGATCCCGGAATATTGCTGCTTTAATGTGGGATTTGGCAAGTGTGTTGACTAAGATCAGACTGCAAAAATGAATCTGATCTTAACTTACACTACCTGCTTGCTGTCATAGTGTTGAGAAAATCTTTAAACCCAACATTGATCCAATTATGTCAAAGTTTTGAAATATAATGGAAAAAAGGTAAATATACAGTAGGACTAGGGTTAAAATCTTATTACCACAGCTGTGTTGATACAGCAATTAAACAGCATAAAACAATTGGAAAAGCAATCATTTAATTAACAGGAGCTACAATATATGGTGAATATATGATGATGACTCAAAATTTTAGACAGGTCCAAATTCAAAAAAGACAACAATTTGATGTCTTTGAAATTTAAGATTTTTTAAACTTTCTGTGTCGAAAACATTGTGAAAAATGAAGAAATTGCTTGTTGCAAGCAATTCCTTGATTTTCAAAAATGTTTTCTCAATTGTTTTTCATTGGGTGCTTCTAAAAGCATCATTGTGTGGGAATGGGTTAAGAAGCACTTATTGAAATCACAATTTTAGTTCAAAACAACAATAAGCCTGTAAAGTTTTTAGTGAATTGTATCAATTTGATCATTCTGTAACACCCTGTGCTCTCTATCCTTGGGTTGTAATTTCCAATCCAGGCTCAAACAACACTCTCTCCGACATTTGATAAATATCATTGTGGCTGGCTTCATTTGTCTCACACTAAGCTGCTAGTTTGATAGGGATGAGCTGCTGATAACTTTGAAGTTATGTTATGTTTGTTCTAGCGAGAGAATCCACAGGGAGCTGTAATTAGGTCACCAGTCACTACAATATAACAAAAACATTTCTCTGAAACTCCAAATATTAATGCAATTGATATTTTCAATTATCGGATTTATATTCAATATTGATTTTGTCAGTATATCTACTTATTAATTTCAGCAAAAGCCTCATGTGTGCGTGCCAGGAAAATATTCCTATTAGAAAAGGGGACATATTTTTTTACAAAATTTCTTAGTGTTATCTCCCTTAATGGCATGAACTTTTCAGATAATAGTAAACATATATACCAAGTTTCACATAATATCTTAAAAAATAATGGATTGCAACTTCTGCAGATATCCTGATCAGACTTTACCTTATGGAGGCCCTGTCTTCATGTGTTCTCATTTGTTCAGGGGATGTAAAACCCTAAATAATTAATTAATAAATCAAAATAGATATTATGCATTTAGAGTTGCCTCTCTTGATAGTATAGATTGCTCTTTTGAGATTGAAAATATTATGCATCTTTTTACTCCAGATTTCTAAATTGTTATTGCCCAGCATCACAACTAAAAAAAATAGCAGAGCTAAACATGAGTTCAGAGTTATCCTACTTAGAGCCATATCTGCTCTCCAAGGAAGAAAAAAATAGTTGAAATAATCTATTGCTTATTTGGTCACTAAAGCAAACACAAGCTTTCTTAATATCAATATGCAAAAGCAGGTTTTAAGTGATGTTCTCTAGAAAGAGTATTTTGTGTTTTCAATTTCAATTTGTGTTTGTTTACATTTTGAAATCGAGACGAATGCACCAGACACTTCACCAGAAATCTTCGCTAATCTTAGGCATTTACTATATGCGTAGGTGCTGATGATTGAATTTTATAGATGATTTCGTTGATCTTCATGACCCAGCTAGTCGTTTGAATGACTAGCAAAAGATAAAACGTCATCACTGACGTCATATTTTATTGTAAACAAACCTTAAATTTTGGTGGGTCATATTGTAAAATATTGTAACTGCTTTTGTGAATTGTAGGCTTATTGCATAGAATTATGTTGATCTTATAATTTCAATTGTCATATTTATTTATGCTTTTAAGTCTGGTGTATATATTTTTAATAAATTTAACACTTGTCATGCTGAACCCAGAATATTCCGGTTTGGACAGGAGGTGTAGACCAAGATCAGCCTGCATGTAAGTGCAGTCTTATCTTGGTGTACTCCTGCTCATTCTTTTTCTGCCAGATTTGTTTTTGAAATTGATTTCTAAAAGAAATATTGATTTTTCACCAACAAGTTCTATCAGTGATTTCAGCCCTTTGATTTCACAGCAATTCAGTAAGGAAGTTTATACAGCATGACAAGGGTTAATAGTGTGTTTTGAGGGAAGATATGGCTTTAATGCTATAAATTGATATTTTAACAAAACATACATTCTAAGTTTCATATCAATACCTCAAATTATGAAACAAATATCACTGTCTATTTTTTGCATTTGACAAGCCACAGCTATAGCGCAGTTGATAGCCCATAAGACTCAATCATGAGGTCCAGGGTTGAATTCCGGGTTGCAGCAAATATGTGTCACCAGCAAAAGGATGGATAATCGTAAACCTAAGTGGGATAGCTGGTGCTCAGAAAGGATGTAGTGGTAGTACTGGTGTGAGAAATACCAGGAATCCGTGGTTACATGCTCAAGCCGCCACACTATGACTGAAATACAATAAACAATAAAAAGATACCGCTATCCCAATACATGTCCAAAAATAAACAGAATCTTTAAACATGAGGTAGATATTTTGCAGACCAATATTAAAATTTTGGTAAGCACCATCTGAACATTCACATCAAGTTTCAAGTTGATGCTTTCAACAGTTGCTGAGAAAAATGTGATGAAAATATACCATTATACCACCATATGTCTGAAAATGTGACAAAAGCTATTGGGCACGGGCAGACAGATGGAAGAATGGACAAAAGTAAACCAGTATACCCCCCTTTTCTTTGAAGCAGGGGTATAACTGATGTTTGATATTAATTACCAATAATAAGCACCACAGACATGATAGGAGTTTATCTGGCTAGACTTGAAAAATGTCTTTAATTACCGGTAACCCATTCCGACAGCGTCCCTTTTGGACGCTCCTCAGGACAAAACAACTGAGAAAAACTTGTGTTAAATGAAGATATTGCTTATTACAAGTAATTTCTCCCTTTTGCACAATGTTTTCTACCAGAAATTTGAAAAAATCTAAAATTTCACAAACATTAAAATGTCCTCTGCAACTCCTTTCAATTTGGACCAGTCTAAATTTTCTTGTGGGGTTAATGGTTAAAGCCTTAACCTCTTGACTCAAACCAAACCCCGACATTTTAAACTCAGCTCCCAATTGGAAGAAGTTAAAGATTAGATTCATGTTTGGTGAAAGTTTGATATTTTTTGGTAAAGCATTTTGGTTAATAAAGATGGCTAGCAAGCTTCATTTCTTGATGGGGGGGGGGGCAAAAAGAATTGGTTAATGTCAGTTGTTTCTAAAAATATCATCTAAACAAAATCAAACAAAAAAAATTTTCAAAATTTTTCTTTTTATAAACATAATTATGTCATTCGCCGTCATGTCATGGGTTGGATCGCCGGCAGTGTCACATATTCTTTCCGACATTTGTCTCTCACCATTGGGTGGATAATCGTAAACCTAAGTGGGATAGCAGCTGGAGGCTAGGAAAGAATGTAGTGGTAGTACCGGTGTGAGAAATACCGGCAATCCATTGTTAGGTGCTCCGACCGCTGCAATATGACTGAAATACTGTTTAACCCATTCCGAAACGGCAAATTTTAGAATGGCCCAAATTGAAAGAAGTTGCAGACAACAATACAAAGTTGATGAAACTTTGGATTTTTTCAACTTTCCGGGTAGAAAACATTTTGGAAAATGAAGAATTTGCTTGTTATAACCAGTTTCTTCATTTTCCACAATGTTTTCCATAGCTTTTTTCCCTGGGGGCATCCAAAAGCATCACTGAGTGGGAAAGGGTTAAAAATGGCATTAAACCTCGTTCAATCAATCGATCTCTCTCTTATGTCATATTTTTCCTATTACATTTTTCATGTATTTTTGCATTGTACCTTGCACACACATTCAACAAGAGGGCCGTTGGCCCTGGGGAGCTCACGTGAGATAAAGGCTCTTTTTCTTTCAACAGTCTAATTTCATGTTAAGGTTAGGATAATGAAACAAGTGGGCCACAATTACATATAAAGACTATGAACCTGGGCATCTAAAAGTCTAAATTACAAAGTCCAAGGCTTAAGTGCTGATTGGAAAGAAGGAAAAACTTTTTCCATGGTTTATAATTTCAGAAATAAGAAAGAAGTCGGTGAACTGATGCTTCATGCCCCCCCCCCCCCCCCCCTGGGTCTGCCCCTGGAAACCCTAGGATCATGATTTTAGCTATTTTGTAAGAGATCTGATGCTTCATGCAAAATATCAAAGCTCTACGCCTTCTCGGTCAGGAGGAGAAGATTCTTGAAGATTATTTTGAAATTTCACACTTGTTGCCATGGCAACCAGAGTTTTTAACGGATTTCAATTCTTTAAGCTAATTCTAAGGGGGACAACCTAAGGAACATTTCTGCAAAATTTGGTTCAAGTTGGCCCTGTGAATTGGGAGGAGATGCCATTTAAAAAATCATTCTTTATTTCTATATAACCCCCCTCCCCCCGGGGCTCCCCCCTGGGGACGCAAGGATTATGATTTTAGCTATTTTGAAAGAAGTCAATATACTGATGCTTCATGCAAAATATCAAGGCTCTACGCCTTCTGGGTCAGGAGGAGAAGATTTTTAAAGATTATTTTAAAATTTCAATTTTGTTGCCATGGCAACCAGATTTTTTAACAGATTTCAATTCTTTTAGCTGTTTTTGAAGGGGACCACCTAATGTACATTTCTGCCAAATTTGGTTTAAATTTGCCCAGTGGTTTGAGAGGAGATGTCATTTAAAAAATTGTTCTTTATTTCTATATAAACCCCACCCCCTGGGGCTCCGCCCCTTGGGGCCTTGAGGATAAATTTGGTTCAAATCGGCCTATTGGTTTGAGAGGAGATGTCATTAAAAAAAATCATTCTTTATTTCTAAATAAACACCACCCCCCTGGGGCTCTGCCCTTGGGGATCCGAGGATAATGATTTTAGCTATTTTGAAAGAGGTCAATATACTGATGCTTCATGCAAAATATTAAGGCTCTACGCCATCTGGGTCAGGAGGAGAAGATTTTTAAAGATTATTTTGAAAGAGGTAAATATACTGATGCTTCATGCAAAATATCAAGGCTCTATGCCTTCTGAGTCAGAAGGAGAAGATATTTAAAGATTATTTCAAAATTTCACTTTTGTTGCCATGGCAACCAGATTTTTAATGGATTTCAATTCTTTTAGCTGTTTTTGAAGGGGACCACCTAAGGAACATTTCTGCCAAATTTGGTTCAAATCGGCCCAGTGGTTTGAGAGGAGATGTCATTTAAAAGATTGTTCTTTATTTCTATATATACCCCATCCCCCTGGGGCTCCGCCCATGGGGACCCGAGGAAAATGATTTTAGCTATTTTGAAAGAGGTCAATATACTGATGCTTCATGCATAATATCAAGGCTCTACGCCTTCAGGGTCAGGAGGAGAAGATTTTTAAAGATTATTTTAAAATTTCACTTTTGTTGCCATGGCAACCAGTGTTTTTAACGGATTTCAATTCTTTTAGCTATTTTTGAAGGGGACCACCTAAGCAACAAGTGCAAAATTTGGTTCAAATCGGCCTAGTGGTTTGAGAGGAGATGTCATTTAAAAAATCGTTCTTTATTTCTATATAAACCCCACCCCCCTGAGGCTCCGCCCCTTGGGACCCGAGGATCATGATTTTAGCTATTTTGAAAGAGGTCAATATACTGATGCTTCATTCAAAATATCAAGGCTCTACGCCTTCTGGGTCAGGAGGAGAAGATTTTTAAAGATTATTTTAAAATTTCACTTTTGTTGCCATGGCAACCAGAGTTTTAAACAGATTTCAATTCTTTTAGCTATTTTTGAAGGGGACCACCTAAGCAACATTTCTGCAAAATTTGGTTCAAATTGGCCCAGTGATTTGAGAGGAGATGTCATTTAAAAAATCGTTCTTTTTTTCTATATAAACCTCACCCCCCTGGGGTTCCGCCCCTTGGGACCAAAGGATTCTGATTTTAGCTATTTTGAAAGAGGTCAATAAACTGATGCTTCATGCAAAATATCATGGCTCTACGCCTTCTGGGTCAGGAGGAGAAGATTTTTAAAGATTATTTTAAAATTTCACTTTTGTTGCCATGGCAACCAGGTTTTTTTTACAAATTTCAATTCTTTTAGCTATTTTTGAAGGGGACCACCTAAGGAACATTTCTGCCAAATTTGGTTCAAATTGGCCCAGTGGTTTAGGTGGAGATGTCGTTTAAAGAAATTGTTGACGGACGATGCACGATGCACAACGCCCGGACGCTGGACAAAAGGGGATCACAATAGCTCACTTGAGCACTACATGCTCAGGTGAGCTAAAAATGTTCATCATAGCTACCAAATTTTTAATTGTATACTTTTTAGTTGAACATAAGCATACAAATTTCATTTTGAAAAAAAATCAACAAAGCAACTTACTGTTTAGGTTCTATCATTTCAGAAGTTTTAGTTCAGATTCTTCCTTTAGTGAGTGAAGGGTTGAGTAACTCTTCAGCTTAAACCACATTCCATCAAGCTGACAATAAACAATCACTCTTCTACTTAGTATTTAGCACCTGAAATCAAAACATCTTTTATCTTAAATTGAAATTATTTACTTTTTTTGATATAAACAAATCCCCCTTGAGAAAATAATTATACAATAATATGCCAAAACGAAGCTTTACATCAGTTTCCCTTACCACAGAAAAGTAAATAATAATAAAAAAAAACAATTAAATAAAAAAACTACTAAGAAATTAAACACCTTTTACAGTATAACTGGTTATCAAGTTGTTCACACCATTTAAAACCAGTGTTTGTGTATCGGACCAAACAATCACTTACACAACTTAATTGACTTACATAACTTAATTGAAATCTCCCCCAATTACATAATACATATCTTTTATTGAAATACAGTGATAAAATGAACTTACTTGTAATGTTTGATAAAGAAAAGAAACAAGAATTACCTTTGAGATGTCTTATCTGTCAACATTTTCATGTTCTGCTAAAAGTTCAAAATGGCTGCCATACACCTAGATAGAATTATGCAAACATCCAGCCTCTTTTAACAACAACAACAACAGAAATCACACCATTATTTCTGTCTATTTTTTACATAATTCAATTTACTGATGATTTTCTTTCATTTGATATCCATTTGAAAAGTTTTGTCTGTTAAAATAATTTTTTGGGGCTTCGGGGAAGTTAACAGTCTGATTGGTAAATTAAATCAAGTCCCCATTTTGTAATATACCCCTAGAGGGATGTTAGAATTGCCAACTAGCTAAACCCTTTACTATAGCCCTTTCTTAATCAAAAGTAAACTTTTGATAGTAAGTAATAGATAGTTATTTATTGTCCATAATTTTCTCTTGAATTTGTGATTTGTACATTTATGTAAGAAATAGTATTTCAGATTATCAAGTCATCTCTTTTATCAAGTAATCTCTTTTAAACCAGAATCAAAAATTAGTTTCAATGTTAGTTCATAATGCCATTCATATCTACCTAGAAAGGTTTTAGAGACAAAGAGATGATACATATATCAGATTGATAGATATGGATAGATTGATGGATAGCTAGAGAGATAGAATGATAGATAGAGAGATAGAATGATAGATAGATAGATAGAAAGATATAGATATGTAGATTGATAGATAGATAGATAAATAGATAGATAGAAAGAAAGAAAGAAAGAAAGATAGAAAGATAGATAGATAGATAGATAGATAGATAGATAGATAGATAGATAGATAGATAGATAGATAAATAGATAGATAGAAAGAAAGATAGATACGGTAGATAGATAGATAGATATACATAGATAGAGAGATAGATAGATAGATAGATAGATAGATAGATAGATAGAAAGAAAGATAGATATATATGTAGATAGACAGATAGATAGATAGATAGATAGATAGATAGATAGATAGATAGATAGATAGATAGAATGATAGATAGAATGATAGATAGATATGTAGAATGATAGATAGATAGATAGATATTGGTGAAAAGTTGGATGGATGGATGGATGGATGGATGGATAGAAAGATATATTGGTGAAAAGTTGGATGGATGGATTGATAGACAGACAGACAGACACACAGACATATAGATAGATAGATAGATATTGGTAGAGAAAGATAGATATTGATGGAGATAGATAGAAAGATATTGGTGGAATGATAGATATTGGTGGAAAGATAGATAAGAAATTTAGATAGATGAATAGATGGATAAATAGATAGATAGATAGATAGATAGATAGATAGATAGATAGATAGATAGATAGATAGATAGATAGAGATAGATAGATAGTTAGATAGAGAGAGAGTGAGTTAGATAGAGAGATAGATAGAGAGACAGAGAGATAAATAGATTGTAGATACTTGTGGAAATTTGGATAGAAAGATGGATAAATGAATTTATGGATGGATGGAAAGATAGATATTGGTGGGTGGATGGATAGATAGATAGATAGATGGATGGACTAAAAGATGAATGGATGAATTAATGAATGAATAGATAGATAGATAGAGAGAGAGAGAGAGATAGAGAGTAGAAACTCGAGGAAATTTAGATAGAAAGATGGATGAATGAATGGATTGATAGATGGATGGATAGATAGATCAATTGATGGATGGATAGATTCTAAGATAGATGAATTTATTGACTGATTGATGGATAGATTGATTAATTGTAGGTTTTGAGAATGATTTGATTGACGGATTGGTTGATTAATGGAGTTATTCATGGGATGATAGAAAGACGGATAAATATATTGAGACATATATTGTTAATACCCATATGACTAATCAAAGGATTGATGAGTTGATAAATAGGTTGATTGATTGGTGGATGGTTTGAAAGACTGATATGTTGATTGAATGGATAGCTTAACTTACTACCAGATGAGAAAATTTTAGACTGTTCTAAGAATTTATAGATGACAATTTTAAGTTAATGAAATTAGAGAAAACTTTGATGATGATGAAGAAAGTGCTTTCTATAAGTAATTTCTTCATTTTCCACAATATTTTCAAAGTTTTTTTCTCGAGGAGTGTTTAAAATGGGACTGCATATGAATGGGTTAGTCAAAGGTTAAGTTTTATTGAATAGAAATTTACCTTTGATCCCAATTTAACCCATTCCCACACAGTGACAACTTTTGACACCCCGTAAGAAAAAAAAAATTGGAAAACATTGTGAAAAATGGAGAAATTGCTTGTGACAAGCAATTTCTTCATTTCCCACTATGTTTTCTACCCAGAAAGATAAATTTTTTTTATAATAATTCAAACTTTAAATTGTTGTCTGCAACTTCTTTCAATTTGGACTCGTCTAAAATTTTGCTGTCTGGTAATGGGTTAGTGTTTAATGTATAATTCAAGATTTGATAAAGACAAATACCCAACTTTGAGAAAGCTGTGTTTTAGCTGCGTATTTAATTTTCATCATGTCAGAATTTACTTTAACCCTTTCCTGGACAAACTCGGGTTTTTACGTCCCTTGATTTTGTAATTGAGAAAACATTGTGGAAAAAGGAGAAATTGCTTGTGACAAGCAATTTCTCCTTTTTATACGCCCGTCGAAGACGGGACGTATTATGGGATCACCTGTGGTGTCCGGGCGTCCGGGCGTCTGGGCGTCCGGGCGTCCGGTCGACCGGTTGTCCGGGCGTCTGGGCGGTGTCCACTTCTTTGTCCGGAGCATTACTCTGTCACCGCAAGTCTGATTGACTGTAAACTTGGCAGTTATATTCTTCTCATCAATAGGGAGTGCAGTGCTCAATAACCATAACTCTACCTGGCCTATTTTTTGAGTTATTGCCCTTTGTTGTTTTTCATACTTGAATCTTGTCCGGAGTATATTTCTAAAAGTATTATAGCTAGGATCATGAAACTTCATGGGTGTATAGATCTCATCAAGGGGGAGTGCAGTGCACAAGAACCATAACTCTACCTGGCCTATTTATTGAGTTATTGCCCTTTGTTGTTCTTCATACTTGAATCTTGTCCGGAGTTTATCTCTAAAAGTATTATAGCTAGGATCATGAAATTTCCAGGGGTGTATAGATCTCACCAAGGGGGAGTGCAGTGCACAAGAGCCATAACTCTACCTGGCCTATTTTTTTGAGTTATTGCCCTTTGTTGTTTTTCATACATGAATCTTGTCCGGAGTTTTTCTCAAAAAGTAAAATAGCTAGGATCATGAAACTTCATGGATGTATAGATCTCACAAAGGGGTAGTGCAGTGTACAAGAGCCATAACTCTACCTGGCCTTTTTTTTGAGTTATTGCCCTTTGTTGTTTTTCATACTTGAATCTTGTTCGGAATATATCTCTTAAAGTATAATAGCTAGAATCATGAAACTTCATGGATGGATAGATCTCACCAAGGGGGAGTGCAGTGCACAAGAACCATAACTCTACCTGGCCTATCTTTTGAGTTATTACCCTTTGTTGTTTTTCATACTTGAATCTTTTCCGGAGTATATCTCTAAAAGTATAATAGCTAGAATCATGAAATTTCAAGGATGGATAGAGCTCACCAAGGGGGAGTGCAGTGTACAAGAACCATAACTCTACCTAGCCTATTTTTTGAGTCGCTGAAGCTGAAAGCTTCGGAAGCGACTCATTGCTATCGCACGATATTTCTTAAACAAAGTCCCGAACCAATTTCCACCCCTGAATGCCTATGTTATAACTCTGCCATTGTATCTTGATGTGATAAATAAGAACAATTAAGATAAATTTAGAAGATTGGTGTTTGTATATTTAACAGTTTTGAATCAAAACAATCGTTAACTTTGTCATTTTTTTAGTTTTAAACGCGAACTACTTATAGCGCGGAAAAAGCCAAAGTACGTACTAAAATTGAGGTCGACAGTTCTTATGAAATGACCATACTTCCCTATGTATTTTGCATAACGTCATTATCGTTTTGCATTTTCAAATAATGTAGATGTTAAAATTCATTTTAAATCAAAATTGAATGTGTAAACCATTTCTATTCATCATTTCGCGGAGGTAAAATAAATCATCCGCGTAGTTAGGGACTGTGTTACTATTTACCCAGGGACACCCAAGGACACCAAAACGGCCCGAAGTCAAAATGACCAAATGCCAAAGAAGCCCGTAATTTTGTCGGAATGACCCGAAAGTGATTATCAAAACGGATCAAAAGGAAATTTTCAAAAAGTAGATATTGAAAAATTATCCAAATATAAACTTTTATGGAGAATTTCTGATTTTGGACCAAATGCAAATACAAGTTTGGGCCGTTTTGACTGTCGGTCGTTTTGACTATAAACCAGGACACCCTGAGATGCCTGACATATGTAATAATATTTTTATATAATTAGTTATTTGTAAGTAAATCTTAATAACATTGCATTTAATCTTCGACTCCATTTAAGATTAGCGTGATTCTTGTTAAAAAATATAGAAAACTTAAAATCCATGTCCATTCTGGCAATTTTTTATTATTCTATTTTTGATTTGAATTGAGAATGTTTATTTCTTAATCTAACCGTATTTCCTGTTTACAAATGAGTAGGACATTCACGGGTCATAAATGGGGAAAAACGCGCCGGGTTGATGTTATCACTCTTAACAATTCTTTTACCACTGGGCTCATAGAGTTACCATGGCCGTTGTAAGCAAACCGAGGGAGGCCCAGGGTAACGAATACGTTCTTTATGTGAGAAATTTAGATAGCCAGTTTGATTTATTTTTTCCGTAAGTAAAATAGAAAGAATCTCAAGGTACTGAAGGCGTTGTCTCCGGGTGAAAAAAACAACAACAACAAAATTTACCGACGAAAGTTGTAAGCATTTTTAAAGCTTCAAAGGAATTACTTTAGGGATGATTGCTATTGATTGCACAGAATAGGGGCAATGAATCCAGTTGTGAATAGTTTAATTTCAAAGTATTGGGGAAATTCAGATACGAACTGATCGCTTGGAATACATATATATGAAATCTATAGGTATTACTTTATTTTGCGGAGCTTGATATGGCATCGTCGTTGCTTTGAGCGTACATTTAAATGAATGAAAAAAAATATATGTATAGCGAGAAAAGAAAACAAACCAAACATAGTCTTAATTGTCCAAGTACCGGGTTGATAATTGAAAAATGGTAAGTTAGTTCACAAGGTTGTAAAAATTATCTTGAATGAAACAATCTAGGCCACATTAAGTAAATGTTTGATAAAAACAAACAATTGTCGCTGTCAAGCTCTCAATTTGAACGTAAGCACTTTGAACTAAAATTTCCGTCGCAATAAAGCCGAAAGAGTCCCGAGGTAATGCACACGTTCAGTACAGCGAAAAGATAAATAGCTATGTCAACATTGAGTAAATATTGCCGTCAGAATGAAGCAGAAAGAGTCCTGAGGTACCTGTGTTCCCATGTGAATAAAGAAACGATGCGATCGGCGGAAAATTGGATAAGTGACCAATCGTCATTGGATTTACTCACTGATATTAGATTGTATGATAAGATGAGACACCATATAAAACACGTTTGTCTTTCTTGTCACTGATTCTCTTATCCCAATAAAATTTGAGAAAGAGTTATGCATTCGTATAATTTTAGAAAAGTTATTTTCACTATTTTTCTTTACCGCTCAATGTTCTTTGGGGGCGAAATTGTTACAGTGTTTTCTGCTTTTATTTTGGCTTCTAATGCATGACAAAGATGTTCCCAGACTTCACATATATCAATTTCTTTACAAAACATAGGAATTCCTTTCTTGTACAAATATAACTTATTACACTGGGACTTCATATTCGATTATCAGTCCACCGGGTTGATATTTGACGATGTGTGAAGTGGAAAAAATTCCATAAACTTCCATTTATAATTGACTAATTAAGAGCGCAACAATATCTTGTCAAACTGTAGGTATGACGTATTTGATAAAAGTCCGACGATGTAATAGACTTTTTATGGATCTAAATGCATCTTCTTATTCTTAAGAATTGAATAAAATGATATCAAGGTCCCGGAGCATTACAATAAATATTCATAAATGTTTATATATGAAAATACTACGGGAATTCAAGGATATATTTTCAAGAATATATTTTCTTGTTTATGGGGAGTCCGAGCGTAGGTGAAATTGTCAAAGAAGTCAATATGCACTTTATACTAAAATTACCGTCATTGCTTATCTTTGAATATATTAAAGTTAAATTACCCAGGATGCTCATGGATCTTCTGAAATCATAAATATAATATATTCAAACTGAATTTGTCTCTGTTTACTCGATATGCAATTAAAATAATTTTGACCTTCGGATATCTCTTTTAAATTCATCCCGGGTCAATCAAACATTACTTAAAGTACGCATCCGTCCGGGGTATGGTTATATACACAGTCAATAACTCTGATTTTTTAATTCAAATCAATTGATTATCCCGCTGGTGCAATCACAAATTTTTCCAATGAATTATGTGTCCCGGACGAGAGATGAAACCAATTCCCGTGGTACACGATGTGGCTAGACAACGTATTGAATACAGATCCAGTGTTATAACTTGTTAATATTGAAAAGGTTTTTTATAATTCAAGCAGTAAGGTTGTGGAATGTTTCTTCTTTTAAAATGACTTTTCTTAAAACTCCTGAAAAAAATCTAGTTCCCGGACATGTAGTGTACTTAACTGTTAAACTGGTCAGGCGGACGGACACCGGTAATTTAATTTGTCCAAATATATTTAAAATTTGCATTACATAAAGGGTACTTTCGTTCATCTATCGTCGCTACCGTGGTTGTAAATCAACGTCACTCGGGGTCTCAATTTAACGTCTTACCCAAAAGACAATCAGTTTGCTGGTTTGGTCAAGCAAGGGCTCGAGCCCATTATGGTGCGGTTAGAAGTCAAGTGCTCTACCAAATGAGCTTATCAGCTGTCATATACTTCATAAAGAATTTATCAAGCATCTGTATACAACTGCTTGATGATTCCACAAGTTTGAAAGTTAATCGATGAATGTATAATTGTCACAAATCAATATGCTGAAAGGCCGTTATAGGCATGTTTCAAAGTAGCATACAGTTTATTGAAAAAGCCTTATCAACAGTTATCATATTTTTTATTTATTCGTATTTCGTAAATGAATAGCGTTACAAGCATTCTTGTAATGACGAAAAAAAATCGATTTAGGTTTTGATTTCTGCAACAACAAAATTTAATTACATCATAAAAATATGAATAGAAGTTCGGAAACTTTAATCTATCTATCTATATATACTGCCCAACTCCCCTTTCGGGTATTACTGGCAGGTGAATTGTGTATCGTTACGAACATTCATTTTATACATTTATGTTCAAGCATATGAAGAACAATTGGACCCTGTTTGACGATCTTGGGGCCGTTTAAACGCTTTTTAATGGAGAGGCCTGTTTGATTTTATTGGGCCTGTTTGGCCAGGGGCCGGTTTGACGATGGTTCCATGTAATGCTTATTACGGACGGCGCCCATATAAATCAAAATGAAATTTTGAGTATAACAGGAGAGTTATTTATTATAATTCCCTACATTCAACTTAACATGTGGCAATAATTCTATATATCAGGTGTCCCGGGGTTTCCCGCGGTAAATAATAATCCGTTTGGGCGAACATTAGATGGTCGACGACAACAACAAGAATGGAGGCGATTTCAAGTTCATTTTGTACTTTCGATATTTTATCGACGTTTATTCATTTTAATAGTCTTGAAATGATGTTTCTTTAATCGAGAAATAATAAGAAAAATATCATAGAACAAACACCGATATGAATAGCTGTCTTAACGATTAGCGAGGCTACAGTTCTGCCTTTAAAAACGGAGCCGTCGTTTCAAGTGCATCAAGTTTAGATTGTCATCGGCGTTGAAAAAGGTCAGTGAATACCGTAATCACACACACATAAAAGTAATAGCATAAAAACATTGCTTTTTGTTTCTTTCAAAGACAAACAATAATATTTATCAAGTTGTCTTATTCTTTACAAGGGCAACTTCTTTGATTGTTTATAACTTTTTAACTCGTCACCCAGGACCCATCAGGAACCACCAGCAAAAATGTTCAGGACTTCTTAATTTTACCCCTGTGATGTGCCGATCTTGTAGCCTATTCAGGACTTCTTAATTTTACCCATGTGATGTGACGATCTTGTAGCCTATTTAAGAATTTTTGTTGGTGTGAAATTGTCAAGAGTCTGAAAACAAGCCATTCCATTAAAATTGGTCAACAATTTTGGACATTCTATGGTTATGAATAATGATAATTATTATGTTAGGGGTAAAATATGAGTGCTAGTTGTTCTTATTGGATTACTTTGGAACATCAATATGGACGCATAAAATATTGTTCTAAGAAAGGGATTTATACATCTGAATCTGACAAATAATGATTGACAAACATTTCTGAAACAATGGCACCAAATATTGCAGAATTGACTGACCACGGATAAAGAATAATCTGTTCATACCACACCTGGCTAAAAATAGAATGAAAGACAGATGACAGATAGTAAATAAAAAGACCCTACGGAACGAGAACTTATTTTTTAGCCCTCCACAATATCCCACAAGAAATATTTACTGCTTTTATGCAACATTAAAAGACAATTTATGCTTTGAAATCTAGAAATGTTATTCATCTTTCTAAACACAAATCAGTTGAATAAATTATATGCATAGAACCTACAGTATGAAATGAAGTTAAGTGCAAGAAATGAAAGTCTTTTTCAACATGCTTCCATGCACTCTAGAGGTCACATTCTAAGCTCAAACCATTATTAACAATTGTCTTCTTGGGGAGTCATAGCCATGCTACTGATCATGTGGGTATATTCAGGACCTGGATATGTCCTTTGGCAAGGGGTTCAGTCACAACATAGAACTAGAGATACTGAGCAAGTACATGATTGATTGATTAAATGAAGTTTAACGCAACTCAATTTAACAGTATTATAGTCACACAGCAGCTGGCGCCTTGGAATCCTGGTATTTCTGAAACCAGTACAACCACCACATTCTCTGAGTCTCAAGCTGCTCATCCCACAAAGGTTTATGGCTATCCACACATTGGTGGGCTAACATATGTCGGACATGAAGTTTGCTGTTGCCAAGGATTAAACCCTGGACCCCATGACTAGGAGTCCTATGTACTACCACTGTGCTATGACCATGGCTGAAGTACATGAATAGGTGAACTTGGCCGTGATATAACTGAAATGTTGGTCTTTGAACAATGTAATACCACCATTTAATCAAATGGAAAAAGGCCTAGCTTCATCAACAGAATTTACATGATTTAATCCGCTTTATGCATGAAATTAATCTCAAGTGATCAAAGGCCAACAGCCTGAGGTTAATGCTCAATAGCCAATACAAAACAATTTGTCTGTTATGGCGACTCTCAGGCCCTTCAGGGCTTTGATTGAGTTATTGCCCTTTGTTGTTTAACATACTTGAATTATGTCCGGAGTATATCTCAAAAAGTATAATAGCTAGAATCATGAAATTTCATGGATCGATAGAGCTCACCAATAGGGAATGCAGTGTACAAGAACCATAACTCTACCTAGCCTATTTTTTTAGTTATTGCCCTTTGTTGTTTTTCATACTTGAATCTTGTCAGGAGTATATCTCCAAAAGTTTAATAGTTAGAATCATGAAATTTCATGGATGGATAGAGCTCACCAAGTGGGAGTGTAGTGTACAAGAACCATAATTCTACCTAGCCTATTTCTTGAGTTATTGCCCTCTGTTGTTTTTCATACTTGAATCTTGTCCGGAGTATATCTCCAAAAGTGTAATAGCTAGAATCATGAAACTTCATGGATGGATAGAGCTCACCAAGTGGGAATGCAGTGTACAAGAACCATAACTCTACCTAGCCTATTTTTTTAGTTAATGCCCTTTGTTGTTTTTCAAACTTTGTTTGACAAAAAATTTTAATTCAAATAACCTCAGTTCTATTCAAACCCCCAGTTAATATGAAGCAGTGTGACGGGCGTATCTTGTGACAATTTGGCATCTTGTTCCACAATATTTTCTACATATAGGATGATCAAATTGCATGCATTATTCAGTGTCGTCTGCAACCTCTTCCAAATTGGACCAGTCTAAAATGTCATGAAACAGGAAAGGGTTAAACAAATACGCATCTTGGTGGAAGCTGCATATTTCATTATTGAGAGTCAATGAGAATCTACAAAGGGAATACTCAGCTTGAAAAGAAAAAAACGCAGGTTTTCTGCATCTCTTTCATTAAAGACGCAGCTTTTGTACAGCCCCAGACCTAAATACGCAGCATTACTGCAGGTTTTTTTTAAATACGCAGCTTTTCTGCAGTTTTTTGAAAAATACGCAGCTTTTCTGCAGATTTTTGGAAAATACGCAGCTTTTCTGCTGAATTTCTATATAAACACAGAAAAGCCGGGTAAAAGCCGGCTTTTATCCAGCTTTCACCAAGAGCTGCGTGATATTTTATGGGTAAGCATGCTATTTACCCTACCCAATCCTGCTTTTTAAGCATCTCAAGGGAAAGGTCTTTTAAACATTTTAGACAATGAAGAAATTGCTTGTAACAAGCAATTTATTCATTATCCACAATGTTAACTATCCTACAATTCAAAGATTTTCTAAATTCCAACAACTTGAGATTGTCCCCTTAACTTCTTTCAATTTGAACCACTCTATGAAATGGATTAATTCTTGGGTTACTTTAACCTTATTTTTTTACCATGATAATCTTTGAAAAAGAAGATAACTTAACAAACCATGCTTTGCTAACTTAAAGTACTTTCAGTACTTTATTTACTACTCTAGATGTCAGAATATGATTTATCCTGTTTTTATACTTGCTTAACCCTTTCCCGTTCAAATACGGGATTTTACATTCCTGTGATTTTATACTTGAGAAAACATTGTTGAAAAAGAAGAAATTGCTTGTTACAAGCAATTTCTCGTTTTCCACAATATTTTCTATCACATAGGATGGTTTCATTTCAAATGGCATCGAGTTTTCATTGTCATCTGCAACCTCTTTCAATTTGGACCAGTCTAAAATTTCCAAAAACAGGAAAGGGTTAACTCATTACCAGACAGCAAAGTTTTAGACAGGTCTAAATTGAAAGGAGTTGCAGACAACAGTTTAAAGTTTGTAACATTTTAGATTTGTTCAACTTTCTGTATAGAAAACATTGTGAAAAATGAAGAAATTGCTTTTAATAAGCAATTTCTTCATTTTACAGAATGTTTTCAAAAGTGTTTTTCTTCGGGGGCATCCAAAAGCGTTATGGTATGGGAATGGGTTAAAAGGTTTATGTAGTCATTAGGAATATTTTTTGAGTGGCTGAAGCTGAAAGCTTTGGAAGCGACTCATTGCTATCGCACGATCTTTCTATAACAAAGTCTTGACCCAATTTCCACCCCTGAATGCCTATGTTATAACTTTGCCATTGTATCGTGATTTGATAAATTAGAACAATTTAGATACAGTTAGAAGATTGATGTTTGTATATTTAACAGTTTTGAAGCAAAACAATCGTTGACTTTGTCTTTTTTTTTAGTTTTAAACGCAAAGTACTTATAGCGCGGAAAAAGCCAAAGTACAAATTAAGGTCGACAGTTATTATGAAATGACCATACTTCCCTATGTATTTTGCAAAACGTCATAATCATTTTGCATTTTTAAATAAAATAGGTGTTAAAATTCATTTTAATTCAAAATTGAATATGTAAACCCTTTCTGTTCATCATTTCGCGGAGGTAAAATAAATCATCCGTGTGGTGTGGAACTGTCTTACTATTTACCCCGGGACACCCCAGGACACCGTGTTTAAGTCAAAACGGCCTGAAGTAAAAACGACCCAATGTCAAACAAGCCCGTAATTTTGTTGGAATTATCTGAAAGTGATTGTCAAAACGGATCAAAAAGTAGATCTTGAAAATTATCCAAATATAAACTTTTATGTAGAATTACTGATTTTGGACCAAATGTAAATACGAGTTTGGGCCGTTTTGACTTTTGGTCGTTTTACTGTAAACCAGGACACCCTGAGATGCCTGACATGATATGTTATAATATTTTCATATATTTAATTATATGTTAGTAAATCTTAATAACATTGCATTAATTCTTATTTAAAAATTAACATGTTTTGTATTGAAAAACATAGAAAACTTAAAATCCATGTCCATTTTGGCATTTTTTTCTATTCTTTTTTTTTTTTTTTCATTTGAATTGAGAATATTTATTAGTTAATCTAACCGTATTTCCTGTTTACAAATGAGGAGGACATTCACGGGTCATGAATGAAAAAAACGTCCCAGGTTGATGTTATCAATCTTAACAATTCTTTTACCCCTTGGCTCATAGAGTTACCATGGTCGTTGTAAGCAAACCGATGGAGTCCCGGGTAACGAATACGTTCTTTTTGTGAGAAATTAAGAAAGCCAGTTTGACTTAATTTTTCCGTTAGTAAAATAGAAAGAATCTCAAGGTAATGAAGGAGTTGTCACCGGGTGAGAAAAGAAATTTACCGACGAAAGTTGTAAGCATTAGTAGAGCTTAAAGGGAATTACTTTGGGACTGATTGATATTGATTGCACAGAATAGGGGCAATGAATCCAGTTGTAAATACATATACATGATTTAATCTGCTTCGTGCATGAAATTAATCTCAAGTGATCAAAGGCCAACAGCCTTAGGTTAATGCTCAACAGCCAATACCAAACAATTTGTCTGTGATGACGACTCTCAGGTAACAATCTTGCTGCTATCAAGAGAATAGGAGCTATGTTGACAATGTCCTTGTTACCTTTCAACAGGTCACAATTCTGGATCAAACTTTCTTGAACTTGCTAAAAATATTTGAATGCTTATAAAGACGACTTTTATTGAATACAGTGTAATTTTGATGGGTATCAAAATAAGGGGGCCTTGATGACTATTTCCATATTATTGATTTGCAAGTCACCTTTTTTTCTCATTCTTTCTAACACTTGCCTGAAATGTATGCTTTGTCCCAAGAAAGACCCCTATTGAATATGGATACATTCTGAACAATATTGAGGTAAGCAACTCCTTTGAGATAATATCATTGTAACTACGCTAGAAGTCAAAATTTGAGCTCAATCTCTCCCAAACCTAATGAAAACATTTGTTTGGTCAGCTCAAAATATTTGTTCTTCAAACCCTGAAATTGGTTCATGTTGAAAATGTTGAGTTTCCATCCTTTATGAAGTAAAAGAGGGTCTTATTGGCAATATAAGAGTCCCTGCTCATCCAATTAAAACCTGCATATCTTTTAAACTTGGAGAAAAATATGTTATCGTGAGAATTAATTCATGTCAGCGATCTAAGGCTATCTTGGCCCCTTATTCTTTTAAAACCTATCTTTGTGTAAATCAAATTTGTAATTTGCAGTGTCATCACATTGATAATTTCCTGTTAATTCCCTGTTATTCTAGCGTCCATATGATTTTATAATTGAGAAAACATTGTAGGAAAAGAAGAACTTGCTCTTAATAAGCGATTTCTGGTTTCCATAGGATAGTTTCTCTCTTTTAGGATAGTTAACTCTAAACTGGATAAGTCTTAACCCATTACCAGAAGTTTATGGAATTTTGGAATTTTTCAACTATCTTGGTAGAAAACATTGTGGAAAATGAAGAAATTGCTTGTTATAAGCAATTTCTTCATTTTCCACAATCTTTTCCAAAGCTTTTTTCTTTGGGGACGTCTAAACGGGTCACTGAGTGGGAATGGGTTAAGTCATATTTTCCAATAAGATATGAAAACCAAGGGTTCAAAGGATTTTACAAAGATTTAAAACAATTTTATTCTAACCAATTAACTAACATCTGCTTAAACTTTTCCAGAGCAAATATGTATTTTACTTGTCCAAATTGAAAGACAGTGCAGACAACAATTCAAAATGAGGGCAACATAATAGATGACACACAATGGCAAAATGCAAGAAATCAATTATTTGAAGCAATTGCTTCTTTTTTCAAGGAGGTTTTTTAAGTATACAAACATAATGACATGAAAATGGGATTGTATGGGAAATGGTAAAACTTCGCTGTTTTCATAATTCCTTTATTGTTTTCATTTAGGACCACATAAGCTATCACATTGTGCATTGAAGTTGGTTACATACATCTTTTCAAACATTGAGGATTTTTTCTACATTTATTTTACATAGATAGTGGAAAAGTTTTTAATGATTTAAAAAAAAGCACTATACAAGAGTCTAATAAAAGAAAAATTGAAAATAAAATGAAAGGAACAAATAATAGGGTAACATCCATGTTAGTGTTTCCTTGGGGAGAGTTAGTTTCGTCAATTTGTTTTATTCTTATCCTGATAGCTGTCACTTATTACTAAAAAGAAATATGTTTTTCTGACTGTTTATTTTTTTGACACTGCCGCAATTCAAAGGTGCACATTTTTGAAAAAGGCCCATATAAACAAATTCAGAAGAATTTTTTGTATACATTGTTGCCTTATGATAAACTACTACCATACTTGTAACTACAGTACTATAAACTATTACTGTTTGATCATTGTAAGCCCTTTGTTGTCGATTCTTGGATATAATATAAAGAGGAAATCTGGGAAAATCTTCTCTCATGCTATGAAACAATCTTAAAAAATCTTTCTCCTGAAATATAAGACATAGAGCTTAAAATAAAAAGTTATATTGATGATTATAAATAAAAGGTTAGGGTACTCTCAAAATAAGATGCACCTGTTTATCAAAAGATAACACTTATGTTTTCTATATTGATTATATCCACCTCCTTTATATCTAACAGCAACAGGACATCTCCTCATGAGTTTTAGAAATTTTATGAACACTGAGTGAGGAAGAGGTCTCCATTGTTCAACAACGGTGCCTTCAAGATTACCTTATTAAAAGCAATTTCTTCATGATCCACAATGTTTTCTATCCAAAAAGACAAAGATTTTAAACATATCATTAACTTGAATTTACGGTCTGCAACTTCTTTGAATTTGGACTGGTCTAAAATTTTGTTGTGTGGGAATGGATTAACTGTCTGATGGACACGCTGGCTTAGCTCGTCCCAGATATGCTCAATCAGTTTGAGGTAAGGGCTGTACGAACGCCAGTCTAAGACTTCAATACTGGCATTTCTCAAATACTTTTGTGGTCTAGCATTATAATGCTGAAACATACGACAGGAGCTAGGTATACAGGTCACCAAAATAACACTTAAATCAGAAGAAAGCAACAAAATAACACTTAAATCAGAAGAAAACATCAGGTTCATGTTCAAAATGGACTTCCTTCAACAGTGATTTCTTCATGATTTCAGGTGATTCAAGTCTATGTGTCTTGGTTAAATGCGACTGTACCAACGCCTATATACCAACTTGTTGGATTTAATCGTTCAGAAATTGCAGTAAATCAGACGGTCATGTTACAAATGGTGATAACAAGTGAAGTCATGAAAGTCTGGGATGACAGAAAAAAATTTATAATAGAACCAGGTAAATGCACTCTTTAAGATCACTTGAGCAAGTTGGGCTCAAGGTGAACTATTGTGATCTCTCATTGTTTGTCAGTTATTTCTTTAAAAAAAAATCCAAACTTCAAAGCTTTAATCAGCCTGAAATTTGGATTTGAAGCTCTAGTCTGAAGTTATTTAAAGGATTGTATTTCCCTTAAAAAAAATCTGGCTGAGACAATTATATTCTGAGCAAAAATGAAAACTTGACACTCTAAATTCTTGCCACCAAATTTTTAGCTCATCTGAGCAAAAAGTGCTCTGGATGAGCTATTGTTATAGTTCATCGTAAGGTGTCTGTTTGTCGGTCTATCTGTCCTTCTGTCTATGCATTCACAATTACAAAAAATCTTCTCCTAAACTAACCATGGAATTTCAACCAAACTTCACAGAAATGATCCATAGGTCATGCTCTTTAAAAAATAATGTCAAAGAACTGAAATCCATGAAGAACTTTGAGAGCTATGGAAATGTATCTTTAAATTAAATGTCGCAGTTACCACTTCTGGCTTTGACACGAGGGGGGGGGGAGTGTGCAGGTTAGTCAAATTGGGATGTTAAGAGTCTATTTTTGAAAATATTGACACCTTTTGAGGTTACAACGCTTTTATCCAGTTTGTTCCAGTCTCTAATAGTTCTTACAAAGAATGAGTTTTATAGTTTTCAGTTTTAGTAAGTATTGGTATGAAGCATCTTGTGTTGTTGATAATGAAGTTATCCATGATGTTTGTTTGCTCAAAGTCCTGATATTTTGAAGCCCAAATTGTCCGTATATTTCTCTCCCAGGGGGTGGATGCAGTGATTTTTTTTGATTGCCGGTACACACTCTTCCACCACCTTGTACAACAGTATCAGCCGCTGGTCTCTTTGTTGATCTTGGTAAGTGGGGAGCTTTAAGCTGTTAAACATGTCTGTAACACATCCTTCATGTCGAGCGCAATAGTCCTTCATAATGAATCTGGCAGCAGAAAGTTGGATACTTTCAAGTTTATGAATGTCTTGTTTGGTGTAAGGGTCCCATATCACTGATCCATATTCTAATTTAGAACATACTTAGGCTAAGTAAGCAATTTTCCGACAAGAAAGTGGATCATGGTGTAGATTTCTCCTTAGAAAGTTTAGAGTGGAATTTGCCCTCTTCTAATTTGATTAATATGGGAAGACTACGCATAGACTACTTATAACTATCTGAGAAAGTTATTCCTAGGTATGGTATTTCTTCAACTTTTTGGAGTATTTTATTATTCACGATAGAGAAGTTTTTGTCTGTTACTCACTTGGTAACACTTTTAACATTGAATTTCATGCCCCAAGGGGCCCCTATTGATATATGTAGTTACTCCGCTTGATCAGTTACTTCCCTTGAACTCTGGGTAGTTCAGGTCTATATATGTACACTATTTTTTATAAAGAAAGATACAAGAATACCTTCAAAATTTGATGATTTTCATCTTGTAAAAATTATTGAAACTCTTCTACCTGTTCTTGGAATTGTTAAAGATCCGTGGTGGATTTATTTGAAAGCTAAATCACATAATGACGTAATTATCATAAATTCTTCTCCTCCTAAACCATTTGGCAGAATTGGACCCAATTTGGCAGAAATTTGGATGACCCTTTTCTAAACTTGTTCGTCAAATTTTGATTTGCAAAAAATGAGGGCCTGGCATTGCCGGACGTTTAGGGCCATTTTGGCCCGCTTGTCTCATATATATGGCTGATGTAAGAAGTTTTGTGCCGCAAACTCTTCCTTCAACTTTGCTTCAAAAGTAATAAAGCGCCATACATACATTGGTCACATGTTGAAGTTTTTAAAGACGCCATTTTGAATTCTCAACTCTCCTTGACAAAGAATTATCTCACCTTGAAATAAGACACCTTTTCAAAAACAAGGCTTTGGCGTTGGTATGTTCTAGTTGAGTCTAGAGAACTGATATATCACACATGCTCTCATCAGGAGATCAGCTTTGACTTGAGTTAATAACCTTGACCCACCCTGTGACCTTTGACCTTTAACTTCTTATAAATCAAAGTACTGTAAGCTAGCAAAGCATGGTTTGTCAAAAAAAAAATTCTTTGTCAAGGATTATCATGATACATAAAGGGTGTTAAAGTAACCCAGGAGTAAACCCCTTACAACATGATAAAGTCTTAGACTGGTTCAAATTGAAAGAAGTTACAGACGACGAATTCAACTTGGTAGAATTTAGAAAATATTTGCCTTCTGGGAAAAGAAATTGCTTGTTACATGCAAGTTCATCATTGTCCGAATTTTCCTAAAAGTTTTCCTTTAGATGCCTAAAAAGTGGGATTAAGTGGGAATCGGTTAAATATCCTGAATTAAACAAGAACTACTTTTTACGATGTAGGCATTCAATGTACTTAGTGGTTAAGCCTCCAGTGGGAGTTGTTGCGCTTGTTGAACTCTGAGAAGACCTCATAAGTTTGTCTGTTAACTTAAAGGGAGGTATCCGCCGTCATAGCGCAGTTGGTAGCGCGACAGACTGTCGATCAAGAGGTCCCGGGTTCGATCCCCAACGGCGGCACTTGACCTTTCCGACTATTTGTCTCCCACCAATGGGTCGATAATCGTAGACCTATGTGGGATAGCAGCTGGAGGCTAGGAAAGGATGTGATGGCGGTACTGGTGTGAGAAATACTAGGAATCCATTGTTAGGTGCTCCAGCCGCCGCGATACAGCTGAAAGATTGTTGAAAGCGGCGTAAAACCCCATTCAAACAAAACAGATTAATGGGAGGTATCAATGTTCTGAAAGTTAGAATACCAAGTGCCTTAAAATACACTCAAACTAATATTTGATACTTTAATTTGAGTCAGGTATTGTCTTGATCGTAATCTAATAGGCTTAAAGTGTTTTTTTAGCTCTACTGGCCGAAGGCCACTAGAGCTATTGCAATGGCTTTTTCCCATCAAATTGTCTTTAAAATTTCACAGAACAATTGTAGGGTTGTAAGAAAGTTCCTTTCGGAATGAAGTTAATCCATCTGAAAACACAGGAAAAGGAGCCTTATGCATTTTCATGTTGTAGTTATAACTGAAAGGTTCTGCGGAATTCCAGGCTATTTTTAGTTATCATGGCTGTCAACATCGAACGACCCAATGTCATCTGAATGTAACAAATTTACAAGCGAAACAGCCAATGTTCTAAATCATGTCGCATGAAAGGGTTAGTGCCAATTTGGGGTAAGTGTTTATATTCCTAATTACGCTTACGACAGCTTTGGACTGATCTTTACAGAATTAAAGACCAGCTAGCCAATATAAATCCTTGTAACGTAATGATAACGTTGGTTTGATGTAATTTAAACTAATTGCAAGGTTCCGACGGTTATTCGCACCACGTGAATTACCCTATAATCTTTACAACTGTCTCAGATTAATCTAAAAATAGATTTTTCTGATAATCGACCATAGATTTTTCAAAAACTTCTTTTCAGAATATTATATTTAGATAATATATGAGAGGAAATGAAAAAAGTTAAAATCTTTGACATGAAAAAATCATCAATATCTACCTTTAAGCTAACTAAGATGACGCTTTGCTAGCTAAAAACTTTAAGCAAGCTTTTTCTTTCTTTGTCAATTTTCATTATAGGGTGCTCATATTCCCTTATGCATTCTTTGGCAGACAGGATTTTATGTTACCTTTTATAAAAACTTTAATGTCATAAATCTCGGTCAACCCAAGGGTGAACATTTAACCCTGTTTCAAAAAAGGGCAAATTATGCTCCTGTTTCATAATTTACATGTGTACGAATTTTGTGTTGCAAACTCTTAGAGTTTTCTTTTAAATAACTTCATGCACACATTTATAGTAAAATGAAGTTATGCAAGTCGCTTTTTAGCTCACCTGACCACAAAGTGGTCAAGGTGAGCTTTTGGTATCTAGATGTGTCCATCTTCCATCGTCCATTGTCCGTCATGGGTCAACATCTTGTGTGCACTCTAGAGACCAAAATTTTTGCTCAAATGTCCTGAATGTTTGTGAAGCCTGGGACAAGTTCAATGTAGGGTCATATGGGGTCAAAAACTATGGCCACTAAGTCAAATCCTAGAAATACCTTGTGTGCACTCTAGAGATCCCATTTTTGCCTCAATTGTCTTGATATTTGTTCAGAATGTTTGTCTGCAAAAACCTTGATCAGGTTTAATATTTGATTATTTAAGGTAAAAAACTAGGGCACTAGGTCAAATCCTAGAAATAATTTTGTGTGCACTCTAGAAGCAACATTTAAGTCACAAAACAAATGATAATTGATCAGAGTAGTTGTGTGCATGCTATCTCAGGCAAGTTCAAATTTTGGTCACATAGGGTCAAAAACTAGGGCACTACGTCAAATCTTAGAAATACCTTGTGTGCACTTAAGAGGCCAGATTTTTGGCTCCATTGAACTGAATGTGGTCAGAATGTTTGTCTATATATCAAGTAGGTCAAGTTCGATATTGGGCTATGGGGGGTCAAAAACTAGCTCACTAGGTCGAGGCCTGGATATAATCTAGTGTGCACTCTAGAGGCTACATTTTAAGCTCAAATCAAATGATATTTTGTCAGAATGTTCTTGTACGTCATGATATCTTGCCAAGTTGAGATTTTGGTCTCATGGGGTCAAAATCTAGGTCACTAGGTCAAATCTTAGAAATACCTTTTATGCACTCTAGATGTCCCACATTTGTCTCGATTGAACTGATATGTCAGAAGGTTAGTGTCGATGATATGTCTGCCAAGTTCAAATTGGGGTTACATGGGTTCAAAGACTAGGTCACTAGATCAAATCTTAGAACTATCGTAATTTTACTCCTTATTTCTGGTTCAATTGAATTGTATTTTGTCGGAATGTTTGCGTCAACCATATTTTGGCCAAGTTAGATTTTGGTTGACATAGGATCAAAAACTAAGTCACTAGACCGAATCTCATAAATACCTTTACATTCCACATTTTTTGCCTAATTAGTTTGATATTTGGTCAGAATATCAAACTATCAAAATAGCTAAAATATTATCAAATTTTGGTCAGTTGGGGTCAAAAAGTTGGTCAAATCTTAGAGAAACCTACTGGCTGAAGGCTGCAATGGCTTTTTCCCGTCTGTGCGTGCGTCCGTAAAACTTTTCCTTGTTAACAGTCTAGAGTCCACAGTTTTAATCTGATTCCCTTCAAACTTTCACAGAATGATTGTACCATCATAAGGATTTTTCCTTTTGAAATTGGTCATATACTTCAAGAAACAAGGGAAAAGGGGCCTAATTAAAACTTAATTAAAAAATCCTGGTAAACACTCTAGAGTCCACAGTTTTCATGAGATTCTCTTCAAACTTTCACTGAATGATTGTACCATCATAAGGATCGTTCCTTTCAAAATTGGGTCAGATCCGTCAAGAAACATTGGAAAAGGGGCCTTATGAAAATTTAATAAAAAATTCCATTAAAAATTCTTGTTAATACTCTAGAGTCCACAGTTTTCATCAGATTCTCTTCAAACTTTCTGAGAATGATTGTACCATCATAACGCTCATTCCTTTCGAAATTGGGTCAGATCCGCCAAGAAACATTGGAAAAGGGGCCTGATGAAAATTTAACTAAAAAATCCTCGTTAACACTTAAGAGTCCACAATTTTATAAGATTCTATTCAAACTTTCACAGAATGATAGTACCAACTTGATTGTAGAACCATAAGGATCGTTCCCTTCGAAATTGGGTCAGATCCGTCAAGAAACATGGGAAAAGGGGCCTAATTAATATTTAATTAAATAATCCTGGTTAACACTCTAGAGTCCACAGTTTTCATGAGATTCTCTTCAAACTTTCACTGAATGATTGTACCATCATAAGGATCATTCCTTTCGAAATTAGGTCAGATCCGTCAAGAAACATTGGAAAAGGGGCCTTATGAAAATTTAATAAATAATTCCATTAAAAATCCTTGTTAATACTCTAGAGTCCACAGTTTTCATCAGATTCTCTTCAAACTTTCTGAGAATGATTGTACCATCATAACGCTCATTCCTTTTGAAATTGGGTCAGATCCGCCAAGAAACAATGGAAAAGGGGCCTGATGAAAATTTTAACTAAAAAATCCTCGTTAACACTCTTGAGTCCACAGTTTTCATAAGATTCTATTCAAACTTTCACAGATTGATAGTACCAACTTGATTGTAAAATCATAAGGATCGTTCCCTTCGAAAATGGGTCAGATCCGTCAAAAAACATGGGAAAAAGGGCCTAAAAAAAATTGAATTAAAAAATCCTCGTTAACACTCTCGAGTCCAAAGTTTTCATAAGATTCTATTCAAACTTTCACAGAATGATTGTACCATCCTAAGGATCGTTCCTTTGAAATTGGGTATGATCAGTCAAGAAACATTGGAAAAGGGGCCTTATGAAAATTTAATAAAAAATTCCATTGAAAATCCTCGTTAACACTCTAGAGTCCACAGTTTTCATCGGATTCTCTTCAAACTTCTACAGAATGATTGTACGATTATAAGGATTGTTCCTTTCGTAATCAGGTCAGATCGGCCAAGAAACCAGGAAAAGGGGCCTGATGAAAATTTGATTAAAAAATCCTCGTTAACACTCTCAAGTCCACAGTTTTCATCCGATTCTCTTCAAACTTACACAGAATGATTGTACCATCATATGGTTTGTTCCTTTTGAAATTGGGTATGATCTGTCAAGAAATATTGGAAAAGGGGCCTTATGAAAATTTAATTAAAAAATATGTCCAAAGTTTTTATCAGATTCTATTCAAACTTTCACAGAATGATTGTACCATCATAAGGAATGTTCCTTTCGGAATCAGATATGATCCATCAAGAAACACGGGAAAAGGGGCCTTTTGAAAATTCAATCGAAAAATCTATAAAGAAATCCTTGTTAACACTCTAGAGTCCACAGTTTTCATGAGATTCTCTTCAAACTTTCACAGAATGATTGTACTATCACAAGGATTGTTCCTTTCGATATTGGGTATGATCTGTCAAGAAACACCGGAAAAGGGGACTTTGAAAATTTAATAAAAAATCCTCATTGATAATCTATAGTCAACAGTTTTCATGGATCTTCAAACTTTCACAGAATGATTGCATCATCATAAGGATCATTCCTTGAAAATTGGGTATGATCCCATAGGAAACATGGAAAAAGGGGCCTAATTGAAATTTATTTAGAATCTTGGCTAACACTCTAGAGTCGACAGTTTCATCTGTTTCTCTTCAAACTTTCACATTCTCTTCAAACTTTCACAGAATGATTGGACCATCATAAGGATCACCCTTCAAAATTGGTTATGATCAGTCAAGGACCACAGGAAAAGGGAGCCTTATGAAAATTTGATTAAAACAATCCTTGTAAACACAATAGAGTCCACAGTTTTCAAAAAAATCTCTTCAAACATTCACAGAATGGTTATTACATTAAATGGATTATTCCTTTCGGTAGTGGGTTTGATCAATCAAGTTTCATGGGAAAAGGGGCCCTATGAAAAATTTTAAAAAAAAATCTTAGTTAACAAATCTTTGCCCTAGATTTCACTTGATCGACTTCAAACTTTCACAGAATGATTGTACCATCATAAGGATTGTTCCTTTCAAATTGTGTATGATCCATCGAGAAACATAGGAAAAGGGGCCTTACAAAAATTCAATTAAAAAAATCTTAATTAATGCTCTAAGTCCATAGATTTCATGGGGTTGTCTGTATACTCAAACAGAATAAATATACTTTTGTAAATAAAGTTCCCCATGGAATTGGTTCAGATCCATCAAGAAACATGGGAAAAGGGGCTATATGAGAATTCAATTAAAAAATCCCTGTTAACACAATGAAGCCCACAGCTTTGATCAGATTTTGTTGAAACTTTCACAGAATGATTGTAAGGTCATAACGATCATTCTTTTCATGACAGGGTTTGAACTGTCAAGAATTACTGGAAAAGGGGCCTTATGAAAATTTCATTTATAAATCCTTGTTACCAAGTCCAGAGCTTTCATTGGATTTTCTTCAAACATTCACCTAATAATTGTACTATAAAAATGATTGTTGATGTTGACATTAGACCTAATCTGTCAAGTATCACAGAAAAAGGAGCATTATGAAATTTAATTTTAAAATCCTTGTACCACAATAAAGTTAACAGTTTTTATCAGATTCTGTTTAAACTTTCACAGAATGATTGTTCCATTATGAGGATTATTTCTTTTCAAATTAGGCCTGATCTGTCTATTATCATGGGAAAGGGGCCTTTTGAGATTTTTATCGATAATCCTTGTAACCAAGTCCAGAGCTTTCACTGGATTTTCTTCAAACCTTGGCAGAACCATACAATAATTACGATTGTTGATGCTGACATGAGAACTTATGAAAAATTTTATTTCAAAATCTTTACACCAAGATAAAGTCCGCAGTTTTCATTGGATAATGTTCAAACTTTCACAGAATGTTTGTACCATCATTAGGATTGGGCCTGATCTGTCTGGTATCATAGGAAAAGGGGCTGTATGAAAAATTATTACCAAATCTTCATTAACACAAGAATGTCCTCAGTCTTTATCAGAATCTCTTCAAACTTTAATAGAATGATTGTTCCTTTGTAAATTGGGTCTGATTTGTTAAGTAACACAAGGAAAGGGGCCTTAAGAAAATCTTATTACAAAACACCATTATCACAATAAAAGTCCTCAGTCTTTATCATTTTCTTGAAACAATCTATCATTAAGATTGTTCCTTTGCACATTGGGTCTGATTTGTTAAGTTTCACGAGAAAAGGGGCCTTATAAAATTTTATTACAAAAAATTCTTGACACAATTCAGTCCACTGTTTTCATTGATTTTCTTAAACTTTAAAAGAATGATTGTACCTCTATTAGAATTGTTTCTTTTGAAATTTGATTTGTTCTGTAAAGTATCATGGGAAAAGGGGCCCATGAAGATTTCACTATAAATTCTTTAACACAATAAGTTCCAAAGATTACACAGGTTGGTTGTACCATCATTATAATTGTTGATTTGACAGTGAATCTGATTAAGGCAAGTGTCACATAAAAAGGGGCCTTATGAAAAACTTTCTTTAATATTCTAGGTAACACAATGATGTCCTTTGATTTCAGCTGATTCACTTTAAAATTTCACAGAATGATTGTACAATCACTTAAATGGTTCTTTTCAGAACTTGGTACAATCCATTAAGTATCATGTAAAAAGGGGCAAAATGAATGATCTTTTTTAAATATTCTAATCAACATAATGAAGTCCCCATATTTCATCGGATTCACTGTTAACTTTCACAGAATCATAAAACCAACAGTAAAATATCACAGGAAAAGGGGGCCTATGAGAACTTGATTTTAATATCTTTGTTAACACAATGAAGTCAACAGTTTTATCGGATTCTCTTCAAAGATGCATGGAATAATTGTGGCATTTGAAACAGGAAAAGGGGCCTTACACATTATTATTCAAAACATTCTTGTGTATGTGATGAAGATCACAATCATTTTCAAATTGTCTTTAAAATTTCACAGGACAATTGTAGGGTTGTACGGAAAGTTCCCTATGGAATGAAATTAATCCATCAGAAAACACAGTAAAAGGAGCCTTATAAATTTTCATTCAAAACAATCCTGTTTATAGTCCACAATTATTCTGATGAAAATTTCACAGGATGATTATAGGGTCATAAGGTAACTTCCTTTTGGAAATGGAGTGGGTCTGTCATGAAACACGGGAAAAGGGGCCTTGAGGATTAATACTCAAAATAATAAAGGGGATTAAGTCAATTTTTTTTTCCTTTATGCATTCTTCTTTAAGTAATTAACTTCCTTAAATATCAGATTTCTTTAATGGAAAACTTGATAACCAGTAGAGCGGGTCAGGCCCATGAGGGCCTCTTGTTTTTACTCTAGAGACCATGTTTTTGACTCAACTGACTGGATATCTATTCAGATGTTAGTCGTAATGAAAATCTCTATCGAGTTTGATATAAGGTCAAAAGTGGGTCAAACACTAGGTCTAATATTAAGGAATCTTCCTTCTTATTTACGGCGGAGACCTTTGATATTTGGTATGTAGCATCATCTGATGGACCTTTATCAAGATTGTATAAATTATAGCCCTATTGTCATAATAAGCCAATCCAAAGACCTCACAACTTTAAAATAGGTTTTATATAGAGAAAATTTTGAATATCTTATACTCCAATCCAGGAGGGCCAAGACCTTTGATATTTGGTATACAGCATCATCTGGTTGATCTCTATAAATTATGGCCCCAGGGTCATAATTTGCTTGTTCTTTGGTGTCACAAGTTTAATATAGGCTTGTAAAGTGAAAACTTTAAAAATCTTTTTGTCCCAAACAGAAGGACCTGCTGGTATACAGCATCATCTGGTTGATCTCTATCAATATTGCATAAATTATTGCCCAAGGGACAAAATTAACTTGTTCCTGTTCACAATTACCAAAAAATCTTCTCCTAAACTAACCATGGAATTTCAATCAAACCTCACAGAAATGATCCTCAGGTCATGCTCCTACAAAGTACTTCAAAGGATTGAAATTCATTGAGAACTTTGGTTACCATGGCAACCGAGTGAAAATACTTAGAAAATCTGCTTCTCCCAAACCATAAGGCGGAGAGCTTTGATATTTGGTACAAATCATCATCTATTGACCCTTTACCACAATACTTCAAAGAATTGCCGTATTCTGAAAATTAGCCCTTTTCTGTGCGATCCCTGATTTTACAGAGAAATAAAGAAGGAAATCTTTGAAAATCTCCTTCTCCCAAACCAGAAGACATAGACCTTTGATATTTGGTATTAATTATCATCATACTGTTAAAAGTGGTGTTCAGACTGAATCAATTAATCAATCAATCAATCCTCATATATAGACCCTCTTCCAAAATACTTTAAAGAATTACTGTATCTTGAAAATTAGCTCATTTCTAGGTGATCTCTGATTTTAAATAGAAATTAACCCTTTCCCATACAACAAAATTTTAGACTGCTCCAATTTGGAAGAGGCTGCAGACGACAAATCAAAGTGTATCTAAATTGAAAAATAACCACTTAAAAGGATGGAAAACATTGTAGGGAAAGAAGAAATTGCTTGTAACAAGCAATTTCTTCTTTCCCTGCAATGTTTTCCCCAATACAAAACCTATGGGTCATGAAAACAAGTGATTGTACAGGAAAGGGTTAAGAAGGAAATCTTTAAAAATCTTCTCCCAAACAATAAGGCCTAGAGCTTTGATATTTGGTATAAATCATCATCTATTGACCCTCCACCAAAATACTTCAAAGAATTACCTTTCTCTGAAAATAAGCCCTTTTCTTAGTGATCCCTACTTTTACATAGTAATAAAGAAGGAAATATTTGAAAACCTTCTTCTCCCCAACCATAAGATCTAGAGCTTTAATATTTGGTATGTATCAATACCTATTGACCCTTTACCCTTATTTTAGATAGGAATAGAGAAGAAAATCTATGAAATTCTTTTTCTCCTAAACCATTAGGTCTAGAGTGTTGATATATGGCATCATTGGCATGTGTCTATTCCTATTGACCCTCTACCTAAATACCTCAAAAAGTTACTGTTCTCTGGAATTTAGTGCTATATTGTGGGATCAAATATAGACCTTGGATTAAAGGAAAAAATATTTAAAAATCTCCTAAATAATTAGGAGTAGAGCTTTGATATTTTGTATCTATCATAAAGCCTTGAGTCATCATACTCAGGGGAGCAATATAGGACCATCATGGTCCTCTTGTTTATAGCTGATATATATTTGTTTTAGTCTTCAAATCTTGATTTACAAGCTTGAATTTTGTTCTTGTCCATTGATTTTTGACTTAAATACAGATCCTATACTTTACACGTTTTATTGAAATCTAATCTTTTTTAAGAAAAAAAAGCAACATTGACCTGTTTTTTTGATGTGTTGATACATAATCATGAGTTACAGATCAATGTTGAATTTCCTTCTTAACCATTTATTTTGGCAAATACGCAGATTCTAGGCATGGTCAATTTTATCACTTAACTACAGCTTTGACCAGAGCTTTATGCTTGTCTGAAATTAAGAAAAAAAAACCCTTTTAAATGACACTATTACTCATCTAATGGAATAAGTGTGAAAAGGTTTTTTGAAATCAAGAAACCATCAATAAATTCTAAAGCTATGCACAACAGAAGGTCAATTGACCTTCTGACTACGATCTTGACCTTGACACCAGCACCCATCAAGGGAAAAATTTGTATCATCCATTTATTAGTCTAATGGCGAAGCTGAAGGGGGCTTTATGTTTGCGCCCCGTCCGTCTGACAATCCATCCCTCTGTCAGTCTGTCTGTCTGTCTGGACATATCAGTTTTCCAGACTTTTTAGCTCACCTGAGCACGAAGTGCTCTGGGGGAGCTATTTTGATCGGTCATTGTCAGTCCGTCCGTTCGTCCGTCCATTCACAATTACTAAAACATCTTCTCCTCCTAAACTAACCATGGAATTTCAACAAAACTTCACAGAAATTATCCTTAGGTCATGCTCTTTCAAAATACTTCAAAGAATTAAAATCCATGAAGAACTCTGGTTGCCATGGTAACGGAGTGAAAAAAATTAAAAAATCTTCTTCTCCCGAACAACAAGGCCTAGAGCTTAGTTATATGGTACAAATCATCATCTATTGACCCTCTACCAAAATACTTCAAAGATTTACCGTATTCTGAAAATAAGCCCTTTTCAGGGCGATCCCCGATTTTACATAGAAATAAAGAAGGAAATCTTTAAAAATCTTCTTCTCCCAAACCATAAGGCCTAGAGCTTTGATATTTGGTATACATCATCATCTATTGACCCTCTACCAAAAAACTTAATAGAATTACCGTATTCTGAAAATTAGCCCTTTTCTGGGCAATCCCTGATTTTACATAGAAATAAAGAAGGAAATCTTTAACAATCTTCTTCTCCCAAACCATAAAGCCTAGAGCTTTGATATTTGGTACAAATCATCATCTATTGACCCTCTACCAAAATACTTCAAAGAATTACCGTATTCTGAAAATTAGCCCTTTTCTTTGTGATGCCTGATTTTACATAGAATAAAAGAAGGAAATCTTTGAAAATCTTCTTCTTCCAAACCATAAGGCCTAGAGCTTTGAAATTTGGTAGGTTTCATCATATATTGACCCTCTACCAAAATACTTAAAAGAACTATCATACTTTGAAAAGTAGCCCTTTTCTTTGCAATCCCTGATTTTACAAAGGAATAAGGAAGGAAATCTTTAAAAAACTTCTTCTTCCAAACCATAAAGCCTTGAGCTTTGATATTGGTACATATCATCAGCCATTGACCCTCTACCAAATTACTTATTAGCCCTTTTCTGTGTCATCCCTAATTTTAGTTAGGAATAAATAATGGTATCTTTGAAAACCTTCTTCTCCTAAACCATTAGGCCTAGAGCTTTTATACTTGGTATGTATTGATGTCTATACTTCAAAGCATTACCATATTCAGGAAATTAGTGCTATATGGTGGGATCATCAATATACCTAGGATTAAAAGAGAAATCCTGAAAGATCTTCTCCAAAATAACTAGACAGAGGGCTTTGCTTTTTTTTTAATATCATAAAGCCATGAATCATCATACTCAGGGTAGCGATTAAGGACCATCATGGTCCTCTTGTTTAGAGATTTTCTCATTTAATCCTAGGTATATTGAAGATTCCACAATTTAGAGATCACACAGAAAAGAGTACGGTATTTCTATGAAGTATTTTAGATCAGGGTCAAAAGATAATGATTTATACCAAATATTACAGATCTAGGCCTTATGGTTTGGGAGAAGAAGATTTTTAAAGATTTCTTTCTTTATTTCTATGTAAAATTCAGAAAATTAGCCCTTTTTTGTGCAATCCCTGATTTTACAAACGAATAAAGAAGGACATCTTAGAAAATCTTCTTCAACCAAAATTTACTGGAATGATTATTTGGTGACCCTTTATCAGATTCCTTCAAAGAACTTTGATCAGAAGAAAACATGGCTTTAATCGACAGGGCTTATTTCAATATATGGGGAAATTTCTAAAAATCTCTTCTAAGAAAGCAATTGATGAATTACAACCAAATTTTACAGGAATGATCATTGGGCAACTCTTTATCAGACTCCTCCAAGAATCTCTTCTAAGAAACCAATGGATTAATTTCAACCAAATTTCACTGGATTGATCATTGGGTGACCCTTTATCAGATTTTTTCAAAAATTTTATAGGTCAAAAATCTTCTCCTGAGAAACCAGATGATGGATTTAAACCAAATTTTACAGGAATGATCATTGGGAGACCCTTTATCAGATTCCTTCAAAGAAATTCGACTGGATGAAAAAATGGCTTTAATGGCGGAATTAATTTCCATATATGGTGAAACCTTTAGAAATCTTCTTCCTGGAAACCAGTTAATGATTTCAAATTAATTTTACAGGAATGATCATTGGGTGACCTTTTATCAGATTCCTTCGAAGAAATTTGATCGGGTGTAAAACATGGCTTTAACATGCAGGATTAATTTCCATGATACTTTGAAAATCTTCTTGTGCCCAGAAACCAGTGGATGGATTTTAACTTAATTTTTACAGAATGATTGTCTGGTGGGGTTTTTTTTGAGATTTTGATACATTGAAAATATGGCATTTATGGTTGTGGCTTATGTCCATATATGGTTTCCAGAGAATTTTTAAATTAATGGCAGATTTTTACAATCGTCTTAGTTTAGTGAACTGTGTTAAAGGGTTAAAAGTTTACACTGAGATTCTGAGACTTCTAGGTTTTTGTGTGGGTATACATGGATGGACTGATTAACACCGAATTTTCAAGGTGACTGTTGTAAATTAGATTACACCAGTTAGTTATTTACAGTAAACTGGATTGCATATATAATGTCTTCACATACTTAGAAAAGGTAGTCATTCCTCTTAGCAGTTCTAAAAATAGATCAAGGAGATGCAAGGTTGTTAGAAAGTGGTAGAAATTAGGGTTTGTTTTATTGGTTTTTACTCTTGGATATGGAAAATAATAGCTTATTGTTATCAAGAGAAATGTGGATTATATATTTTAACCCATTACAGACAACATAATATTACACTGTTTCAGATTGAAAGCAAGTGCAGGTAATAATCTCAAATTCTTGGAATCAAGAAAAATCTTTGCCTTTTAGGACAAAAAACATTGTGGACAATGAAGAAATTTCTCATAACAAGTTGAAATTGACCCTTTAACCCATTACAAAATCTTTGACTGGTTCAAATTGAAAGAAGTTGTATATCACAATTCAAGTTGCTTGAATTCAGAAAAAATCTTTACCTTGCAGGGAAGAAAACATAAAGAACATTAAAGAAATTGCTTGTAACTAGCAATTTCTTCATTGTCCACAATGTTTTCCAAATATTTTTTCTTGAGATGCTTAAAAAGCAGGATTGAATGGGAAAGGGTTAAATGCAAATTTGGGTACTTGTTCTTAATTTGACATGCTTACTTTCAAGTTTCTTAACCTTTCAATCAAATCTGACATTGTAACAAAATTTGGTTTTTAAGCTTATAGATTAGCCGATTCAGACACAGTGTCACTTTTTGACGTCCTTTCTGGAAAACAATTTGGGAAACAAATGTATAAAATGAAGCAATTTCCTCATTTTCCAAATTTTCTTTTTTACCTGGAATATTGCAGTAGTACTCTCATATATACATTTCAAACAGCTGAATTAAGTCAACACTTAAAGTTAAACCAATTCCTACACAATAAAATTTTAGACCAGTCAAAATTCAAAAAATGTATTTATTACCAGCATAATCAGGCCTGTGGAGAGATACAGGCGCATAAGCGCCTCTAGTTTATACAAAATAGTACTGTAATTTGCAGATGCCTAAGGTGAGCGATTTAGGAACATCATGGTCCTCTTGTTTATGTTTGTCTATGTTTGTCTATATGTGTGTGTGTTCAAGGATTGCTCATAAAATCTGATACGACTGCAATATTTTGGACGGTTAGTAATTCCTTTACTACCCAAAAAGATACTGCTCTAGGGATATAAATATATAAAGCTGATAGGGGACTTTGTATTGCCATGCAATACTTCAGAATGCTTGTTAATTTAAGGTTTCTTTTTAACCTAATGTGATTAGCAATATACACAGATTGCAGAAGGTTCATAATGTCAGTCTAAAATATTTCTACATAAGAAATAATGTAACTTTGCTGCAAATATTGGTGTCTATGATAATGTTGTATGTAACTTTTCTTGAGGTTATTCAAAGGCCTGCACTTTGTAAAATATTAACCCTTGTCATGCTGTATAAAATACCTTACTGAATTGCTGTCAAATCAAAGGACTAAAGCACTGATAGAACTTGTTGTTCAAAAATCAATATTTCTTTTAGAAATCAGCTTCATAAACAACTCTGGCAGGAAAAGTACAAGCAGGAGGTGTAGACTAAGATCAGCCTGCACATAAGCGCAGCCTGATCTTAGTATACATCTCCTGCCAAAACCGGAATATTCCGGGCTCAGCATGACGAGGGTTAAGAAACTCTTCGTAAGACCCTATGACAAATTTATATTGAGCAACAAGAGGGTCAGTGGCCCTGGCGCTCACCTGAGATAAGGCTCTTTTTCTTCAAGGTCTAATACTAATCAGGCCCGTAGAAGACCACCTTTCAAATTTAACTAAAATCAACCTTTGTTTCCATGGCAACCAATGCTTTTAACAGATTTCTTTTTTTTTAGCTCACCTGAGCACGTAGTGCTCAAGTGAGCTATTGTGATCCCCTGTTGTCCAGCGTCCATCCAACATGCGTCGTGCGTCAACAATTTCTTTAAACGACATATCCTCCCAAACCACTGGGCCAATTTGAACCAAATTTGGCAGAAATGTTCCTTAGGTGGTCCCCTTCAAAAATAGCTAAAAGAATTGAATCCGTTAAAAACTCTGGTTGCCATGGCAACAAAAGTAAAATTTTAAAATAATCTTTGAAAAACTTCTCCTCCTTACCCAGAAGGCGTAGAGCCTTGATATTTTTTGCATGAAGCATCAGTATATTGACCTCTTTCAAAATATGATCATAAAATCATGATCCTTGGGTCACAAGGGGCGGAGCCCCAGGGGTGGGGTTTATATAGAAATAAAGAAGGATTTTTTAAATGACATCTCCTCCCAGACCTCTTGGCCGATTTGAACCAAATTTGGCAGAAATGTTCCTTAGGTGGCCCCCCTTAAAATTAGCTAAAAAAAATTGAAATCCGTTTAAAACTCTGGTTACCATGGCAACAAAAGTGAAATTTCAAAAAAAATCTTTAAGAATCTTCTCCTCCTGACCCAGAAGGTGTAGAGCCTTGATATTTTGTGTGAAGCATCAGTATATTGACCTCTTTCAAAGTAGCTAAAATCATGATTTTCAGATCCCCAGGGGCGGAGCCCCAGGGGGTGGGGTTTATATAGAAATGAAGAACAAATTTTAAAATGTCATCTCCTCCCAAACCACTGGGCCGATTTGAACCAAATTTGGCAGAAATGTTGATTACCGGTAGGTGGTCCCCTTCAAAAATAGCTAAAAGAATTGAAATCTGTTAAAAACTCTGATTGCCATGGAAACAAAAGTAAAATTTTAAAATAATATTTAAAAATCTTCTCCACCTGACCCAGAAGGCCTAGAGCCTTGATATTTTGCATGAAGCATCAGTATATTGACCTCTTTCAAAATAGCTAGAATCATGATCCTCGGGTCCCAAGGGGCGGAGCCCCAGGAGAGGGGGGGGGTTATAGAGAAATAAAGAACGATTTTTTAAATGGCATCTCCTCCCAAACCACTGGGCCAATTTGAACCTAATTTGGCAGAAAGTTCCTTAGGTGGTCCCCATTAAAATTAGCTAAAAGAATTGAAATCTGTTCAAAACTCTGGTTGCCATAGCAACAAAACTGAAATTTCAAAATAATCTTTAAGAATCTTCTCCTCCTGACCCAGAAGGTGTAGAGCCTTGATATTTTGCATGAAGCATCAGTATATTGACCTCTTTCAAAATAGCTAAAATCATGATCCTCGGGTCTCCAGGGGTCGGGTCTCCAGGGGCAGACCCAGGGGTGGGGGTATAGGCATGAAGCATCAGTTCACAGACTTCTTTCTTTTTTCTGAAATTATAACCCATTGAAAAAAAATTTTCCTTCTTTCAAATCAGCACTAAAGCCTTGGAATTTGTAATTTAGACTTTTGGATCCCTAGGTTAATAGTCTTTATATGTAATTGTGGCCCACTTGTTTCATAATCCTAACCTTAACATGAAGTTAGACTGTTGAAAGAAAAAGAGCCTTTATCTCAGGTGAGCGCCCCAGGGCCAACGGCCCTCTTGTTATTAATTATTAAAGGGGGCAAGACAATGAGAATTTCTACCAAATTTGGTTACAATATAGTTTCAGAAGAGTTGCTTTCTTTATTCTATTTAGGCTAATCACACTGGGGCTCTGTAATTATAGAAATTTTGAAAATAGTTTAATGTGCTGATGCTTCAATCCAAATATCAAGATTCTACGACTTCTGGGTCGAGAGGAGTAGATTTATTTAATTCATTTTTTTTTTAAATTTTACTCTTGTTGTCATGACAACCAAGCTTTAAATGGATTTCAATTGTTTAGTTGAAATTGGCCTGGTGGTTCGGGAGTTGATGTTCTTAAAAACCCTTCTTTATTTCTAAATTAGCCTCCCCCCCCCCCCAAGCTCTGATTTTAGCAATTCTCCTTATTGGTCAGGTGTGCTACTGACTGCGCTATGATGCTGGCTAATAATGTTTACCAAATTATCGTATTTTCAACTTATGACTGGAAATTAATAATGTGGCAGTATCATCTATGCACTACTTGTTTCTTTACACCACCTGATTCATCCGGCTAATTTGTTGGCAGCCTGACTTTTTGTTGAAAAGTTTGAATGGTTCCTTGTAGCCTGTTTATATTATTTGACCGTCCTGTTTTCCTTTGCTCCTGTTTGATATTTTTAACTTGTAAAATGCACTGATATTTTGCTGTTTACTCTTCAGCATCATCTGTTCAACCCTCTATCGAACTCAATAAAGATGAAACTTTGACTAAATCTTCAAAGAATTTCAGATTGTAGCAGTAATTGAAACTGTTCACAAATTTGTCTTTATTGAATGTGTCCAGTTGGGCTAAAGGCAATTTTGGGAAATTGGGACATAGTTTATTTCCTGAATCAAGTTACACTAATTAGCCTTTGACCAATTAAAAATGAAAACTCTCACTACACAAACATTTCGACATATACAGTTAATGGATTCTTATCTATTTCAGGTGATATAATCGTGTATGTCGGCGGTCAGCTACCAGAACAGAAAGTCAAAGTGCCATCAAATGTGTTAAAAGCAATATTTACAATTGTTAGTTGATAATGTATTTACCCATTACAAGACATTAATATTCTAGTAGTCAGAGATAAATGAAGTTACAACTATCAAATAGACCATTATATAGAGAAAATTGTTTGTAATGGTCCAGGAAGTACAAGAAAAATGAAACAAAAATATAATATAAATAATTTGTCCATGATGAAAGGCATCTGGCCCATAATACATATTACTTTACAACATCAATAATACACAGGTTATTAAATGATATTTGACAAGTGTCAACATTGCACTATCTATGCCAAAATTAATTCTTCCCGCAAAATGTGAAACAGTTGTTTAAACTATACAAATATATAGTAAATGTTATCTATATTCAACTACATGCGCACATAAAATACAAACACATACAAAAAATTCCACCTTTCGAGGTTGTTGGATAATGTGTTAGTCTCTGTTAAGTTTTATTAAATTCCTGTCTCTTGTTGAAAGCAACAGTTATATATTTTGCAAGAGCGAATAAATATCTCGTACACTTACACGTCAACATATATAAGAATAACAAGAGGACCATGATGGTCCTATATTGCTCCCCTGAGTATTATGGCTCAATGCTCTATGATTTAAACAAAGTATCGATGCCCAACACCAAATTATTTTTGAGAATATTTTTAAAGATTTTCTCATTTAATCCTAGGTATATTGAAGATTCCACCAGTTAGAGATCACACAGAAAAGAGTACGGTATTTCTATGAAGTATTTTAGATCAGGGTCAAAAGATGATAATTTATACCAAATATTACAGATATATATACCTGTACAGTTTTGTCAAGGACATAGTTTCTTAACCATAACTGCTAGCAACATCAAACTACATACACCTATAGATCACAAAGTGCAGAAGTGTGAAGCACAAGAACTGATACTCTACCTAGCCTTTTTAGCTCTCGTGGTCATATTGACATATTGTGATCTAGCTGTGTCCGTCATCCATCGTCCGTCATTGGTAACATCTTTTGTGCACTCTAGAGGCCACAAATTTTGCTCTATTGTCTTGCTAATTGGTCAGAATGTTTGTCTCCATAAAACCTCAGACAAGTTCAATTTTGGGTCATATAGGGTAAAAAACTAGGTCACTAGGTCAAATATTAAATACCTTGTGTGCACACTGGAGGTCACATTTTTGCCTCAATTGTCTTGAAATTTGGTCAGAATGTTTGTCTGCATAATATCTTGGTCAAGTTTGATTATTGGTTATGTGGGATCAAAAACTAGGTCACATCCTTGAAATACCTATATCATATTTTTGCCTAAAATAAAATGATATTTGGTCAGAATGTTTGTTAACATGTTATCTCAGCCAAATTCAAATTTGGGTCACATAGGGTCAAAAACTAGGTTACTGGATCAAATCTTAGAAATACCTTGTGTGCACTCCACAGGCCATATTTTTGGCTCAAATGTCTTGATATTTGGTTAGAATGTGTGTCTGCATAAAATCTAGGTCAAGTTTGATAATGGGTTATGTAGGGTCCAAAACTAGGTTAGTAGGTCAAGGCTGCCGCCGTCATAGTGCAGTAGAAAGCGCGTCAGACTCCTAATCTTAAATAATGGGATTTCATGGGTTTGACCCCAGGGGCGGCACATTTCCTTTCTGACTTTTGTCTCTCACAAATGGTTGGATAATCGTTACCCTTAGTTGGATAGCAGCTGGAGGCTAGGAAAGAATGTAGTGGTAGTACTGGTGTGAGAAATACCAGTAATTCAGCTGCCACGATTTGACTGAAATACTGTTGAAAGTGGTGTTAAAAATAATTCAATCAATCAATCAATACTAGGTCATATCCTAGAAATACCCTATGTGCACTCTAGAGGTCATATTTTTGCCTCAAATCAAATGATATTTGGCTAGAATGTTTGTTTCCATGTTATCCCAGCGAAGTTCTAATTTTCTAATTTGGGTCACATGAGGTCAAAAACTAGGTCACTAGGTCTCCTTAATCATAAGTGCTTGCAACTTCAAACTTTATACGCTTATAGATCACAATGTTGCAAAATGCCATGTTCAAGAACTGTTACTTTGATATGCCCACTTTATTGCCCTTTGTTGTTTCACTTTTATTTCTTCTCAATCTTGCCTACTTTTATACGTCCAAATTCGGTCAACCCTTTCCCATACGGCAAAAAATTTAGACCTGGCCAAATTTATAGCCGCCACAGACGAGTTATTAATTAAAGAAATGATGAACATTAAAGAACAGAAAATATTGAAGAAAAAGGAGGCAATGCTAATTATCAGCATTTTCTTCTTTTCTCTCAATGTTGACCTAAGCTTACTCTCGGAGACGCAAAAGCAGACCTATTTTGGGAAAAGATTAACTGTAAAAAGACTTTTTGATACAATGGGGATTCCTTTATTGCATCGGAATACGACATGCACTTAATATTTTTGGTGAACTCCTTAGGCTTTCAGAGTGTTACCCAGTTTGGAAAATCCATTAGGATGTTATTATGTTAGAAGAGAAGTAGTGGCAAGTTAGGTTCGATTTATGATTTTTCAAAACCTGATTCCTCCAAACAACTGTACATTTTGAAAAAGGCGTAATACCATGATCGTATATAATCTATAGAAAGCGTGGAGACTCTTTACGTACGAAAACACCAACCAATATCCCGCTCAGCGTAGATGAGGTCACGGTTTCGATATAGTTTGCCTCCTACAGTGCTCCAGCTAGGCCCTTTCAGACGGGCACCCTGTACATATAGTATTGATATTGGGTTAAGTGGGGTCAAGAACAAGGTCATAGGTCAAATCCTAGAAATAATCTTGTGTCCACTCAAGAGGCCACATAATTATAAGACTCAGATCATATGATATTTTGTCAGAATGTTTGTTTCTATGTTATCTAAGCAAAGTTCAAATTTGGGTCACATGGGGTAAAAAACTAGGTCACTAGGTCAAATATTAGAAACTTGTGTGCACTCTAGAGGTCACATTTTTGCCTCAAATGTCTTAATATATTTGGTCATAATAGTTGTCTGCATTATATCTCAGTCAAGCGCGATATTCGGTCATGTTTCAAATCCTAGAAATAATCTTGTGTGCACCCTAAAGGCCACATTTTAGGCTTAAATAAAATGAAATTTGGTCAAAATGTTTGTTTCCATGTTATCTAAGCCAAATTCAAATTTGGGTCACATAGGGTAAAAAACTAGGTCACTAGTCCAAATCTTAGAAATAAATTGTGTGAGGTCCAGAGGCCATATTTTTGCCTCAATTGAATTGATATTTGGTCAGAATGTTTGTCTTTATAAAATCTAGGTCAAGTTTGATATTGGGTTATGTTAGGACAAAACCTAGGTCCTTAGGTCAAATTCTAGAAATTCCTTGAGTGCACTCTAAAAGGTCATATTTTGGCCTCAAATCAAATGATATTTGATCAGAATATTTATTTTCATGTTATCTGGGCCAAGTTAAAAATTGGGTCACATGGGGTCAAAAACTAGGTCACTAGGTCAAATGTTAGAAATACCTTGTGTGCCCTACAGAGGCAATATTTTTTGCTCAAATGTCTTGATATTTGGGATGAATGTATGTCTGTATAATATCTAGGACAATTTCCATATTTGGTTATTTGGGGTCAAAAACTAGGTCACTAGGTCAAATCCTAGAAATTATCTTGTGTACACTCTGGATGCCACAGTTTAGGCTCAAATGAAATGTATCTTCTGAAGGTTTTTGTTCATGTAATCTCGGCCCAGCTCAAATTTGGGTCTTATGGAGTCAAGAACTAGGTCCCAAGGTCGAATCCTAGAACTACTTTTGTGCACTCTAGAGGTCTCAATTTTGGCTCAATTGAATTGAACTTTGGTAAGAATGTTAGTTAAGTTCAGATTTTGGTGACATGTGGTCAAAAACTAGGTCACTAGGTCAAATCTTAGAAATATCTTGTTTTTACTCTGAAGATCCTATTTTTGGCTCAACTGAATTGATATTTAGCCAGAATGTTTGCGTCCATGATATCTTGGCCAAGTCAGACTTTGGTTGAAATAGGATCAAAAACTAGGTCTCAAGGCAAAATTTTCGGAATACCTTTACACTCCAGGGGCCACTTTTTGGCTTAATTGGTTTGATATTTGGTCAGAATATCTGTTTTCAAAACATCTCATCCATGTTCAAATTTGGGTCATTTGGGGGAAAAAAACTAGGTCAAATCTGAGATAAACTTTGTTTCTACTCTATAGGCCATATTTTTGACTCAATTGACTGGACATTTATTCAGAGGTTTGTCTTGATAAAAATCTTTGTTAAGTTTAATGTTAGGTCACATGGGGTCAGATACTAGGTCACACGGTCGATTATAAAGAAATCTCCTTTCCAATTTACTTTCTACTTTTCTTGCATAAATACCTTGAAACTTGGTAAGAATGTTTTTTCGTGATTTCTTGGACAAGATTTGATAATGGGTCACTCTTGGCTAAAATAAGATCACTTTTGCTATTTTTAGCTCACCTGAGCACAAAGTGCGAGGTGAGCTATCGTGATCGGTCGTCCGTCCGTCCATCTGTTCACAATTTCTTTAAAAATCTTCTCCTCCTAAACCACCAGGCCAATCACGCTGAAACTTTGCAGGAAATTTTCCTTGGGTGAAGTTCTACAAAAGTTGTTAAAAAAAAAATTTAATTCCCTCAAAAACTCTGGTTGCTGCAGCATTTAAAAATTGGGAATCTTTAGTAAATCTTTAAAAATCTTCTCCTCCTTAACCAGTAGGCCAATCAAGCTGAAACTTTGCAGGGATGTTCCTTGGGTGAAGCTCTTCAAAAGTTGTTTCATTGAAAATCTCTTGTAAACGCGGCAAATAAAAATGGGAAATTTTAGAAAATCTTTGTTGTCTTTTTTTTTCACAGACTGCAGGGCCAAAGGCATTTATATGTTACATAGAACTTAATTATATGGTTCTCTACCAAGCTTTAAAATATTTAATCTCTTGGGTCAAAAATGGCCCCGCCCCTGAGGTCCGAAGTTTGGAAAAATGCTTAATTAGAGCAATTTCAAAAGACTTCTCCTCTTAAACTATAAGGTCTAGGATACTTCTATTTGATATGTAGCATAACTAGATGGTTTTGTACTATATCACCAAAAATTGTCTTCCTCGGGTCAAAAATGGCCCTGCACTAGGGGTCCAAAATTGGGAAAAACGCAAAATTTGAGTATGCAAGAAAAAAAAATTCTTCATTTTCAGGAGGAGGGTATTGATATTTTTAGTGTAGCCTAGCCTGGATGTTATCTATTACAGTAGTTTTGATTAAATTATGCCTGTTAATAAACACCCCTTCCCTGGGTGTCCAATGTTTGTAAAAATGCTCAATAAGACCATGTTCAATAGTCTTTTCCTCCCAATCTACAAAGTCTAAGGCATTCATATTTTGTATATAGCATGGGCACTACCCCAGAGGTCAAAATTTTTGGAAAACACCCAATTAGAGCAACATCAAAAGTCTTCTCCTTCTGAAATATAAGGTGATTGGCATACATATTTGGTATGTAGCATGACTTTATAATTTTGTACTATGTAACAGGAAAATATGCTCTTAGGATAAAAAATGTCCTATATCCTTCCCAAGGCATCCAAAGATATGAAAAATGCTCAATAAGAGCATGTTCAAATATCTTCCACTCCTCATGTATAAGTTGTAATGCATTCATATTTTGATTTAAAGTACATCCAGATTGTTCTCTACCAAGGTTGCTAAAATTACATCCATTGAAGTTGCAGACAGTAATTAGAGTTTGATTGAAATCTAGATACAAAGATTTTCAGGTAGACACTCTGTGAGAAATGGATAAATTGCTTGTCACTCCCTTTCTCACTATGTTTTTTTTCAAACCTGAGGGTGACAAATTCTTGGATAGTTTGGTAATGGATTAAACTATAAAGCCAAAAGAATTCATTCTTATTGTAAAGCATGTCTTTTTTATTCTAAAAAGTACTGTAATTTGCAGATGCTTCAGGTGAGCGATTTAGGACAATCATGGTCCACTTGTACTCTATAGTCATCGACTCAGGTGAGCGCTTTTGGGGCAATGGCCCTCTTGCTTCAATCGCCCCGTCCAAATTATAGAATCTTAATTCTACAAATATTACGACCCATTAAATGACGCTGTACCCTGATTGATAGCATAGCTCAAGTGCGAAGTGATTACGACCAGTAGAAGTGTAAAGCGTTGTTCATATCAGCAAGTCAACCAATCACAAAGCCCGATATGTCAATGACGGAGCACTTTCTAAAAAGCTAGTTGACTGCAATCAAGTGAGTTTGGTTTAACACGACTTTAAGTAGTATTACAGTAAAACCGCGGTAGGAAGGTGCACCCAACTATGGCTTCCCGTCTTTTTTCACACCGGTTACATGTACAAATTCAACAATAAATTTGGGCCATTACATGTGCAGCTGCTCAGCCAACTTGTAGCTTTTAACTAAAATAGGCTAGAGGTTATGCTTTACCCTTTGCCGCATTTTAGCCAGCGAGCTATTGTCATGGCGTTGTGTCCGTCATGCGTCTGTGTGTAAACTCTTCTAAAAAGAATCAACGGAATTCAACCAAATTTCACAGAAATGATTCTTGTGTGACCCTCTATCAGATTCCTTCAAAGATTTTTAATCGGATGAAAAATGTGGCTTAAATTGGCAGGGCTATTTCCATATATGATAAAACCCTTAAAAATCTTCTTCTCAGAAAGCAGTGGATGGATTTAAACAAAATTTTACAGGAATGTTTTTTGGGTGACCCTTTATCAGATGCCTACAAGGATTTCAAATTGGATGAAAAACTGGCTTTAATGGGCAGGGCTAATTTCTATATATTGTGAAACCTTTAAAAGTCTTCTCCCTAGGAACCTGTTGTTGAATTTTAACCAAATTTCACTTAAATGATCCTTGTGTGGCCCTTTATCAGATTCCTTCAAAGTTTTTAATAGGATGAAAAATGTGACTTTAATTGGCCGGGCTGATTTCCTTATATGGTTAAACCTTTAAAAATCTTCCTCCCAGAAACCAATGGATTGATTTCAAGCAAATTTTACTATAACAATCCTTGCATGACCCTTTATCAGATTTCTTCAAAGGTTTTTAATCGGAATTAAAAAATGTGGCTTTGATGGGCAGGGTTATTTCCATTTATGGTAAAACCTTTGAAAATCTCAGAAACTAATGGATGATTTTCAACCCAAATTTTACAGGAATGATCCTTGTGTGACCCTTTATCAGATTCCTTCAAGGTATTTTAATTGGATGAAAAATATGGCTTTAATGGGCGGGGCTAGTTTCAATATGTGTTTAAAGCTTTGAAAATCTTTTTCTTAGAAACCATATCCAACAACAGGTTCCTTTGGAGAAGATTTTTAAAGGTTTCACCATATATAGAAATTTCATTTCAGCCAATTTTTACAGGAATGATGATTGGGTGACCCTTTATCACATTGCTTCAAAAGATTTTAATGAGATGAAAAACGTGGCTTTAATGGGCGGGGCTAGTTTCAATATATGTTTAAAGGTTTGAAAATCTTTTTCTTAGAAACCAGTTGATGGATTTAACCAAATTTCACTGGAATGATCGGCTGGTGACTTTTTTTCAGTTTCCATCAATTTTAATTCTGATTTGTTGAAAATATGGCTTGTATGGTTGTGGTTTATGTCTGGTATCCAGTGAATTTTTTAAAATGCCTTTCTTGAATGGCAGATTTTTACATTCATCTTAGTAGGGTGAACTGTGTTAAAGGGTTAAATGTTAATAGTGAGTTTCTAAGACTTCAAGATTTTAGTGTAATACATGGATTGACTAATTAACACCCAATTTTCAAGGAGACTGTTGTAAATCAGATTACACCAGTTAGTTATTTACAGTAAACTGTGTTGCATACACACTTAGATAAGGTAATCCTCTTTGCAGTTCTAAAAATAGATCAAGGAGATGCAAGGTTGTTAGAAAGTGGTAGAAAGTAAGGTTTTGTCTTATTGGTTACTGCTCTTGGATATGGAAGATAGAACCTTATTATCAAGGGAAATATGGAATATATACCTTAATCCATTACAAGACAACAGATTGAAAGCAGTTGCAAGTAACAATCTGAAATTGTTGGAATGAAGAAAACCTTTGTCTTTTACGATGAATGACATTGTTGACAATGAAGAATTCGCTTGTACGATTTAAAACTGACCTTTAACCCATTACATCACGACAAAATCTTAGACTGGTTCAAATTCAAAGAAGTTGGATATCACAATTTCAAGTTGCTGGAATTAAAAAAATCTTTACCTTGTTTGGTAGTTTTCATTGTCCACGATGTTTTCCAAAGATCTCAAGATGCTTATAAAGCAGGATTGAATGGGAATGGGTTGAATGCAAATGCAGATACTTGTGCTTAATTTGACATGCTTACTTTCAAGTTCCTTAACCTTTCAATCAAAACTGACATTGTAACAAATTTTGTTATAGCTTAACCCATTCCCACACAATGACACTTTTTGATGCCCCATCAGAAAAACAATATTAGAAACAAATGTGTAAAATGAAGCAATTTCCTCATTTTCCACGATGGCTTTTACCCAGAAAGTTGAAAAAATAAACTTTATATTATTATCTGTGACTCCTTTTAGTTTGGACCAGTCTAAAATTTGGGCATCTGGTGATAGATTTTAAGGATGGAAAATCTAAATTCATTTCCATTGGAATTTTGTGCCTTTTTCATCTGAGATTTATTTCTAACCTTTTAAACGTTACAGAGCAGGTTCAGGTATCTGCAGACAAAATAAGCTTTTAGAAAACCAAAAGATAGTTGTTGCAATAGTATTCTCATATCTCATATTTACATTTCAAATAACTGAATTAATTCAACACTTAACATTAAACCAATTCCCACACAACAAAATTTTAGACCAGTCAAAAATTAAAAAAAATTATTTCACATGGTGAATATGATTCAGTTTATATTGAATTCCTTAAAACATCATTTCCTTAATCAGTACAATCGGGCCTGTGGAGCGATACAGGCGCTCAAGCGCCTCTAGTTGAAATACATAACTGATCCAATCTGAAAGAGCTTGCAGACGGCAATTAAAATCGGATGCAGTTTGAAATAAAACCTTTCTATGTAAGAGAAAATATTGTTTGAAAAGGAAAAATTGCTTTCTACAAACAGTATAGAGTCACAGAGACGTAAAACTCTCGCTTTGTAAAGGAAATGGTAAAAAAATATTATCCATATGAAAATCGCCATTTTGTACACGAAATCGGGCATATCACTCTACTATGCAAACACGGACGTCCATCATCAGTACTTTCAGTTCTTTCGTCATTTTGTGCATTCTTCTTTAGGCAATTAACTTCCTTAGATATCATTTTACTTTAACAGGAAAACTTGATAGCCAGTAGAGAGTCTCATGCTCGTATGGGCTTCTTGTTTCATAAATCAAGAGCAGATAACTCTGGACTTACTACTTCGATCGGGCTGAAAATCAGATTTGTCCGAGATTTTAAGGTTATTTACATTTTGACTAAATATTTTTAAGATTACTGAAGTTACCTATCATATGACAATAGCACTCATCAAGTCGAAAATGTCACTTTGTCGTTAAACTTCAGCTTGACGTAATCACAACAAACGTTCATATGACGCTAGCACTCATCAAGAAGATCAGAAAAATGTGCCAAGTTATTTTCAAATCCATCTATAAATGTAGAAGTAATGCTCTGGACAAGGTCAAAGAAACAAAAGAAGAAAAAACTTTTTAAACAAGAGGCCCATGGGGCCTTATCGGTCACCTGAGTCCAAAGAGCACAAAAACAAATAAAAGTCCTCCAGATTATGCTACATATTAAATATCAAAGGTCTGAGCCTTTTAGTTTGGGAGATTAGAAGAGTTTTAAATTTTCATTATATAAGCCATATGTAAAATTCGTGATGTCCGGGAATGGGCTAATTATGACCCTAGGGACATAATTCATTCTATATTGATAGAGATCTACCAGATGATGCTACATACCAAAAAATCAAAGCCCAAGGCCTATCTGTGAGAGAGAAGAAGATTTTTAAGTTTTCACTATATAAGCCTCTGTGAAATTTGTGTCATCCAGGAATGGGTTGAATTTAGTCCTAAGGCAATAATTTTTACAATCTTGATAGAGATCCACAAGACGATGCTGTATACCAAATATCAAAGTTCTAGGCCCTCCTATTTGGGAGAAGAAGATTTTTACAAATTCCACTATAAAAGCCTATGTTAAATTGGTGACATCCGGGAATAGGCTAATTTTATTCCTGAGGCAATAATTTTTACAATTTTGATAAAAATCACAAGACGATGCTAAATATCAAAGTTCTAGGCCCTCCTGTTTGGGAGAAGAAGATTTTTACAAATTCCACTATATAAGCCCATATTAAATTTGTGACATCTGGGAATGCGCTAATTTTAATCCAATGGCAATAATTTTTACAATCTTGATAGAAGTCTACCATATGACGCTGTTCACCAAACATAAAAGTTCTAGGCCCTCTAGTTTGGGGAAGAAGATTTTTACAAATTTCACTATATAAGCCCTTTGTGAAATTTGTGACATCTGGGAATGGGCTAATTCTGTCTCTTGGGCCATGGTTTATACAATCTTGATTATAATTCACCAGATGATGCTACATACCAAATATAAAAGCTCTAGGCCCTCTAGTTTGGGAGAAGAAGATTTTTGAAATTTTCACTATATAAGCCTATGTTAAACTTATGACGTCCGGGAACGGGCTAATTTTGACCCTGGGGTTATAATTAATACAATATTGATAGAAGTCACTAGATGATGCCACATACCAAATATCAGAGATGTAGGTCTTTTGGTTTGGTAGAAAAAGAGTTTCAAAGTTGTCACTATTTAAGCTTATGTACCCCACCCACCTTAGCCCCCCCCCCCAATTTCTTCATAGATTTTTTTTCTTGTTCAAACTTGATAGTCCTTGCCCTGAAGACTCTAAATACAAAATGTGAATCTAATCTGACACTCGGTTCATGACAAGAAGATTTTCAAAGATGTACCCTTTTGGCCCCTTATGGAGCCCCAAAGGGAGATATCTCCATGACGTGTACAAAACTGAAGCGCCTTCCCATAAGGATGCTTCCTGCCAAGTTTTGCTGAAATCCATCCAAGGGTTCTTAAGAAGAAGTCGAAAATGTAAAAAAGATAACGCACGATGCACGAAGACGGACAAAACACGATCGCAATAGGTCACCATGACCTTTGGTCAGGTGACCTAAAAAGCCTTCTTGTGAGAAACCATATGGCCTTGAGGTTCTAAATTTTTGCATTAGACCTTAACTTTTTACCCTCTACTATTTTACATGTAATCTTTGAAATTCTTCTTTTCAGAAACCATACGGCCTAGAAGTTTCAATTTTTGCATGGTTTCGGATGGCTAGGCATTATCTTTATTCCGTGAGCACAATTTCTCATACAATTCTCGACGGATTTTGATGAGATTTTCACCAAATCTTTTTCTTCGTGTGACCTACTGAATATCATCAGTGTTTTGTATTTTATTGGTGCATCATGGAAAAGGGAGACTTATTGTCAAAATTCTTGTTTGCGCAACTTCTCGAACTCTTTTCAGACTTTGATCGAATTTTCAACATCAAGCGACCAATAGCATTTTTAAAATGTTTTGTGATCCAAAGCTATGTCGTGAAAAAAGGAGACTTATTGTTAAAATTCTTGTAGGTGTGGCTACTCCTACAATTCTTGACATATTTCGATTTTCACCAAATGTTTGTCTTCATGTGACCACACCTATATCATCAGTGTATTGTGATTTTTGATAGATTTTGATGAAGCCATTGAAAACCTGGTTTTGCAACAACTTTTTCTCAGTTAAAATAATGTCTTCTGGGTCCAATATTGACTTCCTGGCCACCCTATTTTACATAAAAACAGGTAAGAATATTTTCAACAGAGGCAAGAGATTGTATACTCTGTATCTCATGATGACCCATTTCATAAGGTGTTAAAATGATTCTCCTTTTTCTCAGGTTGGCTTTGTCATGGTGCTGCATTTCAATAAAGAAATAAAGGATGAATTCTTATATAAAAAAATCTGTAGATGAATTCTTTGCCTCAGCAATCTGTTTTGGTGAAAATTGCTTTTATTCACAAGAAGACTCAGGTGAGCGATTAATGACCGTCATGGTCCTCTTGTTGTAAAATTTCACTTGCGTTGCCATGGCAATAATAGTTTTCAACAGATTTCAAATATTTAATCTTTTTAAAGGGGGCCATCTAAGGGACATTTCTGCCAAATTTTGTTTAAATCGGTTCAGTGGTTTGGGGGATGTTGTAAAGATATTGTTCAGTGCCGGATATAGGTTGATCACAATAGTTCACTCTAGGAGCTAGAAAGAAAATAATCAAAAAGTATCACGCACGAAAACCCATTACATGTGTATTTTATAACTGTTTCGGATTTAGCAGTAAATATAATCCTATTTTATATCTATTATCATGTTTTCTTGTATAAGCATTTATTGAATATACATATAATTCTTTATAACACCTGAATTATCTTACAGATTATATTTTCTACCGTCTTTACATTCAACATGTATGTATATGGTGGCTCAGAATAACTTTTACACGATTTTTTCCTTTTTAATCACACCTGGATTTTCCTAAACAGTTAATATATTATTAAGTTTGATACTTTATTTACTCTTGCAATTTGTTGAAGACCCTACCCTAGGGTGACTGAACTAATAGGCTAATATCTTGGTAAGATTACGGAAGTAAAGAGAGTTTGCGATCCGCCAGTTAAGGAGCTTAACAAGGATTATTCAATAAAGTTGGTATATAATCCAGCCAAAACGCCATTCTAGACCCTTCAAAATTGTTTTTAATCTTGTTCGTGTAGCGTGACTCTGTGAATTGCACATATTCCTGGGCGTCCATTGTGTACGGTTGCCATGTTCCTCCGAGATATTTTCTGACTTCTAGTGGATTGTTTGGGTCACTGTGAACAGAATTTGATAAAAAATAAGAGCACTCAGAGACGGATTATGCTCCCCGAATAAAGCCTTGTAATAGAAAGTGTAAAATAAACGGCAAAAAGGGTTTCAGACGAGGAGACAGACGAACCAGACATACTTAATTTTAACATTTGACCTTCAGTTATCACCTTGACCTTCGAGCTATTTGGAAATCTTTTTCAAATAGCACATCTACTCATGATAGAGAACAAAGCCATTTCAAATCCATCCAAAGTTTAAGGAGCTATTCTCTGGGCATGCCTAATTTTAATGTGTGACTTTCACCTTGAAGCTATCAGATATTTTTTCAAATGGCACATCAACTCATGCTGAAGAACAATTGTGCCAAGTTATATTGAAATGCAACCATGATTGAAGGAGCTATGCTCTGGACATGCTTAGTTAATCTATGACCTTGAGCTGTGATTTGGCTGTAGAGCTGTCCAAATCAAATCTAAATAACAATGCATTACGTGTGTGTGTTTTTACTGATTCTTTTCATGAATATATATGTTCGCATGTGGACATTATTAATTCTGTATATTTTTAGCTAGTTCGGGACGAATGTCTCGGAAGAGCTATTGTCGTCGGCGTCCCACTTGGATAAAGTTTTTTTATATCGCTATTATAACTGTTTTTAAGGACATATTCTTTCATTTGAAACAATGATCTTTGCCCTGTGATCTCGTGGCCTTGACCTTTAACCCGTTATAATAACTTTAACCTAAAAACTTTAACGTAAAATTTTAGCTTTTCTATCATGGTTAAATATATTGGCTCATATTTTAAAAATGACTAATCAGGAGATGGACTTTCATTTGAGACAATGACCTTGATCCTGTGACCTTGTGAAACTGACCTTTAACTCGATATAAAAACTTTTACCAAAACTTTTGCCTCTTTTATTTAAGGAATTTTTCAACCGAGGGGCTCATATATCACATATGAACTCAAAAAGATGATTTTCATTTGAGACACTGACCTCGATCCTGTGACCTTTACATTTAACTTGTTATTAAAAGTATACAAAACAAAAACTTAAACTTTTTCTATCTTAGTGATTTCTTTTCATGGGGGATTGTATTTCACATACGTATTCATCAGAAAATGGGTTTTCATTTGAGACAATAACTTTGCTCATGTGATTTAAACCCTTTACCCGTTATAAAAACTTTAACCCAAAACCTTTATTTTATATATCTTGATCACTTTCATTCGGTAACAGGTTTTAATATGTGACCAAGATCCTTGACCTTTAATATGTTTAATTACTTTTACCAAAGGCATTAAACAAAATTATTACCCTTGCTTAGATTTTCGGTACACATAGGGCCGTCATACTTAATATATACGCTGACAAGTTAATGCGCTTTAAACTTAGACCAAGACTTTTGACCTTGACCTTTTATCTACTTTTAAAAATTTCAACAGAAAACTTTAATCATGCTTATTTTCTGAATGCTTTTACCTCGGGCACCATTTCATGTATACTCTAACGAGGTGATAGGCTTTACCCTATGACTTGACCTTTGTACTACTTTAAAAAACTTTAACCGAAAACTTTAAATTTGCCTATACTTTCTGAATACTTAAATTAGGACCATCACTTTTCATCTATACTTGTAGAAAGTGTTATACCAAGGTCCTAGACACCGAGACATTTACCCCGGCCAACACCCGGACAACTAGTGTTCGATATCTGATTAAAGTTTTAGATGCAAGAATCTTATGTGTTTCTACTAATGATATTTCATTCAGCATGCCCACTGGGTTTTCATTTTGGGGGTACATGTACCCCTTAGGTTTTGAAATGGGGGTACAAAGAAAAATCTGAGGGTACAGTGTACCCTTTACTTTCAGAGTTAAGGGTATACCATATGGCATACGAATCTGAACCCTTTACCAAATGACAATGTTATAGTTATATCTACTCTTTGATAATCAGTAAATTAGTGCCACACGTCATCTGCCAGTTTCAGATAAATTTAGAGCGAAGGATAGCAAAGCCGATTTTTGACAACTTACTTTTCTTAGTCATTGGATTTGGGAAGGGCTGAATGGGATATGAGAGTGATGGCTAAACAACTCTAACAGGTGAATTACGAGGGCGGGAAGGAATTTTGGAGCAGACCATACCAGGCATGTCAGCTCATTGTTAGCTCAAACTCTGGTATTGAAACAATTCTGGTACAAAAAAAATCAACTGGCCTTATCACTGTCCAAAAGTCACCATTTGTGGAGAAATAGAGTAGGTTTTGTTGTGACGTTTTGCAGACAGCATATTACATAGCTTAAACAAAACTACAACGTTAAATAAAAGGCTGCATTTTGTCGCACCTGACTTATGTATACAATGGAACTCGCGAGAGAAACTCATTTCAAAATCAAATCCTATAGTGTAAATTATTGTCAGTTTCTGGCCCAAAACACGTAAATATCTTGCGTTTTGTTTGCAAAATAGCTCAACTTTGAACTTATTTCAAAACAAACTGGCCAGGCCATCAAGATCCGCATTATACTAACTTTTCAAACTGCTGGTTCCCCTAATCTCTTTGTAGAAAACATGCCAGAAAGAAGCGATGGTTTCCGTGGAATGAAAGGGAATCACTTGCTCCTGATGCGATTTTGTCTTCTTTGCTTGCAATCTTTTGGTTTTTTCGGGAAAAATACGCACATAGAGTTTCTCGTTTTGTACGCTAATAATTTCAAATGCACACACGCGTAATGGCATTTTTGTTTCTACGTTCATTTATTTTTCTGTACGTTCATGCACGTCTTGGTGAAAGATTTGTACGTGAACCAACGTAATTGTACTTGAATTACGTACTGCAGTACGTAAATGGGCACCCTTGACATTGAAACTACTAATGCTATTACTCTGAACTCTGCTTCTGTGACCATCATATGTATCAAATCCTAGGCAACGATTCGTTACCCTTACAATCTATTTGTTAGATTTTAAAACAAAGTAATATATAAATATAATAAGATACAAAAAGTGTGAACTCGCCTAGTTTTGGCAAAGTTAGTCCAGAAAGACAACATTGCGCGGGACACAACTTTCTGGTTGTCTGTATAGGTTCTGTTACTTATATGGGCGTCGCTAATTGGGTACCCAAACACAAATGATATCTCGTCAGCGTGGTTTGATCCTTGAAAAAAAAGCCTGTCATTTATTTAAAAATACAAACGAGTGCCTGAATAAGGGAAGATAATCCCACTGTTTAACAGCCAGATGTACGTTTTCAATTAACAGGAACTACATTTTGAAAGCATACAAAATTACAAATCCATTTCCATGTCATGGATTTTTGGTTTGTTTGTTAATGTTTTAAGAAAGAAAACATTTTTTTTACATTTTTATGTGTCCCATATATTAAGAAACCGACATCATTTTACGTGAACTCAAGTAGATAGAAACATTACAAATATGCTCAAAGTAATATATTGATTGACCCAAATATAGTCTGCTGATAGTATACCATGTTATGTAAGAATCATTGCAAACTAACTGAAATAATTTTCCCGATGTATTATTAGGAGTGCCATGGAATAGTATAGATCTACAACAAGCTTACCTACAATATAGTTTGGTGTTGGTAAAGCATGTTGTGTCAGAGTCAATGCGAATTCATACAGGTAAGTCTTCCCACCGCCATATCCTGAATGTCCCCGAACTGTGGCTATAGCCGGGCTGTGGAAGGCAATATCAGACGAGAGATCCACAAGTTTATCTCGTATCTTGGTATTGTTGTTAGGATCTGACCAGTCCGTATACTCAAATGATACAGCAGCTATAACTTGGTTAATGACCTTCTTGCACTTTGATCTGAACATGCTCTGCACAGTTAGAGGAACAACTATTTTCACGAACTGTTCTCTGTTAAGATGGATATTGGGAAAGGTTTCATTCAGAACAATGGACCAAACGTCTCTAAGATATAACGCACCGTCAAAGTTGTTTATGCCAGTTAAAATATCTAGCGAAGCGAAGAAAGAGCGGGCTTTTTGAGATTTAGGATCCTTCCCATATACAATATCATGTGGACTTTCTGACAAGAAGTCATTATCAATAGATGGAGTATACTGTATTTTTTGTCCCTTGTATACAAGTGATTTCGATTGTAAATTAATCGCAGATACCAACTGTAAGCAAATAATTGGATCAGAAGAATTCTTGCATCCATTGAGTTCTAATACTTTATCTGCATTCGGTGGATTGATTGTCCAGTATGCCAAAGCTGCTCCGCTCTCTGCAATAACTCTCTTGAAGTAACCACTGTTTCCTGGGTAAAGTGCCTGTAAAAGAACAGAGGCCGACCCCGCAGATTCGCCAAATATAGTCACTTCATTTGGATCGCCATTAAAACTAACGATGTTTTCGTGTACCCATTTAATGGCTAAATGCTGATCCCACAAACCTTGATTACCAATTATCATACCATCATTACTGCGCAAAAAACCAAACATCTCCAACCGATAATTTACAGTGACAACGACAACATCTCCATACGTGCTCAAAGCTTCCGCATGGAACAGACTCGCTGCACCGATAACGAAAGCACCGCCATGGATCCAGACCATAACTGGAAGTGACGTTTTGTATGATGTCTTCGGTACATAAATGTTCATGAACAGACAATCTTCCGACAAGTCCATTGGCTTATAATCGATCACCTGATAACAAGATGGGGGATAAGTCAGGGCCTGATATTTCGTCATGAAATGTCTCCTAGGAATAGGTTTTTCAAATCTGTTCTTCCCTACAGGAGGTTCCGCATACGGTACCCCAAGAAACTTTACGACAGATTTCGCATTTCCATCAACATTGACAGAACCAACAAATCCTACGATATCTCCAACTTTTGTTTGCACTGTAACCAGGTCCAATCCACTGGCTAATTGTAGAATTAACCATATCGCGTTTAATATGAGCTTCGTTTTAAACAAGTCCATACTTTAGATTTCTTTAAATTCTAGTCCGGGTTTAGTTGCAATTATATAGGATGCTCAATCTTAATTGATTTATATCTTAGAAGGATTTTAGCAACCAGACTTCGTCATGTCAGTAATCCAGTTTCACTGAAATAAAGTGAATAATAATTAGATGTAACACAGGGTCTCCCCTTGCCTCTTCTTTGATCCTTTTGCAATGTGTTGCTACAAGCCTTTTTATCCTGACTCTTATGAAAGTTGTTTCTTGTATTTTGCAGATACTTAATCCTTCCCTGTTTTTCATTTAATTTAGACCTGTCCAAATTTAAAGATTTTGCAGACGAAAATTTAAAGCGGGTTTAATTCGAGAAATAACTATTTAGGATGTAGAAAATAGTATTGAAAAAGAAGAAATTGCTTGTTACATGCGATTTCTTCTTTTACCACAACGTTTTATCGATTACAAATTCACAGGGACATTATAACCAGGGATTGAACAGCAAAGGAATTACTCTATCCAGACAAAACGGTTTTGGAGTAAGAGTAGTTGAAGATCACATTTCAACATGTTTTTATTTATAGAATCAGGGTCAATCGTACTGAAACATAATGGAAAAGTAAACCTGTTTATTCTTTAACAGTTTTTAGTTATGATAGTGTATTAGCTTTACCCATTCCCATACAATCCCACTTTGTCATGTCCTTCGAGATAAAAGCTTGGGAACATCGTGGACAGTGATGAAATTGCTCGTTTCAAGCAATTTCTTCGTGTTTTCTTTACTGAAAGGTAAAGATTTTCAAAATTCAACCAACTTTAGAGTGTCGTCTGTAACTTCTTGAATTTGGACCAGTCTAATTTTTTTCTCGAATTCCCCAGCATCTTTAACTAGTATCAAATAAAAATTCAGATGTCAATAACATTACCAGACACTATTCCATAGAAAATGAAGGAAACAACTGCAGGAAAAATACCTTGCCACAACCAAAACATATGTGTGTACAAAATACTACATTGTTTACTTACACACAATCGAGGTCATGAAATGGGACATGACCTGTACACTTTATACAGGATTGTAGATTGTGTCATTCAATAAATAGAAACTTTTCTCGCTCCATGCTCACATCATCGCCTTAAGACGATGATGAAAGGCGATGATGAAGCTCTATTTCGAATTTTAACATGATTAAGCTAGAACTGTTTAAAAAAAACCGTCGACATAATGATTACACTACAGTACACATGATCGTAGCTAAGGCATAATTGTGTTTTAAAATCTATTCTATTTATATACTGCAATTATCGAGTAAAGAGTTACAGAATACTAGTGTTGGCTGATCTAAAAGTTACGGTGAATTGCTGTTATTTTACTTACCGTTCCCGTTACAGGTTCGGTAAAGAGTAAAAGGTTACAGTAAATAACCACAGCGATCCTATCGGGGTCTACATGTGCTGCTAGGTTTCATTCTAGACACTGTAGGCCTAATTTTTCTGTTAGCATTAAACAACCGTTCTTTTAGTTCTTTTATGTTTAATTGGCGCATGCCATTCAAATGTCATTGAGTAAAAAGAGTCTGATGCCTTATCTGTGTCTACCTCTGCTTCAATAATTTGAAACGGAGATAAACTTAGATCATTTTGAAATTCAGTTAACTGAAAGTTTGCCACTCTAAGTAGTAATGGACAATGGATATCACATAAATAGCATTTTAGAATCTGCAACTAAAGTTTTGCAAATAATGCGTAGACTACAGTTTACCCTCACACGGGCAGCACTAAACCAAATCTATTTGTCTTACGTGCGACCAATTCTAGAATATTCTTCTATAGTTTGGGACGGATGCTCCCTCACTTCTTCGAATTCAATTGAATTACTTCAAAAGAAACAGCCCGTTTCATGACAGGTCTGACAATATCATTGTCTATAGTGAATTTATATAAAGAGTGCGGATTGGAAACATTATCGTTACGGCGTACGAATACTATAATAATAATAATAATAATAATAATAAATTCTTTATTTAGAGAAGGTAGCACATTAAGCTAACATCATACATTAATCAAACAGATAAATGGATGAAAAACTTATTTTAAATGAGGCCTTCTGTAAAACAAAAACAAGCAAACAAAAACAGGAAAAAAAATATATGCGGTGAGAAAGAAAACGCATTTTGATGATAAAATCTCGAAAATGAAGTTGATGTTCTTATTCATCTTATACACATAAATATATATAAGATGGTGTATTGCAAAATTAATCACGAGTCTAGATCGAGAATCGAACTAGAGATATGCAAAGACATACACAGCAAAATGCGTCACATATATTGATTGACAACAGTATGATTATACCAACTGGATGGTTGGTTTTATGAGTTAAATATTTCTTAATCACAGCTCATTATTTGACATTAAGTACTTCTTCCAATTACACTTGAAATTCGATAAATTGTTGATATTTCTGAAGTGTAATGGAATGTCATTCCAGCATTCCATGCCAGTAAAGGTGAAGGATTTTTTCAAATATTCTGTCCGAGGTGTGATATTTGATTATTAAAACTAGATCTCAATTCATAGAATGAGTTATTGCTCACTTTTACAAAATCTGACATATACGACGGAACTAGACCGTGAATAGTTTTATATACCAGGATAATTGTAAAGTATTTGCATCTGTTTTTAAAAGACAACCAATTCAATGCGGTAAAATTGTCTGCAGTACTAGATCGTTTCGGTTTACATAAAATTATTTTTGCTGCCCTCTTTTGGATTTTACTGACCCGCTGAGTTAAAGAGGATTTGCATCGACTCCAAATAATGCAACCATAATCTAAATTGTGTTTTATATAAAAAGCTTCAGCTTGGTCGTTCCCCAATACATAGACGATTTGATCCCCCGCTTGTAGGTCAAAGGTCTAATTACGATAACAGCCAAGATTACCAAAACATTCAAACCAGAACACGTTTGTTGCAAAGGTCATGTATTCCTTCTTCAATATCACTATGGAACGATGTTAATCAAGATATAAAAGAAAGTTCATCTTTTAATATTTTTAAATCGACAATAAAGAAAAATAAATAGGCCGGATAGCATTCCAATTTTCTTCTATTTTGGAAACAGATATCCGCCAGTCATACATGCACGAATAAGGAATACTTGTAGTAATCTGAATAATGGTGGTCTTTTCTTGAATCACTTAAAATCAGATCCTACACGTGCCTGTGGAGATGGTGTGGAAAATGCTGAACATTATTTTCTAAATTGTAGCCTGTTTATTGAAAGTAGAAATGTACTGTTCAGATCTATAAGAGCATTCCTACCTCTTAATAATAAAATGTTGATGTTTTGAGACGAAAGACTTAATTGTTATGGCGACTGCCTTTTATCCGAAGCATTTCACGCATTTATTAAACAACCAAAGCGCTTCCAGTAACCCAAGAGTAATTACAATAATAATGAAACAAAATTGGTACGGTCTCAGAGCATCATAACTAATTTATCCATCCGTCTTTTAATTTCTTTCTTCCCTGGTTATAGTTTTATTTCCTTCCTTTTTATTATATCATTCAACTTTTCATTTTTCTTCCAAATTACCTTCTTAATCTCTCCCCCAATTCGAACTTGCTACTATTCTTATTAGTATACATGTATGTATATTTTGTATAGTTGCCATTGTCAATGTTCTTTATATTGTAGGGGAAGGACCGATACTAAGTTGTTAGAACTTGTGGTCCGACCCCATTTCATGTTTTTGTGAAATGAAATATGTTTAAACTAACTGAAAGTTCTTAAAACTCCTATATTTCAAAGTTGAGAGTGAATTGTTTTTACCTGTCTATTATCACACTGGTCAACCTTTACGTTGATTTGCGGTGTTTACGTAGATTTTACGATGATTCATACGCGGATTTAGTGGATAAAAATGGCGGCGCCCATGAAGTAAACAAAGAAAGTAATTGGTAATTTCAATTTTGCTGTTGTTTATACTATGTTGTGAATCATGTCGTATGTCAAAGGGACTATAGAAATTGTCCATTTTCAGTATAAGATTATTCGTTTGGCGTTTTGAGTAAAGAAGAAGGATTACATTCGAGTACCGACAAGGAGGTGGGGTCGATTTTGAAAGATTCTTATGAATTACCGACTTTCAAGAAGCATTTCTCCCATTCTAATCACGTTCCTTTCAGCATCACCGCTCACAACCCATCTTCTGGTCCCATGGCATGAGAAAGTAGTGGTAGTTAGAAAGCCAAACGTGTTTCTTGCGAGATTTTTCATCAATATTGATTTTACGCAGGAGCTGCTGAAACAGTATGATACGCCGCTTGACGGGTACCATTTTTGAAACAGCCGGTAGAGTGGAATTTATCTCTAAAATAGCCTGAGTAAACTAAACTTTTGAGTTTCTTTCCACGTAAATGTATTTGTAAGTATGTATTGCATGTAGCAATGCACGCCAAACGCATTCAAAGCGTATTGAACGCACTTGCAACGTGCGTGGAACTTATTCGAAACGTACGACACAAGCCAGAGAAACGCAGAGCTTGTAGAAAATCTTTAATCATGTTTAAAATTGTTTTGAGCCTAAACGCACAGGAAACTTGCACCGACTTTAAGCGACGTACAGCGACGCGCCCCGGGCGCATACCAAGCGTACCCAACGGGCACGTCGCGCGTTTTTTAACGTGTTTCCGTCGTGCGTCTGGAGTATATGGAATTTTGTAAGGGGGGGGGGGGGTTCAACACGCCTGGCGCGCGTTTTTCATATGCTAATGTGTGACGGCTGTTCTATGACAATGCGTTATAGAGTATAAAACTGTCTTCGAAATATAGCAAAGTGTATTTTTTGGTTGCACAAAAAACTGTAAACAGTTCAAGACATGAGTCTCCGAGACATCATTAGAGAACATGACTTTACATATGACCCCCACCTGGCTGATAGCCAATTTTTGAAGCACACTTCCGGCCCCTTTGCTTAAAAGTGTATTCAATGCATGACTGAATGGCATATCTTAGAAATGGTATAAATGAAATTTTTGTTAACTCTTATGAGCTTTATGAAAAATTGATTAATGGCACCATTGCGTTTCTTTTTTTGTAGGGTATATATTAGAATTATTAGTCTAATTTAGACAAAATAACATGCTTGGTATGACCAGTTTTCTACCTTACGGTAGGGTCACGTGGAGAATTTCACCTATGTTTTTTGCGTGCAAACTTAAAATCAATTTCGCCTGAAATCATGTAATACCGACGTCTTTTACCAATGGTGTTGGCGTTGGCTAGCGTATAGTTTGAATTTTGTGAATATAAGTTCAGAAGCAGTCCGAAAACAATTGCCACGCACGTGACGTAATTTGGACGTCTGAGAACAACTTGTTTCGTTAGGGAAATTTCCAAAACTTACGATTGAATTGCTACTTACAGCATCAAGAAAGCCATAAACTTGTCAGTCAGTAGTTTGCAAGTGGCAAAGACGGTTTTCTGATGCTCTGAACAGCGCCTGTGATGATACAAGGCGCGAAAGGGTATCCGTTATACATGTTTATCGTGAGGTAATGGTCTTACATGCTCAACAATTTATAGAGACTTGGGTCAGACCTGTATTCGACAATAAATTCATATTGATATTCAAGAATCTAATGTGGAAAAACTCTGAAAATGTTTCAGCAACACCGGATGAATTTGTGAAGAATAATCACAGGTGCTTGAAGTTATAACCATAAATCATTTAATATGCCCTAAACCAATAGTGTCTACATGGCAATACCGTATTGCGATGTAGACACTTGTTTGAAGCATTATTTTTTATGTTTTATGGCTATAACTTCCAGCACATGTGGAATAATATGCGTAAAAAGTCAAGTAACGTCAATACGATGTTGACCCTTGCCCCGTGCCAGGTCGGGAAGGTGCACACAAATGGCTACAACGATGTAGTTTTTGTCCGATTTTCAAAAATATCATGTATTCACTCATGAAATATTTCTGCTAATGTCAATAAATTCATTTTGTTGGCATTTCTTTTCTGTTGAAAATATAAATGACATCTACGAATTTTCCTGATGAACCATTACGAAACTTGCCCATGAAATATACAGAAAAACAATTCAGAAGCAGAAATGGAAAACATTTGATATTTTCTACCTTTTTGCTCAAAACATACATTGTGGGTACACGTTAGAACCGCCTCGCTGAGGCGGTTCTAACGAGTACCCACAATAAATGTTTTGGATCAAAATAAGAAAATTAGCTATACCCCTGCAAACACCAGTTTTTCTATATAGAAGTGATTTCAAGGGGGTATACATTTCACGGATATGTTATCCTGATGCCTCGTTCGTAGAACCTATTCGATGGTTGGTTGCCATGTTGGTAGAAAACGTTTTGTTTTTTCATGCCTTTTAGTGACAAATTCCACTCCACCGGCTGTTCTGAAAATGGTACTCGTCAAACAGCGTATCATACTGTTTCAGCAGCTCCTGCGTAAAATCAATATTTTCGACTGATCTCTCAGAAAACAAGTTTCACTATCAAACTGTTACTATTTGACGATGCTATGTGTACAGACAACGGAGTTTGGCTTGATAGAGTTGATGGAAAGTGGCTCAGATCAAAATAATATCACTTGAAAGTTGGTGATTTACAACAAATTTTCAAAATCGACCCGACCTCCGTATCGGTACTCGAATATAATCATATATAAATCGTAATGTGTGAGTTAGAATGCTGAAAATGGACAATTTCTATAGTCCCTTTGACATACGACATGCTTCACAACATAGTATAAACAACAGCAAAATTGAAATTACCAATTACTTTCTTTGTTTACTTCATGGGCGCCGCCATTTTTATCCACTAAATCCGCGTATGAATCATCGTAAAATCTACGTAAACACCGCAAATCAACGTAAAGGTTGACCAGTGTGATTATTAATCTTTATTGTTAAACACACGTGGAAATGATCACTGAATGATATAGACGGAGTTAATATTTCGCAAATCCTATCCTCCCTATTTGAGTATATATGAACTATAATTGAGGGTCTTTCTTTGATACCCTGGTGGGTCGATCTACAAAATGCCGGAAACCAGTTTTTCACATTGTTTCTTACACATTCATATTATGATATTAATATAAGAATAAGGACATTTCAATTAGAATTAAACAGACCAAACTAGTTATGTACAATCAAGTTTTATTAACATTGAATGTCAGAAGCTTTTTGGTCAGCCAGTTTTATAGACTGTTCTCACATCTAGGTGTAGAACAAGTAAAAAATTGCTGTAATGTACAGCAAAGAGAATTGTGTCGCCCTTAAAAATCATTATCTTGAGACAGACGGACAGTGGTTACCATTATTCGTGAAAAGATTGATGCGGGTGGGGCGTAAAAATGTTCATTTACAAGCACTGAATAATTTACAATGGGGGAGAAACATAATTCCTCAGAAAAAATTCTTCTATAGTACCGAGTTATTTCGAAATTCATCCATGAATGTAGCTGTAAATGTCCAGAAAAACCGGACAGACTAACTGAGTGGCCAACAGATGCACAAACGCACCCACACCGAGTTATCATTCTGACAACTATGTCTCGCTCGCATGTGGGCTGGACCAAAATGAGAAAGCTGATGGTATCTATAAACTTTTAATAAAATGAAATTAACATAAGTTGGAGTACTCTCCCATGAGTAACAGCAAAACTAAAAATTAAAAAAGGCAATGTTTTAAAGAAATACCTGTCATTATCTTATTTAGATCAGGTGAGCTACAAAAAAGTTGCTAATACTGTTGTTTGACATGTATGAACACTAGAGGTACATAAGTCTGATTCGCTATACTAGCCTGAATTTACCATAGGAATATAATGGAATTGTAATTATTATTTTTCAAACAAGAAGGGAAATTGACACTTTCAGTGAAAAAAAAGAGGTTTTTTTTTTCGAAATATGTTACTTGTGTAATACTTCTTGCTTTTACACTTACCCTATATTTGGATCAAATTGAAATAAATTTGTTTTCATGCTTCTATATGCATGAGTAACAAATTATCAAACACAAATGGCTCTGAAACGACAAATTTTTCAGAAGTTTGACTTTTACAGACGAACATGACCCTGTCACATACCAGCAAATGTGTATCATGAAGATCTATTATTCTGCCAAATATGAACATTGTATCTTGAATAGGCTTGAAGTAATGATCAATGGTTAGTTTTTTTTGTTAAAATTTGCAAATAGACAGGCAGAGTGATGGGCAATCTTGGGAAAAAAGAAGAAATTTCTTCATCTATTCCGACAATATTTGAAAGAAAAAATGCCGATTTATTTTTTAAATTATTTGCACTTACTATTATTGTTTACATTATTTTTACATTTGAATCAACATCAACTTTTATGAAAAAAGAGGGTTAAAATTCATTCTAACTAGAGGTGAATTTGGGATGATCTTTTAAGAATCTTAAGATTTTTTATCGAAATATATTGCACAACTCAGATGGAATTAAACACTGTGGTGTGGTATATATCGATAAAAAATCTGAGGATTCTTTAAATTCTTAATTCGCAAAGAAAGTATCTGAGCAGTTGGATATAAGTATAATGAGGTATTCAACTTGTCTACTAAAATTGATCGAAGAAATGGAAGTGAATTTCAACAATAAGCAAGAAGTATTCATGAAACACAAAACAGCATATTTTTTCAAAAGTTCGGCCTTGACAGATGACCTTTGCCTTGTTACATTACTACAACTTGGGCATCTGCAGATGTGTATCTTTGAAATCTACTATCTTGCCAAATATATAAGCTTTCAGTAATTAGCAATGTTAAGTATTTTAGTTAGGCTTTGCAGACAGACAGATGAATGGACAATGGTAGAACAATAGTCCCTAGATGTTAGTGATGTAGGGGGCATAAAAAAGAACTGTGTTGAGGAATCAAGTTATGAGTCTGAAAGTACGAAAATGACAAAGATATAAATACTGTAGACTCTGCGAATTTTCATTGGTAGAGCCCTAATTTTGATTGTTATAAATCAGTTATGTATTTTCAAAAAAGACAACAATGTGACTGGAATGTACATACAAGTTACAGAAACAGGTATCACACAGAAATGGACTAATTTTCAGAGTCCAGTAATTCTTGAAAGGATTTTGGCAGAGGGTCAATAGATGATGATACATATTAAATATCAAGGCTCTATGCCTTATGGCTTGGGCGGAGAAGATTTTTGAAGATTACCATCTTTATTCCAATGTAAAAACAGGGATTGCACAGAAAAGGGCTAATTTTCAGAAAATGGTTATTTTTTCAAACAATTTGGTAGAGGGTAAATAGATGATAATTTATACCAAATATCAAAGCTCTAGATCTCATGGGTTGGAAGGAGAAGATTGTTTAAGTGTTTTTACTCGGTTAGCATGGGTACCAGAGTTCTTCATGGAATTTAACTTCTGAAGTATATTTGAAGAGCATGACCTAAGGATAATTTCTGTTTCAGAGGAAGAATATATTTTTGATGAGAATGGATGCACTGGTGGATAGATGGATGGGAGGACAGATAGACAGACAGACGGTCAGACGCTGCACAATGACTGATCACAATAGCTCAATGAGAGAAGTAAAACCACAACTGCGCAAAAAATAATAAGAACAACAACAAAAAAAAAAGACAAAAAAAAAAGAAGAAAAAAGACGACCATGATGGTCCTAAATCGCTCCTCTGAGTATGATGGTTCAAGGTTTTATGATATATACAAACTAGCAAAGCCCTTTGTCTAATTATTTTGAAGAAGATCTTTAAATATTTTCTCTTTTAATCCTAGGTATATTGATGATACCACCATATAGCGCTAATTTCCTGAATATAGTAATCCTTTGAAGTATAGACATCAATACATACCAGATAAAAAAAAAGCTCGAGGCCTAACGGTTAAGGAGAATAAGGTTTTCAAAGATATTATTCCTTATCCTATCTAAAATTAGGGATCGCACAAAAAGGACTAATTTTCAGAAAACAGAATTCTTTGATGTATTTTGGTAGAGAGTCAATAGCTGATGAAATAAACCTAATATCAAAGCTCTAGGTCTTATGGTTTGGGAGAAGAATACTTTGAAAGATTTCCTTCTCTATTCCTTTGTAAAATAAGAGATCGTACAGAAAAGGGCTAATTTTCAGAGTACAATAATTCTTTGATGTATTTTGGTAGAGGGTCAATGGCTGATGTTATGTACCAAATATCAAAGCTCTAGGCCTTATGGTTTGGGAGAAGAAGACTTTAAAGATTTCCTTCTTTATTCCTTTGTAAAATAAGGGATCGTACAGAAAAGGGCTAATTTTCAGAGTACGATAATTCTTTGAAGTAATTTGGTAGAGAGTCAATAGGTGATGTTATGTACCAAATACCAAAGCTCTTGGCCTTATAGTTTAGGAGGAGAAGATTTTTAAAGATTTTCTTTGTAAAATCAGGGATCGCACAGTAATGGGTTAACTTTAAGAGTACAGTATTGAAGTATTTTGGTAGAAGGTCAATAGGTAATGATATATACCAAATATCAAAGCTCTAGGCCATGTGGTTTTGGATGAGAAGATTTTTTAATAATTGTTTACGGACGGACAGATGGACAGACGGACAAGCGAACGCCGGACTATTACCGATCGCAATAGCTCATCTTGAGCACGTTGTGCTCAGGTGAGCTTAAAACAAATTAACCGGAAATGTAGACATCAAAAGCCCGCTCAAAATGACGGAATCGTAAAAGTTAAATTCGCGTGCACAATACATATTTGGTATGGATAAACACTACCAAATCCTAGCAGACATGAATTGATTCGCACAAAATTAAAATAACAAATAAGGATCATTACGGATATTTCCTATTGTTAATGTATAAGATGTGACACAATGTACACAATACCATGTATCTGTAATTAGCGCACAATAAAGAATGGGCACAACACAATATAGAATTTAGTGGAGTGTAACACAAAGATACATATATATATAGGCTTTAATCGGTTGGCTTTTAGACAAATCTTTCATGGGCAAACCGGAAAGAGGGACTTTCCAGTGACATGCACAAAATAAAACAATGAAAACATTGTTTTCATGAAATTTCGACGTGTTGCAAGATTAGATGAACTTCATTGTATGTTTTATAGTACTGCTTTAAAAATTGATCTTGTAAACAATCGTTATTAGAATATAGTTGCGATTCTCAGGTAGAATTAATTTCCCCTCATGACGTAATATCTAAAATTGGAATGAGTATACCACAATTAGTGTCGCCTATGAGGCGACACAATAACTAAGATATGGAGGCTGACATTTTTAATGTCGTCAGAATCGAATGCTCGTAAACATTACAATATATTACATCCCTCTTTCTTTCAAATTGAATGTGAAAAGAACTTATTTAGAAAAAAAATAACATTCTCAAGTATAGAGTCTAAAATTTTGTTTTCTGGTAACAGTCTACGCAGTACTTTTATATCTTAAGTTATACAGTGTACATGTTTTAATTTTTAGCTCTACTGGCCGAAGGCCACTAGAGCTATAGCGATGGCTTTTTCCCGTTCGGCGCCCGTGCGTCCGTCCGTCCGTCCGTTAAACTTTTCCTTGTTTACGCGATAGAGTCCACAGTTTTCATCGAATTCCCTTCAAACTTTCACAGAATGATTGTACCAACATAAGGATCGTTCCTTTCGAAATTGGGTGAGATCCGTCAAGAAACACCGGAAAAGGGGCCTAATTAAAACTTAATTAAAAAATCCTCGTTTAGGCGATAAAGTCCACAGTTTTCGTCAGATTCTCTTCAAACCTTCACAGAATGATTGTACCATCATAAGGATCGTTCCTTTCGAAATTGGATATGATCCGTCGAGAAACACGGGAAAATGGGCCTTATGAAAATTTTATTAAAAATTCAATTAAAAATCCTCGTTAACGCGATAGAGTCCACAGTTTTCATCGGATTCTCTTCAAACTTTCTCAGAATGATTGTGCCATCATAAGAATTGTTCCTTTCAAAATTTGGTATTTTCAGTCAAGGACCACGGGAAAAAGGGGCCCGATAAAAACTGGATTGAAAAAGTCCTTGTAAACACAATAGAGTCCATAGTTTTCAACAAATTCTCTTCAAACATTCCCAGAATGATTATTACATTAAATGGATTGTTCCTTTCGGAAGTAGGTTTTATCCATCAAGTTTCATGGGAAAAGGGGGCCTATGAAAATTTAATAAAAAAATCTTAGTAAACGCATCATGGCCCTAGATTTCACCTGATTGACTTCAAACTTTCACATAATGATTGTACCATCAAAAGGATTGTTCCTTTCAAATTGGGTCTGATCCATTGAGAAACATAGGAAAAGGGGCCTTAGGAAAATTCAATTAAAAAAATCTTAATTAATTCTTGTAAGTCCACAGATGAGATGGGGTTGTCTTTATACTCAAACATAATAATTATACTTTTGTAAGAAGAGTTCCCTTTGGAATTGGTACAGATCCATCAAGTAACATGGGAAAAGGGGCTAAATGAAAATTCAATTAATAAAACCCTGTTAACACAATGAAGCCCACAGCTTTGATCAGATTTTGTTGAAACTTTCACAGAATGATTGGAAGGTCATAACTATCATTCTTTTCATAACAGGGTTCGAACTGTCAAGAAACACAGGAAAAGGGGCCTTATGAAAATTTCATTTGTAAATCCTTGTTACCAAGTCCAGAGCTTTCATCGGATTTTCTTCAAACATTCACAGAATAATTGTACAATAATTATGATTGTTGATGTTTGCATTAGACCTGATCCGTCAAGTATCACAGGAAAAGGAGCATTATGAAATTTAATTTTAAAAACATTGTACCACAATAAAGTCAACAGTTTTCATCAGATTCTGTTTAAACTTTCACACAATGATTATTCCATCATGAGGATTCTTTCTTTTCAAATTAGGCGTGATCTGTCTTGTATCATGGGAAAAGTGGCCTTTTGAGAATCTTATCTATAATCCTCGTAACCAAGTCCAGAGCTTTCATTTGATTTTATTCAAACCTTCTCAGAATCATTGTACTATAATCACGATTGTTGATGCTGACATGAGACCTGATCCTTCAAGTATCACAGGAAAAGGAGCCTTATGAAAATTTTATTTTAAAAATTTTACACCAAAATAAAGTCTGCAGTTTTCATAAGATTCTGTTCAAACTTTCACAGAATGTTTGTACCATTATTAGGATTGTTTCTTTCCAAATTGGGCCTGATCTGTCTAGTATCATAGGAAAAGGGGCTGTATGAAAAATTATTACCAAATCCTCATAAACACAACAATGCCCTCAGTCTTTATCAGAATCTCTTCAAACTTTAAAAGAATGATTGTACCATCATTTAGATTGTTCCCTTGTAAATTAAGCCTGATTGGTTAAGTAACACAAGAAAAGGGACCTTATAAAAATTTTATTACAAAACATCATTGTTACAATAAAGTCCTCAGTCTTTATCATTTTCTTCAAACTATTACTAGGATTGTTCCTTTGTACATTTGGTCTGATTTGTTAAGTTTCACGGAAAAAGGGGCCTTATGAAAATTTTGTTACAAAAATTCTTGACACAATTCAGTCCACTGTTTTCATTGATTCTCTTTAACTTTTAAAGAATGATAGTACCTTCATTAGAATTGTTCCTTTTGAAATTTGGTTTGTTCTGTAAAGTATCATGAGAAAAGGGGCCCTATGAAGATTTCACTATAAACTCATTAACACAATAAATTCCACAGAATACACAGATTGATTGTACCATCATTCCAATTGTTGATTTTGACAGTGGATCTGATTATGACAAGTGTCACATAAAAAGGGGCCTTATGAAAAACTTTTTTAAATATTCTGGTTAACACAATGAAGTCCCTTGATTTCACCAGATTCACTTCAAAATTTCACAGAATGATTGTACAATCCTTTAAATGGTCCTTTTCAGTACTGGGTACAATCAATCAAGTATCATGTAAAAAGGGGCCATATGATTTTTTTTTAAATATTCTAGTAAACATAATGAATTCCGAATATTTCATCGGATTCACTTTTAACTTTCACAGAATGATAAAACCAACAGTAAAATATCAAGGGAAAAGGGGCCTTATGAGAACTTGAATTTAATATCTTTGTTAACACAATAAAGTCAACAGTTTTATTGGATTCTCTTCAAAGATGCATGGAATAATTGTGGCATTCGAAACACAGGAAAAGGGGCCTTACAGATTATCATTCAAAACATTCTTGTGTATGTGATGAAAATCACAATCATTATCAAATTGTCTTTTAAATTTCACAGGACAATTGAAGGGTTGTAAGGAAAGTTCCTTTTGGAATGAAATCGATCCATCAGAAAATACAGGAAAAGGGGCCTTATTGATTTTCATTCAAAACAATCCTGTTTATGTGATAAAGTCCACAATTATTGTCAGATTCTGATGAAATATTCACAGAATGATTGTAGGGTCATAAGGTAACTTTCTTTTGGAAATGGAGTGGATCCGTCATGAAACATGGGAAAAGGGGCCTTGAAGATTGTTGCTGAAAATGATAAAGGGGATAAAGCCCTTTTTCCTTTATGCATTCTTCTTTGAGCAATTAACCTCCTTAAATATCTGATTTCTTTAACGGAAAACTTGATAACCAGTAGAGCGTCTCAGGCCCTCATGGGCCTCTTGTTCAAATATCTTTAACCTAATAATTCTAAAAGTCTTTCAAGTACTTAAGCTTTGATTAAACAGTAAACATATGTTTTATGTTTGAAAATGAAATGAAAACCTAAATTTGCTAAGAACTAATTGTTCTTGTATTGTGACCTTACTTGGGATTAATGTGCCCATTAACACTATGTGGCACTAGTACTGGCGTTAATAGAACTTAAATTTAAAACTTATCATATGTCTAATTTCTTTGGCTTTTTGATCTGACGGCCTGAACGAGTTTTATATGGTTTTTCATCACTTTCTAAGGGAATGCTTTTTTCGCACGGTTGCCCCTGAGGAGATCCAATTTCCTTGCTTTCAATATCGAACGGTTTCTCAGGTAAGTCTGTGATTTCGTTGTCTGTTTGTGGGTTGTTGGTATTCGCCTTTTCGGTCGATACCCTAAGATGTTTCCTATTACGCCTATATAATCGTTGGCCACTAAGAACAGAATATTACCTTGGTTTTTGATGCTTAGAAATGACAACTCCTGGTTTCCAGGTTGTATTTGTACCATCACTCATGCGAATACTGGTTCCCTCGCACAATGGTTTCAAGTCATTGGATCCAGTCTTCCAGTCATGATATAACTTTTGTGTTTGTCTTTGCGAATCAAAATATTCTTTCACAATCTTGGGGTTCGGAGAACATGGTTCAAGAAGTTCAGAAGATGCTGGCAAAATGTTTCTAGGTCGCCTCCCCATTAACAACTGAGAGGGTGAAAGATTAGGATCAGCCAGTGGAGTAGTTCGATAATCTAATAATGCTAGCTGATTGTCTGCTTTCTTCCATAGTTTCTTCACTGTTTGAATTGCTCTTTCAGCTTCACCGTTGGAACTCTGGAAATGAGGACTAGACGTCTCGTGATCAATTTGATACTTTTCGCAAAATACACGGAACTCTAGCGAACTTAACTGGGGTCCATTGTCTGATCTAAGTACTGATGGAATGCCATGACACGCAAAAACACTCTTTAGCGCATCTATTGTCGATGAAGTTGTTTCCCTTATTATTTGAACGACGTCAAAGTACTTTGAATAACAGTCCACCAGAATAACATACTTTTTGCCCTCAAATGTGAAGATGTCACAACCAACCATGTGATATTGAAGCTCCGGAGTTTTGGTTGGGTTTAACGGTTGACGCGGTTGTTGATTTTGTATTTCAGCGAACTTACTGCAATTTCGCACAGTCATTTCGATATCGGAATTCATGCCGGGCCAAAACATAACTTCTCGTGCCCTTTGTTTATATTTCAAAATCCCTAGGTGAGTAAGATGTATCAAATCTAACATATATGATCTTAGACTTGGCGGTTTAACAATTCTGAGACCCTTATAGATAAAACCCGTCTTGAAATAGTACCGCACCCAGACCATCCTTGCTGGTATCACATTCAATCTGAATCTCTTTTATGACATCATAATAGTTCAAGACAGGCTGAGTACTACAAAGTTTCTTGAGTTCATTAAAGCTCTTTTCTAGTTCATGATTCCACTCAAATTTTATGTCATGCTTGAGTAGAACTCTTAAAGGCGAATCTACATGACTAGGGTTGGAATGAATTTAGACAGGTACTGAACAAATCCAAGGAACCGTCTCACCCCCTCCTTGTCTTGAGGTCTTGGCATCTCTGTAAGTGCTTTCACTTTTTCGGGATCTGGTTTTAACCCTTTATCAGTAAGCATGTTGCCCATATATATCACACTTTTCTGTCTGATCTTGCATTTATCAAAGCTCAGTTTCAGATTGTATTCTGTTGCGCGACTTACAACCCTTTTCAAAATTTCGTCGTGGTGCTTTATATTGTCACCCGCTATTAAAATGTCGTCAATTATCGCAAATGCACCTTCTCTCCCCTTCAACAATTCATCCATGATTCGTTGGTAGATTTCTGGCGCAGATTTTATTACAAATGGAAGTATCAGCCAGCGTTTCCGTCCTATAGGCGTGTTGAATGTGGTCAAAAATGATGATTTCGTGTCGAGTTTGATTTGCATGAAACCTGACTTTGCGTCCAAAACCGAGAACACTTTCGGGTTTGGTATTTCTGAAATTACATCATCAATTGTTCTCATTGGTTAGTGTTCACGTTTTATCGCTTTGTTTAAGTCTTTTGGATCAATACATATTCGTATTTTGTCCTGCTTAAATGACACTACCATCGAGTTGACCAATTCTGTTGGTTCATCAACTGTTGTTATAAACCCATCTTGTTCCATTTCGCGTAATTTTTCGATGACTCGAGGTTTTTAACGAAGCTGCTACTTTACGCGACGGATGAATCACTCCGACAACATTCTCTTGGAGCTTTATCGCTCCAAGATCACCTGATAATCTTGACCAGGTCGGGGGAAATCTCGTGATCTTTTGAGTTTGTTTGGCTAACAGTATTTATGCGCTTAACTAGACCCAAACTTTCAGCTGTTTCACCACTAATATTATTTTCTCGGTATAAGTCCACAATTTCTAAGTGCACACTAAGTTCTGTATCTTTGTACTTGATTTAAGTAATTATCGTACCAACAAGCTTTCCTTTGTGGTTTGTGTATAAATTCAGTGTTCGTGATGATTTGCCGAGCTTGACATACTTTTTCACCTTTTCATAGTCCGACTTGACCTGAATGACACATTTTGCGCCTGTATCTATGCGAAATGGTATTTCTTGATCGAATAGGGTTAGATGCACAACCCACTTGCCATCTATTAATGAAACGCTTTCACTGTCATTAGTGTAATGTATGTGGAATAAATTGTCATCATCATCATCAGTATTATCATCATTACTAGGTTGGTCACTCATCTTGTTCACTCCCTGATCAAGAAGCTTGACAAAACACTTTTTCGCCCAATGTTATTTCTTCTTGCAATAATTACATACAGTGTCATATGCCGGACACTTAGTCTTTTTATCTGAAGTTGCACATGTTTTACACGATATTTCTTCAGGTTTTTTCTGTTTTTGTTTCTTTTGAGGTTTTGGTTTGACAGTAAATACCTCCTCACCCCTCATCATTTTCATTTGGGCCTGTGACAGTTCAAATTGTTAACCAATTTCTAAAGCCTTTTCTATTGTCAACTTCTGTCCTTGATCTAACAGTCCCTCTTGCACTTTATTATGTCTAGCGCCACTAATTATTAAGTCTATCAGCATGTCATTGTTATAATGATATTCACAGTCCATAACAAGAAGTCTCAAGTCCTTGACAAAATTGTCAAAGCTTTCACCTTCCATTTGTTTCCTTTGGTGGGATCTAAATCTGGAACCTCTTTTATTTTGCCGTGGTCTTACATATTCCTCAATTTTTTGTAGGATTATTTCTGGCTTGTCTTCCTCGCCATCCTCAAAAACGAAAGTTTTGTAAAGTTCTCTTCCCTGCTGGCCAATCCACATGCCAAGCCATCCGACTTTGTGTTTATCATCGGCAGCGGCTACTTGGCCCTTGAATGTGAACTTAACATGTTGTTTGAACCTTTGGAATTCCTGACACGTAACTGTAGCACCCCAATGAAGGCTTGGTTGTTCAAAATTAGAGGCCATTGTAGAATAACTAAGACATTGTATTGTGTCGTCAGAATCGCAGGCTCGTAAACATTACAATATATTACATAGGTGAGAAGTGTCACTACCTAGTTTAATCCCTGACATCCTTGGATTAAAAAAGCAACAAAAGAAATATTGTTTGGCCCAAAAATTATTAGGCTTAGAAAGTCTTCAACTCTGGTTGTGGTTTTATCTGTTTCCTATTTAATATAATAGACATAGTTACAATTACACAATTGTTGGTCTGTTTCAAAGTATGTATTCACAATTGGTTATTTTTACGAAATTAAAGTGGGTTTTTTTTCTTTGTAAATTAGTTTTTGTTGTGTAATTTTAAACAACACATCATGCGGCATAATACTTAATTAAACATGTTTCGTGACTAACAAACGGCCAAACCTGGTTAACCTGTGTAACCTGCAATTTAGGGGAAAATTCGCTGTCAGTACCTGTTCGAATGATGTGACACGAACATATATGTGACCCTATATAACGCAAAGATCTTACTTCGGTCGAAATTACTTAATCAGCAGTAATTCATCACGGAATAAGATGATATTTTTGTTCAGTTTTATATATTCAATTAAATTCTATTGAAATACTTGTTCCAAATACTTTTCGAATTACTGTTTACAATAAATCAACTGTTTCAATACACGTAATTCGATAAAATTGACGTAAAACAATTAATTATTTAAATTGCAAACATGTCGGGTCCTTGAGTATTTTCTTTTATCGTTATTTGCCATTGTTATATCCTAATACAGATATCTGAAATATATGCGATAGAAAAAAAGAAAGAAAGATGGTCACGAAAAAAGTGGCAAGTGACAATTGTTACACAAACATCTTAATGTAGTGTCCAAATCATGATTTATTCAAGTTGTTGGATCATCTCGTTTCCAAATTTAAGTTTTTCAGTCTTTTTAATAAGTGATCGGCCCAAACACAGCATTTCTACTGGCCATTCGGGCATAGATTACGCGATTTTTTTCCATGTTTTTGATTTAAAGATAAGGCCAGCCATTCTTTTTATATAGATGTTATCGAAAAAATATTGACATATTAGTAACTTTTTATGTGATTCTTTGTTTTACAAAACGATCTTGCTTCCGTTTTATTTTTTTATTTTTCATTTTTCTACCCTAGCATTTGAAAATATTGAGTTAAAGGTACTGCGTAGGCACTGAGGTGCAGTATGTTTATGATTTGTCTGTTAATCTATACAGTATTTGGGTTATACAAATTTGATTTACTTCGATTACGGCGAAAGCTTTAAGCTTATAGAGTCGATCTCTAAATAAAAAAACAATCGAGACGTTTTCACGTCCTTCCTGAGAGAGGCAGCGGCTAAAACCATCTGCTACTCAATTTCTTACATCATCATCTTACATTAATGGAAGTACATGTACGTATACATTTCTTCACACGCGCGGCAGACCACAAGTGATTGTACGGTCATAAATTTCAGGCACTGTGCTAAAATAGTGGGTCGTTGACGCTTTAATACCAGATCTGCCCAAATTCTTATAAATGGGTTCGAATACAGATTGTCGAACTGATAGTCAGGAGAGTTTGTTGGAATGGTAATGTCCCGGGTTAGAATTCTGCCTGTGCCATGGGCATTTTTATTCGTTAATTAACTCCGCGTTGCTACTTTCTACACCGGTGCAAGCGTAAAGTGTGTAAGCCAATGTACTTTCGGTTTACTGGCGCTATCTATTGATAGTCTTCTTTTAATTCGACTATTGTCGATTGAAAAAGGAAAGGAAGTTTTGCAGAGATGATTAATCTTCAGTTTCAAAACATCTACACAGATTATAACATAAACTGTACCTTTTTATCATTCCTTTGTTTATTTCGATGTATCATGGTAGTGTATAAGGTGTGTTTATACTGCCTGACCGTATACGATAGCTTTTATAGCGACGTGGTAGAGTAATTGCTTCGGGACGGAGAGGCCCCTGGTTCATAACCCGAAGGATTCGAATATTATTTGCGGGTTACATTTGGCGCCCACCGTAAATAACCCACATGTGATGGTGGTTATATGATGAGGGAGTTGATGATGTTGAATATAAATTTCGAGGAAGAATCTTAGTTCTCGGGAGGGTGTATATAGCCGGGTAGTGTATAAGGGGTGCTTATACTGCCTTGCCGTACAAGCTAGCTTTTACAGCGACGTTGTAGAGTGCTTGCTTCGGGACGGAGAGGACTCAGGTTCGAGTCTCGAAGGAGTCGAATATTTATTTGCGGGTCACATCGATGCGACAAATGAATACTTTTTCGAAAACACCGTGTCATCAAGTAAGGTATGCTAAAACTATGGCTATCTTCCGACGACTTTACAAGTCACAAAGATAAATACTTCTAAATATGTACAATTTAAAAGCAATGGCCGGATTTTTCAAGTTTTCCCTTTTTGAAAACAACAACAACAACTCAAATACACACACAGAGATCAATGTAGTGAGGTAAGCAAGATTAATGTTTTTGCTCTGACTGACGGTCATGTAGAAGCTTAAAATTACCATTACCCAAAATGTTTGCGATGGTCAAAGGGGACTCGAATTGGTCAAAAAGTAATTTTGATGTTTTCGTAGAAAGAAATGTGCTTGTGCACCTTTATCGCTCAATCGGCTTTAATGAATCGATTAACCAAATATATTTCAATCCCAATTTTTATGTAAAATTAATTTCGAAATGAAGAGATTATTCAAGGCCAAAATTACCGATCTTTTTTTCAATTGGTCAAGCCCAATATTTTTCAGGGGATCCAAAATAGTAAAGTAGGGAATCATTTCTATGAAATTTGAAAGAAATCAAGACAGTAGTTTAAAAGGAGAACACCTTCAAAGAAAAGGCTTAAGGACGGATGAGCGCTCTGGCGGACGAACACCGGGCACAACGTTATGGAAAATAGCTTGCTTGCCTTTGGCAAATGGAACTGAAAATAAGAGTAAAATAAGATAGAAACATTGTTAAACTGCTTGTAACAAGCAATGTTGGTTTTTTTTCTAAAATGTTTTCCTTAGTATAATTCTTCAGAATGCGTAAACTGTATAATGGCTTGTAAATGGTTTAAATGCATTTTGTGTATATCCAGGCTGAATTTCGCCCAGAATCAATTGATACCAAAGGTTTTCAATAAAAAAAAAAGAGGGAAATGGTAAAATGATTTCGGTATTTTTACAAGAGGACCATGATGACTGCTTACATGAATCATATAATAGTTAAAGTACTATTTGGTATAAAGAAGATGCAACTGGAGCCAAGTGATTTGCAACAGTGAGATCGAAACTGCCTTTGATAGTTTATAAAATAATTAAAAAACTATCTGGTTATGATACAAAACAAATGAATGTCCTAGGTCTTCTACAAAAACTTGCTCTAATTGAGCATTTTCCCCAAATTTAATTCATTGATTGAAAGGGGTTTAATGCCGCTTTTAACAGTATTTCAATCATATCGCAGCGGCTGGAGCACCTAACAATGGATTCCTGGTATTTCTCACACCAGTACTACCACTACATCAATTCCAAGCCTCCAGCTGCCATTCCACCTAGGTTTACGATTATCCACCCATTGGTGAGAGGCAAATATCGAAAAGAATATGTGCCGCCGCCGGGGATCAAACCCATGACCTCCCACTATTGAAGATTAGGAGTCTGATGCGCTACCGACTGTGCTATGACGGCGGCTCCAAATTTGAACCCCTTAGGCTAGGCTATTTAGACCCTGTGGACACGGTTCCAACCAAATTGTAGATCACTCTCAGGCTATGTAATATTTCAAAAAGAAATGCCCTAGGCATTACAGTGAAGAAGATTTTTTTCCCAACTTGCTCGAATTGAGCGATTTACCCAATTTCGGACCCCTCGGATAGTCTGGTTTTGACCCTAGGGTTAAGTAGTTCAGTAAAAAAACCCTAATAATCCTTAGTAGCATACCCAATATGAACGCCCTACCTCTTATATTTTCGAAGCAGAGGACTTTTGAACTTGCTCTGAGTGTTTTTTCCTAATGTGGATCTCTGGGCCAGGACCATATCTTTACAAAGGGCTGTTACTTTATCAAACATTGTAAAGAACTATCTGGTTATGCTATATTCTAAACATGAATGCCTTAGACCTTATACATTGTGAAGGGAAGACTTTTGAACATGCTTTAATTGAGCCTTTTCCGAACTTTGGACAACTAGTGAAGGGCTATTTTAGGCATAATTTCATAAAAATTGGTAGATAATCATAACTTTCTGGCTATATTACATTTGCAAATATAAATGCATTCAGCCTTATAGCGAAGAAGAAAGAACTTTGTTACTGACTCAAATTATGCGTTTTCCCTATTTTGGACCCGAAGAGCAAATATGGATGTCCTATGTCTTATAGTTTAGGTGGAGAAGTCTTTCGAACTTGCTCTAATTTAGCATTTCTCCAAACTTTGGACCTATTGGGCGGGGCCATTTTTTACCCAGAGGTATAATATTAGCAAACTTAGTAGACAATAATGTTGTTATGCAGTATATAAAATATGAATGCCCTGGTGTTTTAGTCTCTGGGAAAAAAATATTTTCAAAGATTCACTAAAATTTCCCATTTTTAGATACCGTTGCAACCAAACCTTTTCATTGAATTGATTTATTTTATCAACTTTTGTAGAACTTCACCCAGTGAACACCGTGTTTTAGAATTATCAGGTAAATGGTTTAAGAGGAGAAGATTCCTTAAATAAAAATGTAGACAGACAGACGGACGAACGACGGGAAATGACCGATCACAATAACTCACAGCGCACATTGTGCTCAGGTGAGCTATAAAGACTTGTATTCGTAATGCCATAGAGAAAACGCATTGATAGCTTCTATCAAACAAAACGTTTATGGAACGGGAACAAGTTTCAATGTCAAATTTGATGAGGACATAGTGAACGTACGATTAATAAAAAGTCAACCGAATTCGATCTCTTACCGTATAATTACGGCGCTGTTACAGAGTTGTTGAACAATTATGCATGACAACGTCTATTTGACCAATTATAGACTGCTATTTGATCAGTTAATAAATTTGTATTTGATCTTGAGAATTGTACTGACACCATGCGTCGTTAATTGGAAAATTATACCGTCATAATGTAACCTAACATTTTCCGCAAACAAGCAAGAAAGAGATAAAGAAAAGAAGAGAACGGGATGATGGTACCAGGCACGGTTGTTAGAATTGACTAATTGATGGAACTTTGAACGCGTCACTTCGAATTTCATTTGTACGTATGCTATCTCGGTATCACCTGTACTAGTCTGGCTACTTTCTGGTTTCGGAAAGGAAATATCATATATCATATCTCACACGCACGCTCCGGGCATGCTTGATTTTAATGTTTGACCTTGAGCTGTGATATTGACATTGCAGCTATCTCAAAATTTGTTTCCAGTAGCACATCTACTCATAATAGAGATTAATTGTGCAAATTTGATTCGAATTCCATAATTAATTTTAGGAGCTATGCTTCGGACATGCTTGCTTTAACATTTGACCTTTAGTTGTGACCTTAACCTTGGAGCCAACTGAACTTCATTTTCAAAAGGCGCATCTTCTCATGATAGAGAACAATTTTGCAAAGTTCCTTTTAAATCCATCCATAATTTTCGGAGCTCAATGTTTGACCTTGAGCCGTGACCTAGACCTTGGGGCTATCTGATTTTTTAAACGCCACATCTACTCATGATAGAGAACAATGTTGTAAAGTTATTTTGAAAACCATCCATAATTGAAGGAGCTGTGCTCTTGACAAGGTCAATTTTAATGTTTGACTGTGGACTGTAACCGTAGAGTTTGCGACGAAAGCTTAAAGCTTATAGAATCGCTCACGAACGCTCTCAATCCAGATGTGTCCACGTTCACGAAAGAGAAGCAGTGGCTTAAACACACTGCTACCCAATTTTATAGCTGAGTAGACTGGGGCTGGCTATTTAGTGTCTTGTCAATGAACACAACCCGGTGACGGTCGGGCTCAAACCCGTGATCTTCAGATCACCAGTCAATCACCTATGTCACTCGGCAGTCAATGATAATAAGTCAGTAATATCTATGACCTTTACTTTGAGTACTTTGAGACATTAAAAAAAAAATGCGTCGGCGCACATCCAATATGGCTCTAGGGTTGTGGAGATATCGAGGCGGATAGTCGAAATGACGGACAGACAGATGAAGCGGCGGCTATATACTCGCCCCTATGGGAGCTTAATAAATAAAATTAAAGCTCTGAAGGGCCCGAGAGTCGCGATCACAGACATAGTTTAGAAAGGACTATTGATATTGCCATAATGATGTTGACGTTCGGCAAATGACTTAGATCGATTGTCATGGAAGAGAACAAATCCTGTAAATTCTATATTAAAGCCATATCTTCTCCCAAAACGCATAACAAAATCAATAAGAAGGCCCGAAAGCATACATTGCAATGACGATTGAAACTATAAGATCAAAATAATCCTAAAATTAGAAAAAGAAGTTTGGATAAATTAAATTGTGACCCACCACAATTTAAGGTTTGTTTAAATAAAACTATGACGTTTTAACTTTCGCTTGACATTCAAACAGCTTGCTAAGTCACGAAGATTAACGAAGTCGTCCGTAAAGTTAAGTCATCAGCACATGTTTTTTAAACAGATTAGCGAACATTTCCGGTAAAGAATCGGGTGAAATCGACTCGAACAATTGATAAGAAAAAAGAAATCACTCGTATATTGATATCATGAAGGTTCTCGTATCCTCTAGTGTCCAATTAAACGATATATTGTTAAAACGTTTTTTGTGATCGGTATTGTCCGGCGTCCGCCTGTCAATCTGTTCGTCCGTGAACAATTTTTAAAAAATCTTCTCCTCCTAAACCATACTGCCTAGAGCTTTGATATTTGGTACATATCATCAGCTATTGACCCTGCATCAAAATACCTCAAAGAATTGCTGTACCCTTAAAATTTATCCTTTTCTGTGCGACCCCTAATTTTAAAAAAGGAAATCTTTGAAAATCTTCTTCTCCCAAACCATAGGTATGCATCAACATCCTTTTGACCTTTTACCAAAATACACTAAAGAATTACCGTATTCTGAAAATTAGCCCTTTTCTGTGCGATCCTTAATTCAAGATAGGAATAAGAATGATATCTTTTACAATCTTCTTCTCCCAAACCCTAAGGCCTAGAGCTTTGATATTTAGTATGTATGATCATCTATTGACCCTCTACAAAAATACTTCAAAGAATTACCGTATTCTGTAAATTAGCCTTTTCCTGAGCGATCCCTGATTTTACAAGGAAATAAAGAAGGAAATCCAAAATGGTTCCTAATTTTCGATAGGAATAGAGGATGATATTTTTGAAAACCTTCTTCTCCTACACCATTAGACAGAGATCTTTGATATTTGATAAGTATTGATGTCTATACTTCAAAGCAGTACCATATTCAGGAAATTAGCGCTATATGGTGGGATCATCAATATACATAGGATTAAAAGAGAAAATCCTTAAACAACTTCTCCAAAATAATTAGACAGAGGGCTTTGCTATTTTGTATATATCATATCATCATACTCAGGGGAGCGAGTTAGGACCATCATGGTCCTCTTCTTTTACTTCCTCAGAGGGATGATATGAAATAGGTGATTGAATATGGCATTGTGCTGTTTTGAACTCAGCGAGTAAAGGAACATCAGCTTGCCAAGATTGAACTATAAAAAAGGAGGGGGGTGTCTTGTCCCACTTAGGGCACCTCTTAAAATTTGACAGAATATCGCCATATTTCAAGAGGATCTTCAACATCACCATTCAATGAAAAAAAGCAATGTTGATAAAGGTTATACCAAATTCCGACCTTTTGGTCAACCCTTAACTAGCTATGAATATCAATATCTTTACTTATTTTATTTCCCTGGAGGTTCTTTAATATTGCTTTACATATATCAGCATTACTTTAAAACTTTTAGGGGTCTTTATGACAAAAAAATACCTGCAGTTCTGTGACGTTTGAAGAAATCGGTTGAAAAAAAAGCATTCGAGTGTCAGGTTGAGTAGCGAACCGGCTACAATCTTGTTAGTTTGATCCCGACTTGTCCCGTAACGATAGAAACTTAAGCACGTAAAAGAGACCAGTCGAAGTTGCCAATTAGAATAAGAGCTTAATTCAGAACTGTTTTTTATATTTTGCTTAGACGCTATTAGCATACATGTAGTTTTTGCAGGATTAAGAATCATGTTGTTGTGTCTGCACCATTTTTCAATTCGATTAAGATCATCTTGTAGGAATTCATTTATAAGCGGTAGCGAAGAACTACATTTATGAAGGGTTGCATCATCAGCATACATATCTAAGTTCGAAGATAAGGTGAACGAAAGGTCATTTACATGAATTAGAAATAAGATAGGGCCTAATATTGATCCCTGCGGAACACCAAAAGTAATTGATCTCATATCGGAAGAAACATTGCCATTTTTGACTGCCTGATATCTGTCACTCAAATATGAACGAAACAAGGTACATGTGTTATGCGTGAAATGATGTAGCTTTAGCTTAAATATGAGAATATCATGATCCACAAGATCGAATGCCTTTCTAAAGTCAAGGAATACAGATCCTACCATATTACCTTGATCTAATTCAGTTAACCACGTATCTACTAGTCGAATAAGGGCAGTTTGGCATGAGTGGTTCTCTCTAAAACCAGACTGGTGGGAAAACAATATATTTGTTTGCACCAAGAACGTTTTAAGCTGGTTAGCGATGTGTCTCTCAAAGACCTTCGACAAAGGGGGTAAAATTGAAATTGGTCTATAATTGTTAGGATCGCTTTTATCGCCTCCTTTAAAAAGGGGTTTAACATTCGCCTTTTTAAAATCTTTTGGAAAAACTCCCATAGAAATACAATTGTTTATAATGCTTGCAATAGGTTTGGAAATGAAATCTTTACAAATTTTCAAGATTTTTGGTCCGATTCCATCAAGCCCAGTCGATTTATTGCTATCCAAATTTTCAATGATATTTCTTACTTCTAATGCTGTTATCATTTTTATCTCAAAATTACTATCACACAGTTTGTTATCAAGGTAGATTTTCATAGATTTGAAATATTCTTCATCAATAGGTACCTTATCTACAATATGTGATATATCAACGAAATGATTGTTTAATTCATTCACGATATTTATAATGCCCTCAACCTCAGAAAATTGAATTTGTAAATTAGAAGGTAATTGATGTTCAATTATTTTGTTTGTCGTTATATTGCGAAGATTTCGCCAAAGATGCTTCGGATGGGATTTATTTTTAACTGCTTGGTTGAAGAAATCTTTTTTGCTTTTTCTTATAATGGAAGTTACTTTATTTCTCCAAAGCTTTTACATTCCCCAGTTTCCCATATGCTTAAATTCGTTTCTTCTCAATATAGCGTTTTTTATTTCATCATTATACCATTTTGGCTGTTTAAGTCTCTTAACTCGTTTCTCTTTCAAAGGGAGATGCTTACAAAGAATGTCATTCAATAAACGATAGAGAAACTGCAGTGCATTATCGGGATCTGATATCGATTCAATGATATCAAAATTGATACGGGATACATCGAATAAGAAAACGTCCATGTCAAAGTTCGTAAAAGACCTGTAGAAAATCGTCTTGAATCTAGTTTCGTTATTAAACTTTGCATTATTTTGGTATGTCAAAGCAACCGGAAAATGATCACTTATTGCTAGTTTCAATACTAATGTCTCGGGGATCAATTGTTTGCATGTACTATATACATGATCAATTATGCTAGAAGACTTATTTGTTACTCTAGTCGGTAATGTAACGTGTTGATAAAGCCCAAAGTCTTGTACCATCTTAGCCCATTTTGTATTACTGTAAATAGATGGCAGAGAATATTGAATGTTGTAATCTCCTAACAATATGTAATCTAAATTGGCAGCATCGGCAGAATTCAACTGCCCTTCATAATTATCAATCTATGCCTGTTTGCTATTTGGTGGTCTATACGCAAAATTTAATAGAAACGGTTTTTTGTTTAGAAATTTAACTTCTAGCCAAATACTTTCTATATCACCTAGTTCAAGGTCAGTTCTTCGTCCATAAACAATATTATCGGCTATATATATCAGTAGCCCCCCACCGAGCTTATGCAAGCGGCCTTTTCTTTCAAATACGTAACCATTTATAAAAAAGATCCGATTCTGTAACTTTTTCCGTCAAAAAAGTTTCAGACAACCCAAAAATAGAAGGAGAACCTGTTTTGTATAGCATTATACGAATTTCGTCTAATTTCGGTAATAACTGTTGTATATTTAATGAAGCTATATGTTATCCCTTTTCTTTGAAATCGAACGTTAACAATTTATTATTGACGTCATCACTATCCGTATCTTGACTATTCTGGCGGATCGAATTGGGGCATAGTTCTGCATTATGTAATTTTTCAACGGGTTTTATGCCCGTTTTAACATGCGTTGGAATGGAGTTTTTAGTCAATGTTTTGAATTTCTGTAGTGAATAAGTGGTCTGCGTGGGTCATGCTGGCTTCCGCTTGTCTGAGAGGGTTTTTTCTTTATGATTCTGATTTCACAATTAATAGCATTCACTAAGGTACTTGACCCGCTCCTATTCAAATGAATTAAGTCGCGACTGAATAGTCCACTCACTGTTTTCCCATTTGCATATTTAAATGCCTGAAAACATTCAATTAGTTCGGCTTTTGTGTCTTCATAAACTTGTCTTATGACATCATTAAGTGGTATGACATCGACATTGATCCTCGGACAAACGGTACACAAAAATACTTTGCACTTTATTGCCGAAACAGTCGCTCGAAGTTCGTTGTAAATATATTCGTTTTGACCTTCAGCAGCATCATTACCACCTACATAAATGATGATATTTTCATACGAACTAAGATCCATTTCTTCTAATTTTAATTGTATGTCCTTTGTCTTTCTTCCTTGTAAAGTTCTGATGTCCACCAGTGGATCGAGACCGCGTTTACTAATGCCTTTAAGTATGGAGTCCCCAATAATTAAAGATATATGATCAACTGGGGTCTTTGATATTTTAGTAAGAGTTTGCTGAATTTTTGATGGGGATTTCTTGTTCAGATTTTCTTATTTCTCACGATGAAAGCTACCCATATCTTCATTTCTGATACTTCTGTTACTCGAAATAGTGTTTGATTTCTCATCCTTTTCGATTACACTCTGGCCAGAACTTATATTTTCAGTATTTTGAACTTGTCCACGCGAAATATTATTCGTTGTATTCTGAATTGATTTTATTTGTTGTTGTAGTTTATCATTAGCTTGTCTTGTTTCAATTAAGCATCTATCATTTGTTTTTGCAAGGCATTCCAATTTTTCATTCGTTTCCTGTTGTTTTAAAGATATTTGTTTTTTAATGCTGCTAATTTCGTCTCTTAGTTGAGAAAATTGCATGTTGGTATTCATATAGAACTCAACAGCTTCATCCTTTACGCTTTGCAATAGATTGTTTAACGTTTTGATTTCATTCACCATATGGCTTTGTGTTGTTTCTACCTGACAAAAATTATCATGTACATTTGTGCATGCGTCGTGGTTTAAATATGGCCTTGTTTCCGATGATTCAGGGGCTGGGTGATCTACTGCTACCTGCTTTTCTATCGAATGCGATGAAGTACTGGGTTCTGCGCTTTCACCATTCAATATAGGAAATCGTGTACACTTCTTGCCTTTAGCACATTTTTCATCTGACTTGGTATGCATTTCATTTTTACCATCCGGCGAACCATTTAGAAATTTGAGAGCCAACAATTTGACGCATTCATTTAGATCATCAACCGTGCTACTCTCCCGCGACAACCAGTTTTGCATGTTTTTAACTATGTTTGGCAAGTCTGTCATCAAAAAATGTTTAGCAAATTTTCCGTTTATCAAACTTGAGCATTTTGTATGATAAAGATTAATGGTAAACAAATTTGATTTTTTTTGGCTGATCTTCATTTGAGTTTCTACAAGATAACCATTTTTGTCAACTACCGGTCTTTTGCTAACACTATAGTTTATTATATATATTTATTATATATTAGATATTTTGAAAGAGTGAGGCGTTCGCATAATCCTGTTTGGTTCATTAGAGGGATTAAGGAAAAAATGCATGAAAGGATATGGCTTATAAAAGGAAGCTAGAGGCGATTGAGTGCATTTATCGCTCCACGGACCTGATTGTAATGATTAAGCAAAAAGTGTATATCAGTGAAATATTTTAATATTTCAAACTTTTCATTCTTTCACAAAATCAATTCCTTTACTAAATGAAGAGGGTATTAAGTTTTTTTTTTTATTTTATTCAGTGTATACCATATATGGACACAAGCAAAACAATAAAAGTTTTCAACCAATCTAAATTAATAGATGGAATAAAAAAATAGTCACCAGAGGATCGTTCCAGTGTCTTTTGGTTGAAATCAGTCAAGTGGTTTCTGAGAAATTTGATTTTCAAAGCTCATTAAAACAATGCTTTAATCCAAATAAAATTCTTTGAAGAAATCCGATAAAAGGTCACGCAAGGGTGATTTCAATAGAATTTGGTTGAATCCATTCACTGGTTTCTGAGAAGGAATAATTTTAAAGCTTCTCCTTATATGGTTATTAGCCCCGCTCATTAAGCAATGTTTATAATCCGACCAAAATTCTTTGGAGGAATCTGACAAAGGGTCACTCAAGGATTAGTTCTGTAAAGTTTGTTTGAAATCTATCCACTGCTTTCTGAGGAGAAATTTTTTAATGGTTTCTCCATATATGGAAACTAGCCCCACCCAATTTAAGCCGCGTTTTTATTCCGATCAAAATTATTTGAAGGAATCTTATAAAGGGTCACCCAAGGATCATTTCTGTAAAATTTGGTTAAATTCTGTCTAGTACTTTCTAAAGGAGAACATTTTAAAAAAGTAAATGTTTACGGACGCACGCACGACGGACATGATAATAGCTCGCTAGATTTCAACAAGTGGAGCGAAAAAGATGATTAAAGATGTATAAAATTTTACGAAATAAGGATTTTCGAATGATCAAGGTAAAAAGACACATTATTTCAATAAAGGAGTGTCCTAAAAAAGTATGGACTAATCTCAAAGAAGTAGCATACGGTATACAATCAAATGGATTTATTCTGCGTTCCTTGAAAACATTCTCGATCAAAAGATTGTTTGTTTGAATGGGGTTTTACGCCGCTTTCAACAATCTTTCAGTTATATCGCGGCGGCTGGAGCACCTAACAATGGATTCCAGGTATTTCTGACACCAGTACCGCCATCACATCATTTCCTAACCTCCAGCTGCTATCCCACATAGGTCTACGATTATCGACCCATTGGTGGGAGACAAATAATCTGAAAGGATGAGTGCCGCCGTCGGGGATCAAATCGATCAAAAGAGGTGAAAGGAAGGAAGAGAGAGAGAGAGAGAGATAGAGAGAGTGAGAGAGAGAGAGAGAGAGAGAGGGGGGTAGGGGCTCCATGCACACACGCGCGCGCACAGGTACAGAGAATAAACTAATAAATGGTAAAAGGCGCATTTCACAGCATTTTGTAGAATATATTATTTATTTTACGCATTAACCTGAATTGGCTCTGCTCGTTACTGCTCCAAAATTTAGGTAATCCAGCATTTTTTTAATGTGGTCACTTCTGATTAACATCATGAATTTGGTCAGCCCCTCTGTATCGATAATTTTGGACAATAGGCTATTTCTGGAAGTATTGTTTTGGAAACCATAAGATAATTCATGTTGGATCATATTGTTCACATTGTTACATGTTAGGATGGCGAGAGTAGCTTGCTTAGTGGTGACGAGTAGAACATAGTAGAACTGGAGTAAACTATAAATTAGATTGTATATCTTTTTTTCAAAGTTAAAAACAAAAAACAACAACAAAAACACAACAACATTCTACCAAACGTTTTGTTCGTGGGATGAGCAGCTGGAGGCTCGGAAATGATGTAGTGGTAGTACTGGTGTGAGAAATACCAGGAATCCATGGTTAGGTGCTCAAGCTGCCGCGATAGAAGTGAAATACTGTCTAAAGTTGCGTTAAACCTAATTCAAACAAAGAAACGATCTAATTGTGATTTGCATGAAGCAATATAGTATTACGAGAACAGTACTTTGTTGAACGTGTTTGTCAAACGTATTGAGTCTTCCCCGAAGTCGCTTTAGCTCAACTTAAATCGACAATGGCATTGCTTCTTGATTAAAAAATAAATTGGTTTATTATATACCTATAAAAGATATGGATTAAAACCTGGCTGTCAAATACAACTCGACAGAAAAAAAATCAATTTTCGGCGTGTAGCAAAAAACCGTAGGCCTATTCGTCGAGTACCGTTAAACATTGACTTCTTTTTTGTGTATTGACGTTCTGGGTTTTTCGGAAAGTTGGTTATTTCTTAGCCATTTAAGAGAATTTGATTAATGTCATTTCCTAAAAGGTATATAATAAAAGGAATATTACAACAGTGTTTTCTATTTGTTGTACCTTCGGTCTCATCCAATAAAAAAACCTACACACGATTCTCGAACACGATAACAGCGCATAGAAAAAGAGACTGTGGTAATATTCCCTATATATATGTTTCGAATAATGTTCATACCTTACGCGTGACGCCAGATCAATTTTGACTGTCGATTTTCTTTACTTTTTATTGTTGTTGTTTACGTCCGCTATGACGGTATTTTCTCGCTGCAATATGCTTGATTAAGGTGAATTCTTCGAATTAAAGATAGCATTTGAAATTAACGACCAAAACATTGACAAAATAAAGTTAATTCGAACACAAATAAACCAGTATGAGCTCAGATATATTTCGTTTAAGCAAACTGCGCTACACCTTACGATCAATCAGACGACTCAGAAATTAGGCTTACAAAGTTTGAAATAAATTGTTTGGTAATGCCTCTTCGGGGGCTAATAGTATTACTTTTTATTTGAATATTTGTTTTAAAGAATCATTTCCAAAATCTGATGTAATGAAGACCTTACGGATCGAGATGAAAATATTTTGAAATTTATCTCAGAATAAATCTGAGTGATTGTTTTAATGTTAGGTTGGATGACGTCTTGTTCGAATACATTATGAGGTAAAGCCTCATGCAAAATTATAAAGCAAGCGCCTTACTTTTTAGGTCATTGACCGAAGTTCATGGTGACCTATTGCGATCGTGTTTTTTCCGTCGTAGTGCGTCAACTTTTTACATTTTCGACTTCTCCTTAAGAACCCTTGGATGGATTTCAACCAAACTTGGTAGGAAGCATCCTTATGGGAAGGCGCTTCAGATTTGTACATGTCATGGAGTTATCTCCCCTTGGGGCTCCATAAGGGGCCAACAAGGGTACATCTTTGAAAATCTTCTTGTCAAGAACCGGCTGTCCGATAAGATTCACATTTGGTATTTAAAGTCTTTAGGGCAAAGACTATCAAGTTTGTACAAGAAAAATCTGTCAAGAAATGGCCGTGCTGAGGGGGGGGGGGGGGGGGGGGGGGAAAGGCAAAGGTGGGGGTACGTAAGCTTAAATAGTGACAGCCAAACCAAAAGACCTAAAGCTCTGATATTTGGTATGTGGCATCATCTAGTGGACCTCTATCAAATTGTATAAATTATAACCCAAGGGTCAAAATAAGCCCGTTCTTATATAGAGAAAATTTCAGAAATCTTTTTTTCCAAAACTAGAGGGCCTAGAGCTTTTACATTTGATACGTATCATCATGTGGTGAATTTCTATCAAGATTGTATAAATCGTGGCCCTAGAGACCGAATTAGCACGTTCCCGGACGTCACAAGTTTTACAAAGGGCTTATATATTTAAATTTTTGAAAATCTTCTTCTCCAAGACAAGACGGCCTAGAACTTTGATATTTATTATGTAGCATAATCTGGAGGACTTTTATTTGTTTTTGTGCTCTTTGAAATCAGGTGACCGATAAGGCCCTATGGGCCTCTTGTTTTCATTCGCTAGAAATATGAGGCAAATTCTGCGAAGTTTGTTAACATTAAGGGTATCTGTAGAAAAAGAGAGGTGTGTTTTTCATTGTTGTTGTTCTTGTCCTTCGACGGAGGGACGGACATTGGTCGATCATAGTAAAGGGTAAATCTCATAAAGGGTAAAATAATTGGTTCAATACAAAGCGATAGAAGTCAATATTATTTGACGAAATGATTATGCTCCAGTTTGTGTGGGAACTTCTGCGAGTAAAGAAGAGGGATAAAAAAAAGTAAAAATGAAAAACTGTTTTTGTGTTTTAAACTTCCTAACTCTAACATCATTGTACAGTGCTGTTACTTGTGCAACACTTAGTGATTCTAAACAACTGATAACTGATCTGTTGAATAATTATGATCCTGAAATACGACCTCTCTCGGATCAGAAATCCACGTTAAATGTATCTGTATCAGTCTATGTCAAATCTATACAGGAATTTAATGAAGTTAAAGAAACGTTTCTATTCACGGCTGTGTTTGTCTTGACCTGGACAGACATTAGCATAGTCTGGGACCCCACAAGTTACGGAGGTTTAACCAGTATTATGCTTTCCATTAACAAAGTGTGGGTACCACAACTCGTTATAACAACGTCTTCGTCACACATCGTTAGTTTTGGACAGGACTGGCAGAAGGTTCTTTATTTGGCTAATGGCGCCGCTACCTGGTCGACTGGTGGTCTCGTACGAGGTACATGTTCGATAAATGTGCGCAACTATCCATTTGACAGTCAGAAATGTGCATCCCATTTCAGTCCCGGACCGTACTACGCACATGATGTCTCATTCGTTGCCTTCTACAATAAAGTGAACATGTCGATCTACGCTGGGAATGTAATTTGGGACCTTCATGAGACATCAGTCAGCGTCTACACAGTCAACCTTCGATCTCAGCTTGACGTCACATTCCACCTCAGGCGAAAATCTGCGTTTGTTGTTATCAACGTCCTCATACCGCTAGCATCATTGAGTTTTCTCAACATCCTTGTATTCATGCTGGTACCATGTTCTGGTGAGAGGGTCTCCTATAGTATTACTGTTCTTTTAGCAATAGCCGTATTCATGACCATCATCAGCGATACTCTGACCAAGAGCTCGGAACCTGTACCGCTCATATCCTACAAGTTAATGGTTGACATGATCATCAGTGCACTTATTACAGTGATGACGATTGTAAACCTCGGTATTTATCACAGACAGGAAACAATGGAAATTCCAAGCTGGCTCAGTATCATTTACAAGAAACTTTATCGTTACAGGCTGAGAATTTGTTCAAACAAAGTAACTCCAAAACAAATTGATGGAAATGGATTGGGGAAGTCTGAAACTGAGCCTGAGAATAAGAAAGTTTGTCCATCTGGTGAAAAAAGGGACATTATTTCCATTATCGACACTGCTGATGAAGACGAGCTTGCTGCTTTGCCAAGGGATAGAACGGAGCCTGGTGCCGATATCACGGTCACATGGAAACAAATCAGTTTTATGATTGACTTCCTGTCATTCGTTTTGTTTGTTGCAGTGTCTAGTTTCAGTTTTCTGATTTTCATTATTTATTTATACTTTTAATGTGAAAAATGTCTCAATCAGTACGATATAGTAATGATTTATTTTCTGTTATTAAGTGAATAAATCTCATGTTATAAATACATTAAATTAACTACTTTTTTTACAACACGATTTCAAATATTTCATTTTCTTGTGAACAATTAACTACTTGTTTACGATTCGCTTTGTTTATAACTAGACATCTTCTGGCTATTTTCAATTATTGTATTTTAGTTGTCTCTGTCATGAATTACATTTTAAGATATGCAGATTTCTTATGTATTTTCGTATCTTCCTGAAGAAAATTGAGGTGTGAAGATTTAAAAATATTACATTCTTAAACTAGATGTAATGAATGTGCTGTAAGCGCTGTAGTTGGTCGTCACTGAAAATTGCACAGATAGTTGCGTTTCGGCTTTAAAACTAGGGTGAAAAACAAATTATAATATTGTATAAACAAGAGGGCATTTGGCTCTAAAGCACTCACCTGAGTCGATGACAATAGAAGTAAAATAGCACAAGCTACCTTATTTTTTTATCATTTTTTTTAAGTGACCCATTATCAAATATTTTCTAAGAAATCAAGAACAAACATTCTTACTAAGTTTTTAAGCTATTTGTGCTAGAAAAATATCCAGTAAATTGGAAAGAAGATTTCTTTATATTAGACCTTGCGACCTAGTATTTGACCCTATGTGACCTAATATAAAATTTTTATGAATAATACTCCAGTCAATTGAGACCAAAATGTGGTCTCTAGAATAAAAAAAACAAGGTTATTCCCAGATTTGACCTTGGTTCTAACCCAAAACGACCCAAATTTGAACATGGTTGAGATATTTTGAAAACAGACATTATGACAAAATATCAAACCAGTTAGGCCAAAAAATGTATACCTTACTGTATGGGCTAAAAGCAGTTTTGGGAAATTGGAACAAAACAAATCTCGAAATTCTAGCAACACCGATTTACCTTACGGCCAATTAAAAACTTGGATCAGAATAAAACAGAGAGATAATGTCGATCTCGCAGTATTAAAGATGGCAATGCTGCAAGCCAAATTGTTCGAAAGCGGATTAATTTCAGAGATCTCTTAGTTAAATCTGGGTTTTGTTTTGATTATAGAATAACAAGTTCAATACATGAGTCCCCACCGGATATAAAAAAAAGTTTTTTTATAGTTATCTTTTCCCTTGATCTTTTCCCAAACAAGACCTGTTTTTGACGTCCCTAAGAGTAAGCTTAGAAAAACATTGAGAAAAGAAGAAAATACAAATGTTAACATTTTCTTTCTTTTCTTCAATATTTTCTGTGCTTTGATGTTCATTATTTCTTCATTAACTAACATTAATTTTGTCATCTGCAGCAGCTATAAATTTGGCCTTTTCTCAATTTCTACCGTTTAGGAAAGGGATTACCAATAGTGGATGTATACAGGTAGAAAAGATTTAGAAGACAATAAAGGTAAAAACAACAAAGGGCCATAACTCAGAAAGTGGGCGTGGCAGAGTAACAGTTCTTGTACATGACATTTCTCAACATTATTATCTATAAGTGTATAAAGTTTGAAGTTTCTAGCACTTATGGTTTAGGAGATATGATCGGACAAAAATGTAAAGGTAAAAACAACAAAGAGCAATAATTCAAAAATTGGGCGTGGTAGAGTCACGGTTCTTGTACATGACTCTTCTCAACATTGTGATCTATTAGTGTATAAAGTTTGAAGTCGCTAACACTTATGGTTTAGGAGATATATTCCGGACAAAAATGTTGAGGTAAAAACAAGGGCAATTACTCAAAAAATCGGCGTGACAGAGTCAAGGTACATGACATCTCTCAAAATAATGATCTATTAGTGTATAAAGTCTGAAGTTGCTAGCACTTATGGTTTAGGAGAAATGTTATGAACAAAAATATTAAGGTAAAAAACAAAGGGAAATAACTCAAAAGTTGAGCATGGCAGAAAAACGGTTTTTGTACATGCCCCCTCTCGACCTTGTGATCTATAAGTGTATAAAATTGCTAGCACGTATGGTTTAGGAGATATGGTTCAGACAAAGGTGTGAGGGACAAACGGACTGAAACGAGCAAACCTATAGTCCTCCAACTGGTAACCGGTGGTGGACTGATAATTTCAGCATAGAACCTCAAAGCAATACTTATGAGATCCTAAACCGGCCATCAAAATCTAAATATCGTTTAATGTATCTTCATCCGTGACCAAGAGATATATTGTTGTTTTATATATATGTCTATAATTAACGAGTCGAAATTAACATCGACAACGCGTATCTTCAGCGGTATCAAATAATTTTACCCTGTTAGAATTGGACTCCGAATTTAAATTTTTCCCGTTTTCGAATTACTGTATCGCTACATTATGATTTTACCTCAAAATCCGTTTTCGTCGAGTACCTTGTGCAATGCAAACATGATACTTTTGTTAACGGTAATGGAATTCGGCCACTTTTTTTCATAAAACATGACACATTATCTATCATATTGTGTGGAATCTTATCTGAGGTTTTCCACTAGTTAGCACTGTTTTCAGTCTATTTTTAGATTTGTATAATGATTGTACTTAAATTTCTACCCAAAGAAGTTTTAACGCGGTTTTAATTTAACCTTCGCATATTATAGAGGGGAACCATTCACACCGGCCCCTTGTGAAAAAGGCCTCCGGTCAAACCTGTCCCAAAACGGTCAAACCGACCAACTAAAAGGTCAAACCGTCCCCTGCATTCAAAAAATGGTTAAACCGGCCCAAAAATATTCAAACCGGCCCCAAAAATCGTCAAACCGACCAAAACTTATTGTAAGATGTATGTAGAAAGATAGTCATATTTAACTATTAATTATTAAACTTTCTAACCGTCATACATTCATACATTTTATTTGTAATTTAATTTTGTTGTTGTAAAACTATGTATGAAACAAATCGTTTATTCTTGATATAAAGAATGTTTATAACGCTTAATTCATTAACAAAAATGAATGATATGAAAAATTAAAATGTGTTCATCTTGGATCGAACACTTTACTATTACCTTAACTGTATTTGATGAAAATAATTAATTAGTCAATGGTGTTAGTAAATTAATTCCGATTACGCAATTTAAGGCAAGCGCTAATCAAGCCTTTTCAAACATGCCTATAACGGCCTTAAATTCTATTGACTTTCGTCAATTAGACATTGAACTATCAAACTTGTGGAAACCTCAAACAGTTGAAAGGATTATTCGAATATACTTTAATATAAAATTAGGCAAAGCCTACAAAACGGGCGGCAAAAATAAGGTCTTACAACAAGCAACCTTGCTCAACAAAAGATTCGGATATCACATCAAAATGATGATCTAGATTTAAATTGTTTTACTTTATATCTGTACAGCTTGTTCTCCAGTACTTTATCCCATGTATATCTTTGGTGACATCATAGTAGGTTAAAACTGGTTGAGTACTACAACGTTTCTGTAGTTCTCTGAAGTTATTTTTCTTGTCATGATTCCACTCTTACTTTGTATCCTGGCTGCGTAGAGCTCTCAATGGTGCATCTACCTGACTAAGGTTTGATATGAATTTGGACAGTTTGTGCGCTAATCCAAGAAACCGTCGCACTTCTTCCTTGTCTTAAGGTCACTGAGTTCAGTATATTTATACTTGATTTTCACGAATATCATACCGACTGGCTTGATTTTGTGGTTTGTGTATGATTTCAGAGCTCGTGGTGGATGATGTTGTCAAGATTGGTAGACTTTAAATTTTGTCATTGTCGGATTTCACTAGAATGTCACATTTTGCACCCGGTATACGGAATGTCATTTCCCGACCAAAAAGGGTTAAGTCTACGACCCACGTATCATCTATTAACAACACACTTTCACTGTCATTAGTATAATGTATGTGAAACAAATCATCATCATAATCAAAATCATCATTGCTAGAATAATTTATATTGTTCACTCTTCGATCGCTTTGCTTAACTGGACACATTTTAGCCAAATTATTTTTCTTTTCGGAGTAATTGAATATGGTATCGAATCCAGGATATTTGGGCCTTTAGGTGTGTCTTACCAAACTTATTGGATATGTCGTCTGCTGTCTTGCCAACCCTCTCTTTTATTGCTTTTTCCGAGTTTTGTTCTTCAAGTGCTGTAGCTTTAACAGTGAACAATTATTCAGCCTTCATCATCTTCATTTGGGCTTGAGACACTTCGAACTGTTGACCAATTTCTTTAGCCTTTCCTATTGTTAGCTTGGTCTAACAGTCTTTCCTGCACTTTGCTGTGTATAACACCACTTACTATCAAGTATACTATTGATTAATTGAATGGGGTTTAACGCCACTTTAAATAAGTATTTCAGTCATATCGTGGCGACTGGAGCACCTAACAATGGATTCCTGGTATTTCTCACACGCCTCCTGCTGCTATCCCATTAAGGTTTACGATTATCCACCAATTGGTGAGAGACAAATGTCGGAAAGGATATGTGCCGCCGCCGGGGTCAAGTACACATGTCATCATTGTTTGTGTACTAACAGTCCATGACAAGAAGTCTCAGATCTTTAACAAAATTGTCAAAGCTTTCACCCTCCATTCATTTTCGTTGGTGGGCTCTGAATCTAGAAACTCTTATATTCTGTTTTGGTCTGACATATTCTTCTTTTTAAGATGATTTATAGTTATCTTCTTCTCCGTCCTGAAAAACAAATGTTTTGTACATTTCCCGCCCTTGTTGTACAATCCACATTCAGTCATCTAGTCTTATGTTTATCATCGGCTCCGGCTAGTGGTCCTTTGAACGTAAAATTGACATGTTGCTTAAACCTCTGGAATTATTGATACATGTCCCTAGCACCCCACTCTACATAGGGTATGAACAGATGCGGGTAACAGCAGTTACTCGCATTCAACATGGCGGGAGTACAAACACGTGGGTGTTACAACCATTCATTAATCATCTCAATACATTTGCTCTATGGTCGGATAAATATTTGTAGACGGTCTATATCGACGTTTGAAACAGTAGCATGACGTGAGTAAATTAAATACATGATGCGGGTAACTGCAACCACAATCTTTATTTGCAAGTGAAACTCATTTACCAAGTCAGATGAAAAAGCTTTTAACAAATTCAAATAAAAATCGCTAGATACCATATATGGACATAAGTCACAACCGCAAATGCCATGTTTTCAACCAATCCAAATTAATTGATGAATCTTAAAAAAGAGTCAATAGAGGACCATTCCAGTGAAATTTGGTTGAATTCCATTAACTTGTTTCTGAGAAAAAGATTTCCAAAGCGTTCACCATATAAGGATATTAGTCCCGCCCATTAAAGCCTTGCTTTTCATCCCATTAAAATTCTTTGATGGAATGTGATAAACGGTTATCAATGGATCATTTCTGTAAAATTTGGTTGAAATCCATCAAATATTTTCTATGAAGAAAAAGGTTTCACCACATATGGAAATTATCCCCGATCATTAAAACCATGTTTACCATCTGATAAAAATCCTTTGGAGGAATCTGATAAAGGGTTACCCATGGATCATTTCTGTAAAAATTAATTGAAATCTAATCACTGTTGTTTTTTTTTTACATTTTTAAATTAGCCCCGCCGATTGAAGCAACGTTTTTCATCCGATCAATTTTTTTAAGGAATCTGATAAAGGGTCATATAAGGAATCTGATAAAGGGTCACACAAGAGTCTTTCCTGTGATTTTTTTGAAATCCATCAACTTGTTTCTGAGGAGATTTCCAAAGCTTTTACCATATATGGAAATAAGCCCCGCTCATTAAAGCCGCGTTTTTCATCCTATCAAATTTCTTTGAAGGAATCTGCTAAAGGGCCATTCAAAGGTCATTCCTACAAAATTTGGTTGAGTCCATCAACTGGTTTCTGAGAAAAAGATTATTAAAGGTTTCGCCATCTATGAAATTAGCCCTGCCCAGTAAAGCCAAAATTTTCATCTGATCAAAATTCTTTGGGGAAATGTCAAAGAAGGCCACCCAAGGATCATATCTGTGAAATTTGGTTGAATTCTGTTCAGTCCTTTCAGAGCAGAAGATTTTTAAAGGAAAAGTTTACGAACGGACAACCGGACGCACGCATGACGTACATGACAATAGCCCTCTGGCTTTCATCCAGTGGAGCTAAAAGCAGGTTTTGTCAGGTTCGACGAATTGTCAGGCCAAATTCATATCTTGTGATTTCTGGTTATTTCCAGTCCTAGAACATAACGAAAGTGACAAGTGGGTGGCATGGATTCGAACAAACGACCCTCGATTATTCTCGAAAATGACGTCATAACGTTTTAGACATGTAGAGAACAAGAGGTGCTTGAGCACCTGTATCGCTCCACAGGCCCGATAGTACTGATAAAGCAAATTGTTTTTACAGCAATTCAATATAAACCAAATCATAATCATCAAATGATTTTTTTCGATGAAATCTTAAAATTGTTCAAACATTTGATTGTTGTACAAAAGACTTTTACAGCTTTTACCATTTATTGAAATTAGCCCCGTCCATTAAAGCCATCCGATCAAAATTCTTTGAAGGAATCTGCTAAAGGGTCATTCAAAGGCCATTCCTACAAAATTGGTTGAGTCAAAGATTTTTAAGATTCACCGTGAATAAAAATAAGCCACGCCCATTTAAGCCATGTTTCTCATCTGACCAAGGTTCTTTGAAGGAATCTGATACAGGGTCACCCAAAAGATCATTCCTGTAAAATTTGGTTGAACTCTATCAAATTGTTTCTGAGAAGAAGACTTTTACAGCTTTTACCATTTTTGGAAATTAGCCCCGTCCATTAAAGCCATGTTTATCATCCGATCAAAATTCTTTGATGGAATCTGCTAAAGGTTCATTAAAAGGTCATTCCTACAAAATTGGTTGAGTCCATCAACTGGTTTCTGAGAAAAAGATTATTAAACGTTTCACCATTTATGGAAATTAACCCCGTACACTAACGCAATGTTTATTATCCGATCAAAATTATTTGAAGGATTCTGATAAAGGGTCGACCAAGGATATTTTCTGTGAAATTTGGTTGAATTCTGTTCTGTACTTACGGAGGGGATTTTTAAAGTAAAAGTTTCCGGACGGACGGACGTACGCCATGATAATAGCTCGCTGTCTTTCAGCCAGTAGAGCTAACAAATGATCTTTTGAACGATGGATGAATTCATTTACTGTAATAAAACAAGAGGGCCAGAATGGCCCTAAAATCGCTCACCTGACTAATGTAAGATGATTCAAAATTTAGCCAATACTTTTGAAAAGGGTCACCCAAGGAATATTCATTTAAGTTAAATTGAAATTGGCCCAATGGTTACTGAGGAGATGTTTAAAAATTTCAAAGTAAAAAAACTGCCCCGCTCTGCCACGCCCATATTTGGGCGTCAATCAAAATTCTGCGAATACCTTTTGAATAGGGTCACCAAAGGAACATTCATGCCAAGTTTGGTTGAAATGGCCCAATGATTACCGAGGAGAAGATATTTAAAGATTTCTGATAAAAAAAACTGCTCAACCTGCCACGCCCATATTTGGGTGTCAATCAAATTTCACAAACAACCTTTGAAAAGGGTCACCCAATGAACATTCATGCCAAGTTTTGTTGAAACTGGCCAAATGATTACTGTGGAGAAGATGTTTAAAGATTTCTAAATAAGAAACGGCCACGCCCATATTTGGGCGTCAATCAAATTTCCCAAAAAACATTTTAAAAGGGTCATCCAAGGAACATTCATGCAAAATTTGGTTGAAATTGGCCCAATGGTTACTGAGGAGAAGATGTTTAAAGACTTCTAAATCAAAAACTGCCACGCCCTGCCAGGCCCATATTTGGGCTTAAATCAAAATTCTAGAACATTTTTTGAAAAGGGTCACCCAAGGAACATTCATACCAAATTTGGTTGAAATGGGCCCCAAAGTTACTGAGGAGAAGATATTTAAAGATTTCAAAGGTCAAAAACTGCAACGCCCTGCCACGCCCATATTTGGGCTTAAATCAAAACTTTTGAAAAAAGGGTCACCCAGGGAACATTCATGCCAAGTTTGGTTGAAATTGACCCAATGGTTACTGAGAAGATGTTTAAAAATTTCAAAGTAAAGAACTGCCACACCCTTCCAAGCCCATTTTTGGGCAAAATTCAAAATTCCACGAACATCTTTTGAAAAGGGTCACCCAAAGAACATTCATGCAAAATTTGGTTGAAATTGGCCCAATGGTTACTTAGGAGAAGATGTTTAAAGACTTCTTAATCAAAAATTGCCACGCCCTGCCACGCCCATATTTGGGCATAAATCAAAATTCTAGAACAACTTTTGAAAAGGTTCACCCTAGGAACATTCATACCAAATTTGGTTGAAATTGGCCCAATATTTACTGAGGAGAAGATGTTTAAAAATTTTAAAGTCAAAAACTGCCACGCCTTGCCACGCCCATATTTGGGCGTGAAACAAAATTCTGCGAACAACTTTTGAAAAGAGTCACTCAAGGAACATTCATGCCAAGTTTTGTTGAAATTGGCCCAATAATTCCTGAAAAGAAGATGTTTAAAAATTTCAAAGACAAAAACTGCCACGCCCATATTTGGGCATAAATCAAAATTCTAGAACAACTTTTGAAAAGTGTCACCCGAGGAATATGTATGCCAAGTTTGGTTAAAAAGGCCCAATGGCTACTGAGGAGAAGATGTTTAAAGATTTCAAAGACAAAAACTGCCACACCCATATTTGGGCGAAAATTAAAATTCCACGAACAACTTTTGAAATTGGCCCAATGGTTACTAAGGAGAAGATGTTTAAAGATTAAAAAGTCAAAAATTGCCACGCCCTGCGACGCCCATATTTGGGCATAAATCAAAATTTCGCGAGCTACTTTTAAAAAGGGTCACCCAAGGAACATTCATACCAAGTTTGGTTGAAATTGGCCCAATGGTTACTGAGGAGAAGATGTTTAAAGATTTCAAAGGCAAAAACTGCCAACGCCCTGCCACGCCCGTATTTGGGGGAAAATCAAAATTCCACGAACAACTTTTGAAAAGGGTCACCCAAGGAACATTCATGCCAAGTTTGGTTGAAATTGGCCCAATGCTTACTGAGGAGAAGATGTTTAAAGATTTCAAAGACAAAAACTGCCACGCCCTGCCACGCCCATATTTGGGCATAAATCAAAATTCCATGAACAACTTTTGAAAAAAGGGTCACCCAAGGAACATTCATACCAAATTTGGTTGAAATTGGCCCAATGGTTACTGAGGAGAAGATGTTTAAAGATTTCAAAGTCAAAAACTGCCACGCCCTGCCACGCCAATATATTGGGCGTGAAACAAAATTCTGCGAACAACTTTTGAAAAGGGTCACCCAAAGAACATTCATGCAAAGTTTGGTTGAAATTGGCCCAATGCTTACTGAGGAGAAGATGTTTAAAGATTTCAAAGTCAAAAACTGCCACACCCTGCCACGCCCATATATTGGGCATGAAACAAAATTCTGCGAACAACTCTTGAAAAGGGTCACCCAAAGAACATTCATGCAAAGTTTAGTTGAAATTGGCCCAATGGTTACTGAGGAGAAGATGTTTAAATATTTCAAAGTCAAAAACTGCCACGCCCTGTCACACCCTGCCAAAAAGGGTCACCCGAGGAATATGTAAGCCAAGTTTGGTTAAAAAGGCCCAATGGCTACTGAGGAGAAGATGTTTAAAGATTTCAAAGACAAAAACTGCCACACCCATATTTGGGCGAAAATTAAAATTCCACGAACAACTTTTGAAATTGGCCCAATGGTTACTAAGGAGAAGATGTTTAAAGTCAAAAATTGCCACGCCCTGCGACGCCCATATTTGGGCATAAATCAAAATTTCGCGAGCTACTTTTGAAAAGGGTCACCCAAGGAACATTCATGCCAAGTTTGGTTGAAATTGGCCCAATGGTTACTGAGGAGAAGATATTTAAAGATTTCAAAGTAAAAAACTGCCAACGCCCTGCCACGCCCGTATTTGGGGGAAAATCAAAATTCCACGAACAACTTTTGAAAAGTGTCATCCAAGGAACATTCATGCCAAGTTTGATTGAAATTGGCCCAATGCTTACTGAGGAGAAGATGTTTAAAGTTTTCAAAGACAAAACTGCCACGCCCTGCCACGCCCATATTTGGGCATAAATCGAAATTCCATGAACAACTTTTGAAAAAAGGGTCACCCAAGGAACATTCATACCAAATTTGGTTGGAATTGGCCCAATGGTTACTGAGGAGAAGATGTTTAAAGATTTCAAAGTCAAAAACTGCCACGCCCTGCCACGCCAATATAATGGGCGTGAAACAAAATTCTGCAAGCAACTTTTGAAAAGGTCACCCAAAGAACATTCATGCAAAGTTTGGTTGAAATTGGCCCAATGGTTACTGAGGAGAAGATATTAAAAGATTTCAAAGTCAAAAACTGCCACGCCCTGTCACACCCTGCCAAAAAGGGTCACCCGAGGAACATTTATGCCAAGTTTGGTTGAAATTGGCCCAATGGTTACTGAGGAGAAGATGTTTAAAGATTTCAAAGGCAAAAACTGCCAACGCCCTGCCACGCCCGTATTTGGGGGAAAATCAAAATTCCACGAACAACTTTTGAAAAGGGTCACCCAAGGAACATTCATGCCAAGTTTGATTGAAATTGGCCCAATGCTTACTGAGGAAAAAATGTTTAAAGATTTCAAAGACAAAAACTGCCACGCCCTGCCATGCCCATATTTGGGCATAAATCAAAATTCCATGAACAACTTTTGAAAAAAGGGTCACCCAAGGAACATTCATACCAAATTTGGTTGAAATTGGCCCAATGGTTACTGAGGAGAAGATGTTTAAAGATTTCAAAGTCAAAAACTGCCACGCCCTGCCACGCCAATATATTGGGCGTGAAACAAAATTCTGCGAACAACTTTTGAAAAGGGTCACCCAAAGAACATTCATGCAAAGTTTGGTTGAAATTGGCCCAATGCTTACTGAGGAGAAGATGTTTAAAGATTTCAAAGTCAAAAACTGCCACGCCCTGTCACACCCTGCCAAAAAGGGTCACCCGAGGAATATGTAAGCCAAGTTTGGTTAAAAAGGCCCAATGGTTACTGAGGAGAAGATATTTAAAGATTTCAAAGTCAAAAACTGCCACGCCCTGTCGAACCCTGCCAAAAAGGGTCACCCGAGGAACATTTATGCCAAGTTTGGTTTAAAAAGGCGCATTGGCTACTGAGGAGAAGATGTTTAAAGATTTCAAAGACAAAAACTGCCTCGCCCTGCCACGCCCATATTTGGGCATAAATCAAAATTCCACGAACAACTTTTGAAATTGGCCCAATGGTTACTAAGGAGAAGATGTTTAAAGATTTAAAAGTCAAAAATTGCCGCCCTGCCACGCCCATATTTGGGCATAAATCAAAATTTCGCGAGCTACTTTTGAAAAGGGTCACCCAAGGAACATTCATACCAAACTTTGTTGAAATTGGCCCAATGGTTCCTGAGGGGAAGATGTTTAAAGATTTCAAAGTCAAAAACTGCCACGCCCTGCCACGCCCATATTTGGGGGTCAATCAAAAATCCGGGAACAACTTTTGAGAGGGTCACCCAAGGAACATTCCTACCAAGTTTGGTTGAAATCCGCCCAATGGTTACTGAGGAGAAGATGTCTAAAGAATTGTTGACGCCCTCCGACGCACAACGCACGACGGACAAAAGGTGATACCAAAAGCTCACCTTCAGCATGTTGTGCTTAGGTGAGCTACAAATAGTAGGGAAAACATTGTGTAAAATAGAGAAATTACTTGCAACGAGGAATTCCTTCATTCGCCAGTGTTTTAAATTATCGTCTTGAACTCCTTTCAATTTGGATAAGTCTCAAATTTTGCTGCCTGGTAATTGGATAAACTGTATATGATATCAAGCCAAAATATATGGAATGAGATCACATATCTCGAGAGTTCAAAACTCCTGGGTCCTAATTAGATTGCTTGAATGGGGGTTTTAACGCCTCTTTTAACAGTATTCAGTCCTAATTAGACAGCGCTGAAAACTTCATTGTATAATGTTGCTATCCATAGCAAGTACCAATTATAATTGGCCTGTGCTAGATCAAATTACCTTTTCGAATACACCGTAACTACTTTTTCAAGCTACATTTACAAGGTTTTAAGTCCCAAATGGACGTTGTAGTAAGTAAAATATGCAATATCACTTGTATCTTGACTAAGGAATGGTACTGGTAAATTAACACAGGCTGACTCCCTTCAATTTGCCTATCGAATCTTACCGCGGGGAAATTATAGGGTAGGTATAAAAAGCTGACCAACTCACTGCTGACCAGCTGACTGCTGACCAGCTGACCAATTAGGTATAAAAAGCTGACCAGTATTTTGCTGACCACTTATTTCACCACTTATTTAAGCTCCTTAGCCCACCATTAATCCTGTTTAAAAACGAGAAAATTATCCTCTCCATCAGACAAAAAAATATGTAAAATAATATTCAAATTATGAGGAAAATGTTTTAACGAATATATGATATTTTTCACTTTACCATTACTTATATTGTATTTATTAATTTTTTAAATTATATTTACATGTAAAGATTTATGAATCATAATGGAAATGGTATTAACTCTTGTCATGCTGAACCCGGAATATTCCGGTTTTGGCAGGAGGTGTAGACTAAGATCAGACTGCACTTATGTGCAGGCTGATCTTTGTCTATACCTCCTGCTTGTACTTTTCCTGTCAGAGTTGCTTCAGAAGTTGATTTCTAAAATATAATATTGATTTTTGAGCAATAAGTTCTATCAGTGCTTTCAGCTCTTTGATTTGACAGCAATTCAGTAGGTAATTTATACAGCATGACAAGGGTTAAATTCACAAAAAACAAATTAAGAGAAAATATAAATACTTATTAAAAAATACTATGAACATGTTGAAGGATTTATAGCTGCTAATCAGTTTCTTGACCAAGAAAAAAGTATTTACTACTTCATTCATGGTAGCCAATTAAGTTGATTAGTTGCTTCCTCATTTGATTATCAATGTGTTGTCATCTTTATTACATGTATGTACTGACAAAGCAGCTTTTAATACATATGCATTGCATTTAATTTATGTTTTCATTTTTTTATAATCATATTTTTTTATTTTGACATTGTTTTAAGAATTGGAGAAAAAAATAGAAAAATGATTTCTATAATTCACAATTGAAGGCCTTGCATTTTCTATCATTTTCATTCTAGACATTAAGCAATTTCCTTATCAAACAGTGGGTGTATTTCACAATCGTCAATGTAGAAATATAATGAAAACAATCAAAACAGCAACCTTTGAAATATTAATAAAAAAATCATGTTTTGCTGGATCATGAATAAAACATTTACAAAACTTTTTCATTTTACACAATGTTTTCTAAATTGTTTTTCTTGAGGGGAGTCAAATAGCATCATTGTGTGGGAATGGGTTAAGCTGATCAAAAAATTTCATGACCTATCTTACAGTCCATCTTCAATTTGAATACCAATCATGCTGACCACATTTTTTCATCCTTTGCTGAACACATTTTTTTAAAAATTGCTAACCAATCTTTCTAACAGCATTTTTTTTTATATTTTTTGACAAATCTTGCTGACCACAATTTATCGCATTTGCTGAATAATATTCTTAGAATAGATTGCAAATCTAGCTGACTTTAAGGGCCTTGTTTAACCCTTTCCCATTCAATCCCTGTTTTTTTCATCCCTGTGTTTATATACTTGATAAAAAATTGTGAAAAAGAAGAAATTGCTTGTAACAAGCAATTTCTTCTTTTTCTACAATATTTTCTACCCCACTTAATGATTGTTTTTCAAATTAAATCAACTTTAAAATGTCGTTTGCAAAACCTTTTAATTTGGACAGGTCTAACATTTTGAAAAACAGCAAGGGTTAAGGAATGCTGTGTGTGTTGGACTCCTACTGATAAGCTAATTGCCTTATCTTTATATCACAACAGGGGGTAAACATCTTGTGTATTCAATTGCTCACCATGGTCAATATTGGTGAATATTATGCAATAGCTGTACCTTAGCTTTAATACAGGTGACACATTGATAGAAAATCTGAGTAAAGTTTTATTAATGTTGTTTGTTTGTATTGAATTTTAATAAATGGTGTCTCATGCTCAAAAAGTGACTAATTGTCAAATTCTTGTGAGCCTAACTCCTCCTACAATTTTTGAGGGGTTTCGATGAAATTTTCACCAAATGTTTGTCATCATATGATCAGCATTTCGTGATTTAATGCTACCCCAATTGTCCAAATTCTTGTTTGCACAACTACTATTACAATTTGTGATGGACTCTGATAAAAATTTGCCTGCTAGCACATACATGTATTATCAGGGTCTTGTTGTTCAATTTTTCATCATGCAAAAAGCAAGACTTATTGTATAAATTCTTGTATGCATAACTAGTCTTTTGCTTCTTGATAGACTTTGATAAAGACATTGCAAAAATGGTTTATTGACAATTCTATCTTTTCATCATTACTACCAATATAGTGATTGTTTTAATAACCTATTTCAAATCACAAAAATAAGATTGTACAAACCCCAAAAAGTTAGGTTTATTAAACTCCAAATATGATTCTGTGACTTAATTTTCTTAGGGCAGATAGAATTGAGAATAAAAGAGAAATGTTGATTGGTCCGATTTTCCAGCTTTTATCTAAATAGTTCATCTTTTTCTCTTAGTGAATTTAAGAAAATATTTCTATTTGTAAATAAGTTAAAACGATAAGGAAGAAAATTGAAAAAAAATGAAAAGGAAAAAAAGTATTTGCTACTAGTTTTTTCCTTTCACCTCAATGTGTCTAGAAGCTGCCAGTTTGCATCTTTTTCAACAACAACAAAAAAAAAACCTGCTACTACGGTTTATTCCCTTACAAAAGAACAGAATATTGAATTATCTCCTATTTCCACAATTCAGTGTGAATTTAAATGCTGAGAAAAATCATGCAACCATTTATCCAACAACTTGCTTTTTAAGTCTTGTATTCTTTTTAACACTTTCCTGTTCAATCCCGGGATTTTGTCTTCCTGAGATTTTATACTTGAGAAATATTGTAGAATAAGAAGAAATTGCTTGTGACAAACATTTTTTTCTTTTTCTGCAATATTTTTTACCATATTGAATGGTTATTTTTCAAATTAAATCCTTTTTTAATTTTTTGTCTGCAAAACCTTTGAATTTCAACAGGTCTAAATTTTTGTTAAACAGGAAAGGGTTAGAAGATTTGAAAATCATGCAAAAATAGTATCTACATTTACATTGAAAGAGAAAAAAATACAACAACTGATTCTCTGACAAAATTTTCATCAGACTCAAAAATATACGTTGTCAAATACTGACCAATTTAATCATCAAAGGAATTATACAAGATTTATAAAGCAGGTCTTACACAGATTATGAAAGAAAGGTTTTGGCTCTCAATTATCAAATTTCTATATAACTGTTATACTTTCAGACATTTGTAAAAAAGTTATTATGCCAACTTTGTAATGAATATGAGTATTCATATCTTTAAAAAAGAAAGAAATGAAGTAAAAAAATTAGGTGTCACGAGACGCTAAACAAGAGGGCCGTTGGCCCTGGGGCGCTCACCTGAGATAAAGGCTCTTTTTCTTTCAACAGTCTAATTTCATGTTAAGGTTAGAATTATGAAACAAGTGGGCCACAATTACATATAAACACTATGAACTTGGGGATCCAAGTCTATATTACAAATTCCAAGGCTTAAGTGCTGATTTGAAAGAAGGAAAAAACTTTTTCCATGGGTTATAATTTCAGAAATAAGAAAGAAGTCTGTGAACTGATGCTTCATGCCTATACCCCCCCCCCCCCCGAGTCGGCCCCTTGAGACCCGAGGATCATGATTTTAGCTATTTTGTAAGAGGTCAATATACTGATGCTCCATGCAAAATATCAAGGCTCTACGCCTTCTGGGTCAGGAGGAAAAGATTTTTAAAGATTATTTTAAAATTTCACTTTTGTTGCCATGGCAACCAGAGTTTTCAACGGATTTCAATTCTTTTAGCTATTTTTGAAGGGGACCACCTAAGGAACATTTCTGCCAAATTTGGTTCAAATTGGCCCAGTGGTTTGGGAGGAGACGTCATTTAAAAAATCATTCTTTATTTCTATATAAACCTCACCCCCCTGGGGCTCCGCCCCTGGAGACCGAAGGATCATGATTTTAGCTTTTTTGAAAGAGGTCAATATACTGATGCAACATGCAAAATATCAAGGCTCTACGCCTTCTGGGTCTTGAGAAGAAGATTTTTAAAGATTATTTTAAAATTTCACTTTTGTTGCCATGGCAACCAGAGTTTTTAACAGATTTCAATTATTTTAGCAATTTTTGAAGGGGACCACCTAAGGAACATTTCTGCCAAATTTGGTTCAAATTGGCCCAGTGGTTTGGGAGGAGATGTCAGTTACAAAATCGATCTTTATTTCTATATAAACCCCACCCCCCTGGGGCTCTGCCTCTGGGGACCCGAGGATCATGATTTTAACTATTTTGAAAGAGGTCAATATACTGATGCATTGTGCAAAATATCAAGGCTCTACGCCTTCTGGGTCAGGAGAAGAAGATTTTTAAAGATTATTTTAAAATTTCACTTTTGTTGCCATGGCAACCAGAGTTTTTAACGGATTCCAATTCTTTTAGCTATTTTTGAAGGGGACCACCTAAGGAACATTTCTGCCAAATTTGGTTCAAATCGGCCCAGTGGTTCGGGAGGAGATGTCAGTTAAAAAATCGATCTTTATTTCTATATAAACCCCACCCCCCTGGGGCTCCGCCCCTGGGGACCCGAGGATCATGATTTTAGCTATTTTGAAAGAGGTCAATATACTGATGCATCATGCAAAATATCAAGGCTCTTCGCCTTCTGGGTCAGGAGAAGAAGATTTTTAAAGATTATTTTAAAATTTCACTTTTGTTGCCATGGCAACCAGAGTTTTTAACGGATTTCAATTCTTTTAGCTATTTTTTGAAGGGGATCACCTAAGGAACATTTCTGCCAAATTTGGTTCAAATTGGCCCAGTGGTTTTGGAGGAGATGTCGTTTAAAGAAATTGTTGACGCACGACGCACGACGCACGACGGACAAAAGGCGATCACAATAGCTCACTTGAGCACTATGTGCTCAGGTGAGCTAAAAAGTCAGCGAATTACAACCTGAATGGAACCAGAATTCATCAGCTGAATATGTTTTCTGTCGATCGCACCGAAAACTGCCTTTTTTGTACTTTCAATGACGTATCAATAACATCATTAGCTTCTGCTAGCAATACAGCCATTATCAATATCACCAAAAGACAAACAACCTCACCTGATAAATTCTGATGTTTCAAAGTTGAGCAATGAGAATGAATCACATTAAATTGAATTTTTAGTGAATTAAGTCAATTTAGCACAAAGAAAGAATATTTGTTGTGAAATAATTGCGTCATTTTAAATAGCTGTAAATTCATTATCAAGGCAAGAATACCAGTTGACCTCTGCACACTTTTTTCAAATATTTGATATGTATGCATATATGATTCCAAAAAGTTTTCTTTATAGAGGAGACACGTGTTAAAATACAAAGAATTGCAAAGAGAAGGTGATAAAATCAGTCTTGATTAATATTAGTAAAATATTAAATCCAATTACAACACCATCCAGCTTTTTAAAGCCTTGAAGAAAATTGTGTGGGAAAAGGAAAAATTGTTTGAAATTTATCCTTTTCTCACAATAGATAAAACCTTATTTAGATCTTATATTCCAATTCTAGGCTAGAAAAATATGAGATGTTGTCTGCAGCTTCTTTAACTTTTGACCAATCTATAATTTTGATGTCTGGTATTGGGTTAAAAAACATTGTTTGTAAAGTTTTAATATAAAAACTTTTCATATTTCGGGTTGAGAAATGTTGAGTTGAAACAGATTTCTTCATTTTCCACAATGTAAAAAAAAGGTGATTTTGTCAGCATGTGTTAAATCTGAAAATTTCACTTTCAGGTTAATAGGCTGCACTATTAACCCTTTAACATATTACAAAATTTTAGACCTATCCAAATTCAATCGACAACAATTTTAAGTTGATTTATTTGAAAATTAATCATTCAGTAGGTAGGGTATTGTGGAAGAGGATAACTTGCTTTTTAAGACTAATTGCTTCTGTTTCCAGAAATGTTTCTCAAGCATTAAAATGAAGGGACATAAAAAGCAGGGATTAAATAGGAAAGAGTTTACCAATTCCCATTCATGCCTACCTTTTTAGTCTTGCAACAAAAATGCTCGAGAAAACATTGTGGAAAATGAAGAAATTGCTTTTCACAATCAATTTCTTCATTATTCCACAATGTTTTCTATCCCAAGAGACTTATGTTATTAAAACACTATCAGCTGAAAATATTGTCTGCACCTTCGTTCAACTTGGACCAGTCTAAACTTTTGTTGTGTCGAAATGGGTACATTGATTGAATGGGGCTTAAGACCTCTTTTAACAGTATTTCAGTCATATTGCAGCGGCTGGAGCACCTAACAATGGATTCCTGGTATTTATCATACATGAGTACTACCACTACATCCTTTCCTAGCCTCCAGCTGCTGTACCACTTAGATTTACGATTATCCACCCATTGGTGCAAGATAGATGTTGGAAAGAATATGTGCAGTTGCTGGGGATCGAACCCATGTCATCCCATTATTGAAGATAAGGAGCCTGACGGGCTACCAACTGCCCTATGACGGAAGCTCGAAATGGGTTAAGGAGATAACTGAAATTTATGATTTCAAAATGTATGCCTCTTGGATTTCTTCTTAAATGATATTAACCCATTCCCACAGGAACAATGTTTAGACTGGTTGAAGAAGTTGAAGACAACAATTTGAAGCTAGTGACATCTTAAAAATCTTTGTCTTTTAGGTAGAAAACAATGTGAAAAATGAAGAAAATAAAGCAATTTCTTCATTTTCCAGATTCTTTTCCGGAACTATTGTCTTTAGGGGCCTAACAGGCATAAAAGGCAGGTATGTGGTATTACGTTATTGAGTGGACATTTTAATCAAAAATAGATACATAAAGATGAACTCACAGGAATAAAGTAAGAAAAAAATTACAGGTAGACACAAAAAGAAAATAAAGATTTATATCTTTAAGTTAGTAGAATCATTTTGATTAACACTGAAAGAAAAGGAATATATTTTTGTAAAAAATAATTTTCATCTTATGCCCCAATTTTCTCGTTGAATTCATCCATCAGAATTTTAGAAAAAAAAGAAATCAAGTAAGAGTTTAAGAAAAAGTTTCTTTCACATGAAAACACATATTTAAAAAAAACCCAACATAATTCAGGTAGGCTTACTCCATTTCCGTGCCTTTTCCAAACTTTACATTTAAACAAACATAGAAAACTCTGTGCTTTTATGAGAAAAAAATGTCTAGATCACTTTTATACCAAACCAGGAGTATATCTCTATACAAAAATTGGTATAAATATTAATTATAAAATGTTTCCTTTGTAAAAAAAGTATATACTTTTATCTAATCTAAAACAGTATTTTCCCACCAAAAAAAGAGGGGGGGGGGAATAAATCACATTAAGAAATGTCCATTATTCAGCAAATTATTGTGAATAAAGGTACATATGAACGTCATACGGTCATTCGGTATATTTTTCAAATCCAGACATTAATAGAAGGGATGTTCGTTTCACTGTACAATTTTAGTGCAAAGGGTTTTCTGATAATCAGGGAATGGTGTTGATTTCTAGCTTGAAGGTGTTGCCTCCAATGGCACCACTGACCAATAATATTTTAACATAGCTCAAAGTGCTTTTTAATTGGCTTATTGGATTTGATTGACAACTCCCTTCACTCTAAAGAACAAATAGCATGTAGTGCTCTTTTCCTATTTTACCATAACCAGACAGAAATCTTTAAAATTGGTCTAAATTGAAAGGAGTTGCAGATGGCAATTTTAAGCTTTCTACATTTTATCAACTTTCTAAGGTAGAAAACGTTGTCAAAAATGAACAAATTGCTTAGTACAAGTATGTCTTCATTCTAAACAATGAATTTGAAATATTGTTTTTCTTGAGGGACACCAAAAATTATCATTGTGAGGGAATGGGTGATTATAATGTATCATTTCATAACTCTGTTTTTTGACTAATTTATCTTTTCTTTTGTTTTTTTTGGCTATTTATTGTATCTGTGCTTATTTAACCCATTCCCACTCAATGACGCTTTTAAACGCCCCCAGGAAAACAGCTTTGGAAAAACATTGTGGAAAATGAAGAAATTGCTTGTCACAAGCAATTTCTTCATTTTCCACTATGTTTTCTACCCAGATAGTTGAAATAATCATTAATTTCGTAAACTTTAAATTGTTGTCTGCAACATCTTTCAATTTGGGCCAGTCTAAAATTTTACTATCTGGTAATGGGTTTAGAGAGAGAAACGGAGGGAGTGAGAAGGGGGAGAAAGACAGAGGGGGTCTTTGGCTGGTTGTTTGGTACAACAATGAAGTGACATTCATCTTTTGTCTTAATCCCATGTTTGGACTCACTGAAGAAAATCAGTCTTAAAAATGAAGGAAAAAAGATTTGTACATTAATACAATATTTCTTCTATCCACAAATTGTACTACTATCATAGTGACCTTTCAGGACCAGTCTTAAATTTGTTTTCTAGTAATTCATTTTTAAATCACAGTGTCATCAAATCAGTTTGTACACACTTGAATGCCATTGGCATGCCCCCATACACATCTTCTCCATATTAAGTATGATGTCATTAACCTTTCATTGATTTTTGACTTACTTAGAGAATAAACATGTCATACAGCCCGTCTTTTTGATTGAACAAGAGATGGTAATTGCCAGTTGACATTAAGTTTTGCTAACTCGTATTATGCTATATCTATATTGTCATATTATTCTGATAAACTGCTTCAGTCATGTTTTGGAGTCAAATATAAAATAAAAATGAACAAAAGTAATGTGAATGGATTATGCATGAATATTTTTTCTCTAATTTGGATATTGGAAAAATAACTCTTGGGTATGCCAACTGTTCTGAATTGTTCAACAAATAAGACAAACTTATCCTCATAGAAGAGGTAATCAAGATAATTTTGATAAGAAATAATCGGTCAGCAAGTCTTGTCTGTAGTTTTCTTAATGTAACTCTGGTCAGCAGATTACATGTATTTGATTTACACATTACCAGACAGCAAAATTTTAGACTGGTTCTAATTGAAAGGCGTTACAGACGACATTTAAAAGTTAATGAAATTCTAGATGTTCAGTTTTTAGGGCAGAAAACATTGTGAGAAAATGAAGAAATTGGTTGCTTCAAGTAATTTCTTAATTTTCAACATTGTTTTCCTAATTGTTTTTCTAGAGGGGCGTTGAAAGGTGTCATTGTGTGTGAATGGGTTAACCCATTCCCACATGGTAAAATTTTAGACCAGTCTAAATTGACAGAAGTTGCAGACGACAATTGTGAGTTCATGAAAATGTAGATATGTTCAACTTTCTCGATAGAAAACATTGTGTAAAATGAAGAAGTTTCTTCATTTAACACAATGTTTTCAAATCATTTTTCTAGAGGGGCCTCCGAAAGCGTCAATGTGGGAATGGGTTAATGAGTGGAGTCAGCAAATTTGATAACAGATCATTTTGTCAGCAAGTACAGTCAGCAACTTTTATTGGTCAGCAGATTATTTGGTCAGCTAGTCTGGTCAGCAATTTTTATTGGTCAGCAAGTCTGGTCAGTTATTTGTTCAGCATACTATTAGGTCATCAGGGCTGGTCAGCTTTTCTTAAATTGGTCAGCAAATCTTGTTAGCATAATTTTTGGTCAGCAGATCATTTGGTGAGATAGTCTGGTCATCAATTTTACATTGGTCAGCAAATTTGATCAGCATATAATTTCATAATCAAGTCTGGTCAGCAATTTATATTGGTCAGCAGATTTGGTCAGCATAATTATTATCAAGTCAGCAAAGTCTGGTCAGCTATTAACATTGGTCAGCAAATCTGGTTAGCAAGATATTTGGTGAGCAGAATATTTGGTCTGAAAGTTTGGTCAGAAATGTTAATTGGTCAGCATTTGATAATCAAGTCTAGTAAGTGAGTGATTTTTTATTGCTCAGCAAATTTTGTCAACTGACATTTTGTAGCTGTTCTGGTCAACAATTTAACACTGGTCCGCATATTCGGTCAGCATATAATTTCATAATCGAGTCTGGTCAGCAATTTGTATTGGTCAGCAAATATTGTCAGCATATTATTTAGTCAGCAAAGTCTGGTCAGCTATTAACATTTGTAAGAGAATCTAGTCAGCAAATTATTTGGTCAGCAAGTTTAGTCAGCTAATTTTATTGGTCAGCAAGTCTGGTCAGCTAAATTGGTCAGCATAATACTAGATCAGCAGGGCTGATAATCAAGTCTAGTTAGTATTTTTATTGCTCAGCAAATTTTGCAACTAATTTTATTGGTCAGCAAGTCTGGTCAGCTAATTTGGTAAGCATAAAACTAGATCAGCAGGGCTGATAATCAAGTCTAGTTAGTGTTTTTAATTATTCAGCAAATTTTTGTAATCTGATATTTTGTAGCTACTCTGGTAAAAAATTTAACACTGGTCAGCAAATTTGGTCACTATATTATTTCATAATCGAGCCTGGTCAGCAATTTGCATTGGTAAGCAAATATGGTCAGCATATTATCTAGTCAGCAAAGTCTGGTCAGATATTTACATTTGTCAGCAAATCTGGTCAGCAGATTATTTGGTCAGCAAGTTTAGTCAGCTATTTTTATTGGTCAGCAAGTCTGGTCAGCTAATTTGGTCAGCATAATACTAGATCAGCAGGGCTGATAATCAAGTCTAGTTAGTTATTTTTATTGCTCAGCAAATTTTGGTAAACTGATATTTTGTAGCTAGTCTAGTCAACAATTTAACACTGGTCAGCAAATTTGGTCAGCATATTATTTAGTCAGCAAAGTCTGGTCAGCTATTTACATTTCTCAGCAAATCTGGTCAGCAGATAATTTGGTCAGCAAGTGTTGTCAGCTATTTTTATTGGTCAGCTATTATTATTGGCAAGCAAGTCTGGTCAGCTAATTTGGTCAGCATATAATTAGATCAGCAGGGCTGATAATCAAGTCTAGTGAGAGATTTTTATTGCTCATGCAATTTTGTCAACTGATATTTTGTAGGTAGTTTGGTCATAAATTTAACACTGGTCAGCAAATTCAGTCACTATATTACAATTTATTTCATAATCAAGCCTGGTCAGCAATTTGCACTGGTCAACAAATTTGGTCAGCATATTATTTAGTCAGCAAACTCTGGTCAGCATTTGTCAGCAAATCTGGTCAGCAGATTATTTGGTCAGCAAGTTTAGTCAGCTATTTTTATTGGTCAGCAAGTTTGGTCAGCTGATTTGGTCAGCATAATACTAGATCAACAGGGCTGATAATCAAGTCTAGTTAGTTATTTTTATTGCTCAGCAAATTTTGTAAACTGATATTTTGTATCTAGTCTAGTCAACAATTTAACACTGGTCAGCAAATTTGGTCAGCATATTATTTCATGATCGAGCCTGGTCAGCAATTTGAATTGGTCAGCAAATTTGGTCAACATATTATTTAGTCAGCAAAGTCTGGTCAACTTTTTACATTTCTCAGCAAATCTGGTCAGCAGATTATTTGGTCAGCAAGTTTAGTCAGCCATTTAAGGTTTAAACATTGTGAGAAAAGGAGAAACTGTTAGAAACATGCAATTTCTTCTTTGTATGCAATGTTTCTTATAATTGAACTTTGGCAATATATATAGATAGAGGATCATTTGGTTATTTGCTAACCTATTACCACACATTACTACAGATAACAATTATGGAAAAGGGGAAATTATTATAACTACCATTTTCTCCTTTTCATTATATGTTTTCAACTCTATATTGTACTTGTACTTATTTTTTTATTTATATTTTCAGATTGATTTATAAAAAACTTGCAACTTGGACCACTCTTCAAAATTTTTTGTCTGGACTGATAAAAAATAATAATGGCTAATTATTGGCTAATCAAAAAGTTGAATTTGTACATAGATGATTTGTTTTTAGGAAAAGGTCTAAAAACAAGAAATTGATAATTCCTACCATGTGCATGTATATCAGAGTTAATGAAACAATAGATTAGGAAAAGTTGAATAAAGAAGTATTCAAATGTCATTTCAAACAAAGAAAATAAAAAGGATATATTAAGAACAACAACAACAACAACAAAATTAAGGTTATATTAACTTGCTAGAAGTATTTCTAAAAATTCTTTTACTTTACAAAAACTACTTTCCCCAAAAAAATTGATTTCAAAATTTCCTTGAAACAACTTATCAAACATTTACATAATTGTATCATTACTTCTTGTATCAAAATATTATACATAAAATAATACAGAATAAAGGGTGGGTGAAGAAGTTCAAATAAGTGGTGAAATAAGTGGTCAGCAATTTACTGGTCAGCGTTTTATACCCAGTGGTCAGCCAGTCAGCTGGTCAGCAGTCAACGGTCAGCAGTCAGCTTTTTATACTTACCCAAAATTATACAGTATTAGATGGCCCCTACCGATATACGGCAAAATTTTGGTAGTTTCGGTTTATATTTGTACAATACCTATACATAGGAAGATATAAGAATGCCCCCCTTTTCCTTTTGCCTTTTCAAAAAATCGAAGCTTTTCCGCATAAATCTTGATCTTGTATATATTCCCTGGCCAATTTATCTGAAAGCTAAGGACATTGAAACACAAAAATATTATAAGTAAACCAAACTACTTGTTGTGACTATCTGTTTTCGACTCGTTTATGGAATAACCCTACCACATTTCTAGCTTTACCAAAGGACCATAATGGTCCTATATTGCTCCCCTGAGTATGATGGCTGAAGGCTTTAGGATATATACAAAATATCAATTCCCTTCACCAATTCATTTTGGAAAAGATTTTCTCATTTAATCCTGGGTATAATAAAGATCCCAGCAGTACAGTAATTCTTTGAAGTATTTTGGTAGAGGGTCAATAGGCATTAATACACACCAATTATCAAAGCTCTAGGCTTTAATGCTTTAGGAGGAGAAGATTTTCAAAAATATACATCTTTATTCATTTCTAACGGGGTGGCAAATTGTCGCCCGTCACACTGCTGGATGTTGACTGGGGAAGGGAATTAACATTTAAGTCTAAATATAAGAAAGGGTAACAATTCACAAAGATAACTTATGGTTCTGGTGCTTTTTCTTGTTATCATGAGGTTTTGAAAACTGTAGGCTTTTACACTATAAGAGATTTGAGCAAGGTGGCAAATTGTCACAAGATACATTGTCACACTGCTGCATGTTGACTGGGGAAGGGGACTAAAATTTAAGTCTAAATTCAAGAAAGGGTAACAATTCACAATAATAACATATAGTTCTAGTGTTTTTTCTTGTTATCATGAGGTTTAAAAACCATAAGCTGTTACACTATAAGAGATTTCAAAAAAAAGATATGTTCCTTGATGATATCTATCCACCCATAAAGTTTTACGATCATAGCTATTATACTTTCAGAGATATGCCCCAGACAAAATCAAAGTATGAAAAACAACAAAGAGGAATAAATGAAAAAAAATAGGCAAAGAAGAGTTGCAGTTCTTGTACACTGCACCTCCCCTTGATAATATCTATCCACCCATAATGTTTCAAGATCATAGCTATAACACTTTCAGAGATAAGCTCCAGACAAAATCCAAGTATGAAAAAATAACAAAGGAAAAAAATTAAAAAATATAGGCAAGGTAGAGTTACTGTTCTTGTGCACTGCACTTCCCCTTGATAATATCTACCCAACCAAAAAGTTTCATGATCATAGCTGTTACACCTTCAGAGATATGCACCGAACAAAATCCAAGTATGAAAAACAACAAGTGGGAAAAACCAAAAAAAAAAGGCAATGTAGAGTTATGGCTTGTATGCACTGCACTTCACGTTGATGACATCTATCCATCCATAAAGTTTCATGATCATAGCTATTATACTTTCAGAGATGTGCTCCTGACAAAATCAAAGTATGAAAAACAACAAAGGGGAATAACTTAAAAAGATAAGCTAGGAAGAGTTACGGTTCTTGTGCACTGCATTTCACCTTAATGACATCTACCCAGCCATTAAGTTTCATGATCATAGCTTATATACTTTGAGAGATATGCTCCAGGCAAAATCTAAGTATGTAAAACAACTAAGAGGAATAACTCAAAAAATAGTCAAGGTAGATTAATGGTTCCTGTGCATTGCACTTCCCCTTGATGACATCTACCCACCAATACAGTTTTATGATCATAGTTTTTATACTTTTAGAGATATGCTTCAGACAAAATCCAAGTATGAAATAAAACAAGAGGCCCATGAGGGCCTGAGATGCTCTACTGGTTATCAAGTTTTCCGTTAAAGAAATCTGATATTTAAGGAAGTTAATTGCTCAAAGAAGAATGCATAAAGAAAAAAAAAGGGGCTTTATCCCCTTTATCATTTTAAGCAACAATCCTCAAGGCCCCTTTTCCCATGTTTCATGACGGATCCACTCCATTTCCAAAAGAAAGTTACCTTATGACCCTACAATCATTCTGTGAATATTTCATCAGAATCTGACAATAATTGTGGACTTAATCACATAAACAGGATTGTTTTGAATGAAAATCAATAAGGCCCCTTTTCCTGTGTTTTCTGATGGATCAATTTCATTCCAAAAGGAACTTTCCTTACAACCCGACAATTGTCCTGTGAAATTTAAAAGACAACTTGATAATGATTGTGATCTTCATCACATACACAAGAATGTTTTGAATGATAATCTGTAAGGCCCCTTTTCCTGTGTTTCGAATGCCACAATTATTCCATGCATCTTTGAAGAGAATCCAATAAAACTGTTGACTTTATTGTGTTAACAAAGATATTAAATTCAAGTTCTCATAAGGCCCCTTTTCCTGTGATATTTTACTGTTGGTTTTATCATTCTATGAAAGTTAAAAGTGAATCCGATGAAATATTGGGAATTCATTATGTTTACTAGAATATTTAAAAAAAAATCATATGTCCCCTTTTTACATGATACTTGATGGATTGTACCCAGTTCTGAAAAGAACCATCTAAGTATTTGTACAATCATTCTGTGAAATTTTGAAGTGAATCCGGTGAAATCAAGGGACATCATTGTGTTAACCAGAATATTGAAGAGAGTTTTTCATAAGGCCCCTTTTTATGTGACCCTTGCTATAGTCAGATCCACTGTCAAAATCAACAATTTGAATGATGGTACAATCAATCTGTTTAATCTGTGGAATTTATTGTGTTAATGAATTATAGTGAAATATTCATAGGGCCCCTTTTCTCATGATACTTTACAGAACAAACCAAATTTCAAAAGGAACAATTCTAATGAAGGTAGAATCATTCTTTAAAAGTTAAAGAGAATCAATGAAAACAGTGGACTGAATTGTGTCAAGAAATAATAAAGACTGAGGGCATTGTTGTGTTTATGGGGATTTGGTAATAATTTTTCATACAGCCCCTTTTCCTATGATACTAGACAGATCAGGCCCAATTTGGAAAGAAACAATCCTTATGATGGTACAAACATTCTGTGAAAGTTTGAACAGAATCTGATAAAAACTGCAGACTTTATCTTGGTGTCAAATTTCTAAAATAAAATTTTCATAAGGCTCCTTTTCCTGTGATACTTGAAGGATCAGGTCTCATGTCAGCCTCAACAATCGTGATTATTGTACAAAGATTCTGTGAAGGTTTGAATAAAATCCAATGAAAGCTCTGGACTTGGTTACAAGGATTATAGATAAAATTCTCTAAAGGCCCCTTTTCCCATGATACTAGACAGATCACGCCTAATTTGTAAAGAAAGAATCCTCATGATGGAATAATCATTCTGTGAAAGTTTTAACAGAATCTGATGAAAACTGTTGACTTTATTGTGGTACAATGATTTTAAAATTAAATTTCATAATGCTCCTTTTTCTATGATACTGGACGGATCAGGTCTAATGCAAACATCAACAATCATTATTATTGTACAATTATTCTGTGAATGTTTGAAGAAAATCTGATGAAAGCTCTGGACTTTGTAACAAGGATTTATAAATGAAATTTTCATAAGGCCCCTTTTCCTGTGCTTCTTGACAGTTCAAACCCTGTTATGAAAAGAATGATAGTTATGACCTTCCAATCATTCTGTGAAAGTTTCAACAAAATCTGATCAAAGATGTGGGCTTTATTGTGTTAACAGGGTTTTATCAATTGAATTTTCATACAGCCCCTTTTCCCATGTTACTTGATGGATCTGAACCAATTCCAAAGGGAACTCTTCTTACAAAAGTATAATTATTCTGTTTGAGTATAAAGACAACCCCATCTCACCTGTGGACTTACAAGCATTAATTAAGATTTTTTTAATTGAATTTTCCTAAGGCCCCTTTTCCTATGTTTCTCAATGGATCAGACCCAATTTGAAAGGAACAATCCTTATGATGGTACAATCATTATGTGAAAGTTTGAAGTCAATCAGGTGAAATCTAGGGCCATTATGTGTTAACTAAGATTTTTTTTATTAAATTTTCATGGGGCCCCTTTTCCCATGAAACTTGATGGATCAAACCTACTTCCGAAAGGAACAATCCACATAATGTAATAATCATTCTGGGAATGTTTGAAGAGAATTTGTTGAAAACTATGGACTCTATTGTGTTTACGAGGACTTTTTCAATCCAATTTAATCGGGCCCCTTTTCCCGTGGTCCTTGACTGATTATACCAAATGTTGAAAGGAACAATTCTTATGATGGTACAATCATTCTGTGAAAGTTTGAAGTCAATCAGATGAAAACTGTGGACTCTAGAGTGTTAACAAAGATCTTTGAATTATATTTTAATAAGGCCCCTTTTCCTATGTTTCTTGAGGAATCATATCCGATTCCAAAAGGTACAATCCTTATGATGGTACAATCATTCTGTGAAAGTTTGAAGAGAATCCGTTGTAAATTGTTGGCTCTAGATTATTAATGAGAATTTTTTATTAAACATTTCATAAGGCCCCTTTTTCCTGTGTTTCTTGAAGGATCATACCTAATTTCAAAAGGAATAATCCTTATGTTAGTACAATCATTCTGTGAAAGTTTGAAGGGAATCCGATGAAAACTATTGACTCCAGAGTGTTAAAGAGTATTTCTTAAAAGATTTTTTTATTAAATTTTTAAAGGCCCCTTTTCCCGTATTTCCAGATGGATCTGACCAAATTTCCAAAGGAACAATCCTTATGATGGTACAATCATTCTGTGAAAGTTTAAATACAATCTGATGAAAACTGTGGACTCTAGAGTGTTAACAAGAATTTTTTAATTAAATTTTAATAAAGGCCCCTTTTCTCCTGTTTCATGACAGATAAGACCAATTTTCGAAAGGAACGATCCTTATGCTTGTACAATCATTCTGAGAAAGTTTGAAGAGAATCCGATGAAAACTGTGGACTCTATCGTGTAAACGAGGATTTTTAATGGAGTTTTTAATTGAATTTTCATAAGGCCCCTTTTCCCATGTTTCTTGACGGATCATACCCAATTTCGAAAGGAACGATCCTTATGTTGGTACAATCATTCTGTGAAAGTTTGAAGAGAATCCAATGAAGACTGCGGACTCTATCGCGTAAACAAGGATTTTTAATTGAATTTTAATTAAATTTTAATAAGGCCCCTTTTCCCATGTTTCTTGACGGTTCATACCCATTTTCGTAAGGAACGATCCTTATGTTGGTACAATCATTCTGTGAAAGTTTGAAGAGAATCTGATGAAAACTGCGGACTCTATCGCTTAAACGAGGATTTTTTAATCAATTTTCATAAGGCCCCTTTTTCCGTGTTTCTTGACGGATCATACCCATTTTCGAAAGGAACAATCCCTATGTTGGTACCATCATTCTGTGAAAGTTTGAAGAGAATCCAATGAAAACTGTGGACTTTATCGCGTAAACAAGGATTTTTAATTGAATTTTTAATGAATTTTCATAAAGCCCCTTTTCCCGTGTTTCTTGACGGATCATACCCAATTTCGAAAGGAACGATCCTTATGTTGGTACAATCATTCTGTGAAAGTTTGAAGAGAATCCGATGAAAACTGTGGACTTTATCGCGTAAACGAGGATTTTTTAATTAAATTTTAATAAGGCCCCTTTTCCCGTGATTCTTGATGGATCATACCCATTTTCGAAAAGAACGATCCTTATGATGGTACAATCATTCTGAGAAAGTTTGAAGAGAATCCAATGAAAACTGTGGACTTTATCGCGTAAACGAGGATTTTTTAATTGAATTTTAATTTAATTTTCATAAGGCCCATTTTCCCGTGTTTCTTGACGGATCATACCCATTTTCGAAAGGAACGATCCTTATGATGGTACAATCATTCTGTGAAAGTTTGAAGAGAATCCGATGAAAACTGTGGACTTTATCGCGTAAAGGAGGATTTTTTGATTAAATTTTCATAAGGCCCCTTTTCCCGTGTTTCTCGACGGATCATACCCATTTTCGAAAGGAACGATCCTTATGTTGGTACAATCATTCTATGAAAGTTTGAGGAGAATCTGATGAGAACTGTGGGCTTTATCGCATAAAGGATTTTTTAATTAAATTTCAATTTTCATGAGGCCCCTTTCCCAGTGTTTCTTGATGGATCATACCCATTTTCGAAAGGAACGATCCTTATGATGGTACAATCATTCTGAGAAAGTTTGAAGAGAATCCAATGAAAACTGTGGACTTTATCGCCTAAACGAGGATTTTTAATTGAATTTTTATTCAATTTTCATGAGGCCCCTTTCCCCGTGTTTCTTGACGGATCATACCCATTTTCGAAAGGAACGATCTTTATGATGGTACAATCATTCTGTGAAAGTTTGAAGAGAATCCGATGAAAACTGTGGACTTTATCGTGTAAACGAGGATTTTTTAATTAAATTTTCATAAGGCCCCTTTTCCCATGTTTCTTGACGGATCATACCCATTTTCGAAAGGAACGATCCTTATGTTGGTACCATCATTCTGTGAAAGTTTGAAGAGAATCCAATGAAAACTGTGGACTTTATCGCGTAAACGAGGATTTTTAATTGCATTTTTAATGAATTTTCATAAAGCCCCTTTTCCCGTGTTGCTTGACGGATCATACCCAATTTCGAAAGGAACGATCCTTATGTTGGTACAATCATTCTGTAAAAGTATGAAGAGAATCTGATGAAAACTGTGGACTTTATCGCGTAAAGGATTTTTAATTAAATTTTAATAAGGCCCCTTTTCCCGTGTTTCTTGATGGATCATACCCATTTTCGAAAGGAACGATCCTTATGATGGTACAATCATTCGGAGAAAGTTTGAAGAGAATCCAATGAAAACTGTGGACTTTATCGCGTAAACGAGGATTTTTAATTGAATTTTAATTAAATTTTCATAAGGCCCATTTTCCCGTGTTTCTTGACGGATCATACCCATTTTCGAAAGGAACGATCCTTATGATGGTACAATCATTCTGTGAAAGTTTGAAGAGAATCCGATGAAAACTGTGGACTTTATCGCGTAAACGAGGATTTTTTAATTAAATTTTCATAAGGCCCCTTTTCCCGTGTTTCTCGACGGATCATACCCATTTTCGAAAGGAACGATCCTTATGTTGGTACAATCATTCTGTGAAAGTTTGAGGAGAATCTGATGAGAACTGTGGACTTTATCGCCTAAACGAGGATTTTTAATTAAATTTCAATAAGGCCCCTTTTCCCGTGTTTCTTGATGGATCATACCCATTTTCAAAAGGGACGATCCTTATGTTGGTACAATCATTCTGAGAAAGTTTGAAGAGAATCCAATGAAAACTGTGGACTTTATCGCCTAAACGAGGATTTTTAATTGAATTTTTAATTCATTTTCATAAGGCCCCTTTTCTCGTGTTTCTTGACGGATCATACCCATTTTCAAAAGGAACGATCCTTATGTTGGTACAATCATTCTGTGAAAGTTTGAAGAGAATCTGATGAGAACTGTGGACTCTATCACGTAAACGAGGATTTTTTAATTAAATTTAAATAAGGCCCCTTTTCCCGTGTTTCTTGACAGATCATACCCATTTTCGAAAGGAACGATCCTTATGATGGTACAATCATTCTGAGAAAGTTTGAAGAGAATCCAATGAAAACTGTGGACTTTATCGCCTAAACGAGGATTTTTAATTGAATTTTAATTAAATTTTCATAAGGCCCCTTTTCCCATGTTTCTTGACGGATCATACCCATTTTCCAAAGGAATGATCCTTATGTTGGTACAATCATTCTGTGAAAGTTTGAAGAGAATCCAATGAAGACTGTGGACTCTATCGCGTAAACAAGGATTTTTAATTGAATTTTAATTAAATTTTCATAAGGCCCCTTTTCCCATGTTCCTTGACGGTTCATACCCATTTTCGAAAGGTACGATCCTTATGCTTGTACAATCATTCTGAGAAAGTTTGAAGAGAATCCGATGAAAACTGTGGACTCTATCGTGTAAACGAGGATTATTAATGGAGTTTTTAATTGAATTTTCATAAGGCCCCTTTTCCCATGTTTCTTGACGGATCATACCCATTTTCGAAAGGAACAATCCTTATGTTGGTACAATCATTCTGTGAAAGTTTGAAGAGAATCCAATGAAAACTGTGGACTTTATCGCATAAACGAGGACTTTTAATTGCATTTTTAATGAATTTTCATAAAGCCCCTTTTCCCGTGTTTCTCGACGGATCATACCCATTTTCGAAAGGAACGATCCTTATGTTGGTACAATCATTCTGTAAAAGTATGAAGAGAATCTGATGAAAACTGTGGACTTTATCGCGTAAAGGATTTTTTAATTAAATTTTAATAAGGCCCCTTTTCCCGTGTTTCTTGATGGATCATACCCATTTTCGAAAGGAACGATCCTTATGATGGTACAATCATTCGGAGAAAGTTTGAAGAGAATCCAATGAAAACTGTGGACTTTATCGCGTAAACGAGGATTTTTAATTGAATTTTAATTAAATTTTCATAAGGCCCCTTTTCCCATGTTTCTTGACGGATCATACCCATTTTCCAAAGGAATGATCCTTATGTTGGTACAATCATTCTGTGAAAGTTTGAAGAGAATCCAATGAAGACTGTGGACTCTATCGCGTAAACAAGGATTTTTAATTGAATTTTAATTAAATTTTCATAAGGCCCCTTTTCCCATGTTCCTTGACGGTTCATACCCATTTTCGAAAGGTACGATCCTTATGCTTGTACAATCATTCTGAGAAAGTTTGAAGAGAATCCGATGAAAACTGTGGACTCTATCGTGTAAACGAGGATTATTAATGGAGTTTTTAATTGAATTTTCATAAGGCCCCTTTTCCCATGTTTCTTGACGGATCATACCCATTTTCGAAAGGAACAATCCTTATGTTGGTACAATCATTCTGTGAAAGTTTGAAGAGAATCCAATGAAAACTGTGGACTTTATCGCATAAACGAGGACTTTTAATTGCATTTTTAATGAATTTTCATAAAGCCCCTTTTCCCGTGTTTCTCGACGGATCATACCCATTTTCGAAAGGAACGATCCTTATGTTGGTACAATCATTCTGTAAAAGTATGAAGAGAATCTGATGAAAACTGTGGACTTTATCGCGTAAAGGATTTTTTAATTAAATTTTAATAAGGCCCCTTTTCCCGTGTTTCTTGATGGATCATACCCATTTTCGAAAGGAACGATCCTTATGATGGTACAATCATTCGGAGAAAGTTTGAAGAGAATCCAATGAAAACTGTGGACTTTATCGCGTAAACGAGGATTTTTAATTGAATTTTAATTAAATTTTCATAAGGCCCACTTTCCCGTGTTTCTTGACGGATCATACCCATTTTCGAAAGGAACGATCCTTATGATGGTACAATCATTCTGTGAAAGTTTGAAGAGAATCCGATGAAAACTGTGGACTTTATCGCGTAAACGAGGATTTTTTAATTAAATTTTCATAAGGCCCCTTTTCCCGTGTTTCTCGACGGATCATACCCATTTTCGAAAGGAACGATCCTTATGTTGGTACAATCATTCTGTGAAAGTTTGAGGAGAATCTGATGAGAACTGTGGGCTTTATCGCATAAAGGATTTTTTAATTAAATTTCAATAAGGCCCCTTTTCCCGTGTTTCTTGATGGATCATACCAATTTTCAAAAGGGACGATCCTTATGTTGGTACAATCATTCTGAGAAAGTTTGAAGAGAATCCAATGAAAACTGTGGACTTTATCGCCTAAACGAGGATTTTTAATTGAATTTTAATTAAATTTTCATAAGGCCCCTTTTCCCGTGTTTCTTGACGGATCATACCCATTTTCGAAAGGAACGATCTTTATGATGGTACAATCATTCTGTGAAAGTTTGAAGAGAATCCGATGAAAACTGTGGACTTTATCGCGTAAACGAGGATTTTTTAATTAAATTTTCATAAGGCCCCTTTTCCCGTGTTTCTTGACGGATCATACCCATTTTCGAAAGGAACGATCCTTATGATGGTACAATCATTCTGAGAAAGTTTGAAGAGAATCCGATGAAAACTGTGGACTTTATCGCGTAAACGAGGATATTTAATTGAATTTTAATTAAATTTTCATAAGGCCCCTTTTCCTGTGTTTCTTGACGGATCATACCCATTTTCGAAAGGAACGATCCTTATGTTGGTACAATCATTCTGTGAAAGTTTGAAGAGAATCTGATGAGAACTGTGGACTTTATCGCGTAAACGAGGATTTTTAATTGAATTTTAATTAAATTTTCATAAGGCCCCTTTTCCCATGTTTCTTGACGGATCATACCAATTTTCGGAAGGAACGATCCTTATGATGGTACAATCATTCTGTGAAAGTTTGAAGAGAATCCGATGAAAACTGTGGACTTTATCGCCTAAACGAGGAATTTTTAATTAAAATTTCATAAGGCCCCTTTTCCCATGTTTCTTGACGGATCATAACCATTTCCGAAAGGAAGGATCCTTATGATGATACAATCATTCTGTGAAAGTTTTCATAAGGCCCCTTTTCCCGTGTTTCTCGACGGATCATACCCATTTTCGAAAGGAACGATCCTTATGTTGGTACAATCATTCTGTGAAAGTTTGAGGAGACTCTGATGAAAACTGTGGACTCTATCGCGTAAACGAGGATTTTTAATTGAATTTTTAATTAATTTTCATAAGGCCCCTTTTCCCGTTTTTCTTGTCGGATCATACCCATTTTCGAAAGGAACGATCCTTATGTTGGTACAATCATTCTGTGAAAATTTGAAGAGAATCTGATGAGAACTGTGGACTCTATCGCGTAAACAAGGATTTTTTAATTAAATTTTAATAAGGCCCCTTTTCCCATGTTTCTTGACGGATCATATACATTTTCGAAAGGAACGAACCTTATGATGGTACAATCATTCTGAGAAAGTTTGAAGAGAATCCAATGAAAACTGTGGACTTTATCGCGTAAACGAGGATTTTTAATTGAATTTTAATTAAATTTTCATAAGGCCCATTTTCCCGTGTTTCTTGACGGATCATACCCATTTTCGAAAGGAACGATCCTTATGATGGTACAATCATTCTGTGAAAGTTTGAAGAGAATCCGATGAAAACTGTGGACTTTATCGCATAAACGAAGATTTTTTAATTAAATTTTCATAAGGCCCCTTTTCCCGTGTTTCTCGACGGATCATATTCATTTTCGAAAGGAACGATCCTTATGTTGGTACAATCATTCTGTGAAAGTTTGAGGAGAATCTGATGAGAACTGTGGGCTTTATCGCATAAAGGATTTTTTAATTAAATTTCAATAAGGCCCCTTTTCCCGTGTTTTTTGATGGATCATACCCATTTTCAAAAGGGACGATCCTTATGTTGGTACAATCATTCTGAGAAAGTTTGAAGAGAATCCAATGAAAACTGTGGACTTTATCGCCTAAACGAGGACTTTTAATTGAATTTTAATTAAATTTTCATAAGGCCCCTTTTCCCAAGTTTCTTGACGGATCTGACCCAATTTTGAAAGGAACAATCCTTATGATGGTACAATCATTCTGTGAAAGTTTGAAGAGAACCCGATGAAAACTGTGGACTTTATCGCGTAAACAAGGAAAAGTTTAATGGACGGATGACGGACGGGAAAAAGCCATCGCTATAGCTCTAGTGGCCTTCGGCCAGTAGAGCTAAAAAACAAAGGGGAACTAAATAAATAAGCAAGGTAGAGTTACTGTTCTTGTGCACTGCACTCTGTAATCATGCGAGTAATATAACTGCAAAGTTTCAAGTCAATCGGACTTAAGGTGACAGAGTTGTGCTCTGGACAAAGATGTGGATGCCTCCTGGACATCAAACCATCAGACAGTGGACGCCAAGGGTGATCCCATAATACGTTTCATCTTTCATGGGCATGTAAAAAAAGGTATGTTCCTTGATGATATCTATCCACCCATATCCAAGTTTCATGATGATAGCTGTTATACTTTCAGAGACATGCTCCAGACAAAATGCAAGTATGAAAAACAACAAAAAGGAATAACTCAAACATATGCAAGAAGAGTTACAGTTCTTGTGCACTGCGCTTCCGCTTGATGACATCTATCCATCCATAAAGTTTCATGATCATAGCCATTACACTTTCAGATAGTGCTCTGGACAAAATCCAAGTATGAACAAGCATTCTGAAGTATTGCATGGCAATACCAAGTCCTCTACCGGTTTTATATATATCCCTAGAGCGGTATGTTTTTTGGGTGGTAAAGGGATTACTACCCCGCCAAAATATTACAGTTCTATCAGATTTTATGAGCAATTCTTAAACACACACACATACACACAAACATAAACAAGGTGCCAAATTGTCACAAGATACGCCCGTCACACTGCTTAATATTAACTGGAGGTTTGAATGGAACTGAGGTTATTTTGAATGAATATTTTTTCTCAAACAAAGTATGGAAAACAACAAAGGACAATAACTCAAATTATACGCTAGGTAGAGTTATGGTTCTTGTACACTACACTCCCCCTTGGTGAGATCTATCCATCCATGAAGTTTCATGTTTCTAGCTATTTTACTTTTAGAGATATACTCCGGACAAGATTCAAGTATGAAAAACAACAAAGGGCAATAACTCAAAAAATAGGCTAGGTAGAGTTATGGTTCTTGTACACTGCACTCCAACTTGGTGAGCTCTATCAATCCATGAAATTTCATTATTCTAGCTATTATACTTTTAGAGATATACTCCGGACAAGATTCATGTATGAAAAACAACAAAGGGCAATAACAAAAAAAATGGGCCAGGTAGAGTTATGGTTCTTGTGCACTGCAATCCCCTTTGGTGAGATCTATCCACCCATAAAGTTTCATGATCCTAGCTTTAATACTTTAAGAGATATATTACGGACAAGATTCAAGTATGAAAAACAACAAAGGGCAATTACTGAAAAAATAGGCCAGGTAGAGTTATGGTTCTTGTACACTGCACTCCCACTTGGTGAGCTCTATCCATCCATGAAATTCTATGATTCTAGCTATTATACTTTTAGAGATATACTCCCGACAAAATTCAAGTATGAAAACAACAAAGGGCAATAACTCAAAAAATTGGCTAGGTAGAGTTATGGTTCTTGTACACTGCACTCCCCTTTGGTGAGATCTAACCACCCATGAAATTTCATGATTCTATCTATTATACTTTTAGAGATATACTCTGGACAAGATTCAAGTATGAAAATCAACAAAGGGCAATAACTCAAAAATTGGCTAGATAGAGTTATGGTTCTTGTACACTGCACTCCCACTTGGTGAGCTCTATCCATCCATGTAATTTCATGATTCTAGCTATTATACTTTTAGAGATATACTCCCGACAAGATTCAAGAATGAAAAACAACAAAGGGCAATAACTCAATAAATAGGCGAGGTAGAGTTATGGTTCTTGTGCACTGCACACCCCCTAGGTGAGATCTATACACCCATGAAGTTTCACGATCCTAGCTATTATACTTTTAGAGATATACTCTGGACAAGATTCAAGTATGAAAATCAACAAAGGGCAATAACTCAAAAAAATTGGCTAGGTAGAGTTATGGTTATTGTACACTGCACTCCCCCTTGGTGAGATCTATCCATCCATGTCATTTCATGATTTTAGCTATTATACTTTTAGAGATATACTCCCGACAAGATTCAAGTATAAAAACAACAAAGGGCAATAACTCAAAAAATTGGCTAGGTAGAGTTATGGTTCTTGTACACTGCACTCCCACTTGGTGAGGTCTATCCATCCATGTAATTTCATGATTCTAGCTATTATACTTTTAGAGATATACTCCCGACAAGATAAAAGTATAAAAAACAACAAAGGGCAATAACTCAAAAATAGGCTAGGTAGAGTTATGGTTCTTGTACACTGCACTCCCATTTGGTAAGCTCTATCGATCCATGTAATTTCATGATTCTAGCTATAATACTTTTAGAGATATACTTAGGACAAGATTCAAATATGAAAAGCAACAAAGGGCAATAACAAAAAAAATAGGCCAGGTAGAGTTATGGTTCTTGTGCACTGCACTCCCCCTTGGTGAGATCTATACAACTATGAAGTATCATGATCCTAGCTTTAATACTTTTAGAGATATACTCTGGACAAGATTCAATTATGAAAAACAACAAAGGGCAATAACTCAAAAAATAGGCCAGGTAGAGTTATGGTAATTGAGCACTGCACTCAGTATTGATGAGAAGAATATAACTGCCAAGTTTAAAGTCAATCGGACTTACGATGACAGAGTTATGCTCCGGACAAAGAAGTGGACACCGCCTGGACAACCGGACGCCCGGACACCACGGCTGATCCCATAATACGTTCCGTCTTCGACGGGCGTATAAAAATAGGCGTCTCATTTTGTTGTTAGCTAAATTATACTTCATAAAGTCATCTGTTCCAAGAGAATTAAGACCCTTAAGCCCAAGTAAACTTTGAACAAAAGCTTTCAAAAATCTGTCTAGGATTGTGAATGCTTTTCAGTTATCAATATTGACTCACAAAACAAAAACCACCTTCATATCACAAAGGGTTAAGAAAAAAATCAAGAAAACTGAAATTTCCTGGTAATTCTTTAAGTCCAGCATCCGTATCTTCTTCAAAAATCAATGGACCAAAACCAAACTTAAACTCATTGATGTGGACTTACATACCAAAAATTAGCTCAATATCTCTGAGGGTTAAGAAAATAAGTCCGGAAAACTTAATTTCCTTGTAATTTTCTAATTCCAGCATCTGTATCTTCCTCAAAAATCAATGGCCCGGAACCAAACTAAAACTTGTACCGAAACTAATTGATACGGACTCACATACCAGCTTGATATCTCTTGACTTGAAACTTCGCAGTTATATTACTCTTATGATTACAGAGTAAACTGATATTTCTTGGTAATTTCTAGATCCAGCATCCGAATCTTCCACAAATATCAATTGACCGGAACTGAACTAAAACTTGTTCTGTAACTCATTAATGTGGACTCGCATACCAAAAATCAGCTCAATATCTCTGAGGGTTAAGGAAAAAAGTCCGGAAAACTGAAATTTTCTGGTAATTTTTTAAGTCCAGCATCTGTATCTTCCTAAAAAATCAATGGACCGGAACCAAACTCAACTTGTTCTGTAACTCATTAATGTGGACTCACATACCAAAAATCAGCTCAATATCTCTGAGGGTTAGAAAAAAAAACCAGAAACTGTAATTTCTTGGTAATTTTTAAGTCCAGCATCCGAATCTTCCACAAAATTCAATGGACCGGAACCAAACTCTAACTTGTTCTGTAACTCATTGATTTGGACTCACATACCAAAAATCAGCTCAATATTTCTAAGGATTAAGAAAAAAAAATCCGGAAAACTGAAATTTCCAGGTAATTTTCTAAGTCCAGCATCCGTATTTTCCTCAAAAATCAATGGACCGGAATCTAACTCAATCCTGTTCTGTAACTCATTAATATGGACTGACATACCAAAAATAAGCTCAATATCTCTGAGGGTTTAGAAAAAAAGTCCGGAAAACTGAAATTTCTTGGTAATTTCTAAGACCAGCATCCGTATCTTCCACAAATTTCAATGGACCGGAACTAAACTAAAACTTGTTCTGTAACTCATTAATGTGGACTCACATACCAAAAATCAGCTCAATATCTATAAGGGTTAAGAAAAAAAGTCCGGAAAACTGAAATTGCCTGGTAATTTTTCTAAGTCCAGCATCTGTATCTTCCTCAAAAATCAATGGACCGGAACCAAACTGGAACTTGATCTGTAACTCATTGATGTGGACTAGCATACCAAAAAACAGCTCAATATCTCCCAGGGTTAAGGAAAAAAAAGTCCGGAAAACTGATATGTCCGGACTGACAGATGCACGGACGGACAGACAACCGTAGCGCAAACCTACAGTCTCCTTTAAACAAAGGGGAATTACTCAAAAAATAGGAAAGGTAGAGTTATGGTTCTTGTGCACTGCACTTCCCCTTAATGACATCTCCTTAATGACATCTACCCAACCATTAGGTTTTGTGATCATAGCTATTATACTTTTAGAGATATGCTCCAGACACAATCCAAGTATGAAAAACAACAAAGGGGAATAACTAAAAAATAGGTAGGTAATGTTACAGTTCTTGTGCACTGCACTTTCGCTGGATGATATCTACCCACCAATAATGATTCATGATCATAGCCTTTAAGAGCTATGCTCCGGACAAAATCAAAGTATGTAAAACAACAAATAACTCCAACATATGCAAAGAAGAGAGGCACCGCACTTCCGCTAGATGGTATCTACCCAACGATAATGTTTTCATGATCATAGCTATTATACTTTCAGAGATATGTACTGGACATAATCCAACTATGAAAAATGACAAAGGGGAATAACTAAAAAAAATAAGATATATAGAGTTATGGTTCTTGTGCACTGCACTCCTTGTGCACTGCACTCTGTAATCATGAGAGGAATATAACTGCCAAGTTTCAAATCAATCGGACTTAAGGTGACAGAGGTATGCTGCCCGCACATCCAATATTGGATATTAGACGCCATGGGTGGTCCCATAATACCTTCCGTCTTCGACAGGCGTATTAAAATCAGGAATCGCACAGAAAAGGGCTTATTTTCCAAATATGGTAATTCTATAGAGTATTTTGGTAAAGGTTCTTTAGACATTGATAAATACCAAATATTAAAGCTCTAGGCCTTATGACTTGGGAGAAAAAGAATTCAAAGATTTCCTTCTTTATTTCTATGTAAAATCAGATATCACATAGAAAAGGGCTAATTTTCAAGATACGGTGTTTCTTTAAAGTATTTTGGTAGAGGGTCAATAGATGATGATTTAAACCAAATATGAAAGCTCTAAGGATTATTGTTTGGGAGGAGAAGATTTTCAAAGCTTTACTTCTTTATTCATTTGTAAAATCAGGGATCATACAGAAAAGGGCAAATTTTCAGAGTATGGTAATTCTTTGAAGTATTAATTATAGGGTCAAAACTAGAGGCGCTTGAGTGCCTGAATAGCTCCACAGGCCTGATTGTACTGGCTTGAGGTAAATGATGATTTTTGGAATTCAATATAAACCAAATTATATTCACTGGTCTCAAATTTTATTGTGTGGGAATGGGTTTAATGTTAAGTGTTGAGTTAACCCATTCCAACTCAATCCCTCCTTTTTACGCCCCTCAAGAAAAAAACTTTGGAAAACATTGTGGATAATGAAGAAATTGCTTGTATCAAGCAATTTCTTCATTATGCACAATGTTTTCTATCCAAAAAGACGAAAAAATTCAAAATTCCATCTACTTGAAATTGTCGTCTGCAGCTTCTTTCAATTTGGACCAGTCTAAAATTTTGCTGTGTTGGAATGGGTTAATTCAGTTGTTTGAACTGTAAATATGAGAGTACTATGTAATAACTATCTTTTTGTTTTCTTGTACCTTATTTTGTATGCAGATGCCTGAACCTGTGCTGTAACGTTTTAAAGGTGCGTGGTTAGTAATAAACCTAAGATGAAAAAGTCACAAAATCCAAATGAAAATGAGTTTAGAGTTACCATTCTTGATTTTAGAGTTTTTAACCTATTACCAGATGTCCAAATTTTAGACTGGCCCGAACTGAAAGGTGTCGCAGATGATAATTTAAAGTTTATTTTTTCAACTTCCCTGTTGAAAATTAGGAAATTGCTTCATTTTACACATTTGTTTTCCATTTTGTTTTTCTGAAGGGGCGTCAAAAAGTGTCACTGTGCAAAGTGGGCAAAGCTATAAGCTTAAAATCCATAATTTGTTACAATGTCAGGTTTGATTGAAAGGTTAAGGAACATGAAAGTAAGCATGTGAAATTATGTGCAAGTATCTGCTTTTGCATTTTCACTCAATCCTGCTTTTTAAGCATCTCAAGAAAAACAAGAGGGCCGTTGGCCCTGGGGCGCTCACCTGAGATAAAGGCTCTTTTTCTTTCAACAGTCTAATTTCATGTTTAGGTTAGGATTATGAAACAAGTGGGCCACAACTACATATAAAGACTATGAACCTGGGGATCCAAAAGTCTAAATTACAAATTCCAAGGCTTTAGTGCTGATTTGAAAGAAGGAAAAAACTTTTTCTAAGGGTTATAATTTCAGAAATAAGAAAGAAGTCTGTGAACTGATGCTTCATGCCTATACCCCCCCCCCCCCGGGTCTGCCCCTGGAAACCCTAGGATCATGATTTTAGCTATTTTGTAAGAGATCAATATACTGATGCTTCATGCAAAATATCAAGGCTTTACGTCTTCTGGGTCAGGAGGAGAAGATTCTTACAGATTATTTTGAAATTTCACTTTTGTTGCCATGGCAACCAGAGTTTTAAACGGATTTCAATTCTTTTAGCTAAATTTAAGGAGACCACCCAAGCAACATTTCTGCAAAATTTGGTTCAAATTGGCCCTGTGAATTGGGAGAAGATGTCATTTAAAAAATCGTTCTTTATTTCTATATAACCCCCCCCCCCCGGGGCTTCACCCCAGGGGACCCGAGGATCATGATTTTAGCTATTTTGAAAGAGGTCAATATACTGTTGCTTCATGCAAAATATCAAGGCTCTACGCCTTCTGGGTCAGGAGGAGAAGATTTTTAAAGATTATTTTGAAATTTCAATTTTGTTGCCATGGCAACCAGAGTTTTAAACGGATTTCAATTCTTTTAGCTTTGTTTTGAAGGGGACCACCTAAGCAACATTTCTGCAAAATTTGGTTCAAATCGGCCCAGTGGTTCGAGAGGAGATGTCATTTAAAAAATCGTTCTTTATTTCTATATAAACCCCACCCCCCTGGGGCTCCGCCCCTGGGGATCCGAGAATCATGATTCTAGCTATTTTGGAAGAGGTCAATATACTGATGCTTCATGCAAAATATCAAGGCTCTATGCCGTCTGGGTCAGGAGGAGAAGATTTTTAAAGATTATTTTAAAATTTCACTTTTGTTGCCATGGCAACCAGAGTTTTTAACAGATTTCAATTCTTTTAGCTATTTTTGAAGGGAACCACCTAAGGAACATTTCTGCCAAATTTGGTTCAAATCGGCCCTGTGGTTTAGGAGGAGATGTCGTTTAAAGAAATTGTTGACGGACGACGGACGACGCACGCCGGACGGACGCCGGACAAAAGGCGATCACAATAGCTCATTTGAGCACTACGTGCTCAGGTTTGCTAAAAAGCTTTGGAAAACATTGTGGAGGTAAAGATTTTCTGAATTCCAGCAACTTGAAATTATGATATGCAACTTCTTTCAATTTGAACCAGTCTAAGATTTTGTTGTGATGTAGTTGGTTAAAGGGTCGATGTTAACTTGTCACAAGCAATTTCTTTATTGTCCACAATGTTTTTTATCCTATAAGTAAAAGGCAAAGATTTTCTTCATTCCAACAATTTGAGATTGTTACCTGCAATTACTTTCAATCTGAACCAGTCTAATATTGTGTGGTCTGGTAATGGGTTAAAATATATAATCCACATTTTCCTTGATAATAATAAGCTTTTATCTTCCATATCCAAGAGCTGTCACCAAAAGACAAAACCCTACTTACTACCACTTTCTAATATGCTTGCATCTCCTTGATCTATTTTTAAAACTGAAAAGAGGCATACCTTTTCTAAGTGTGTATGCAATCCAGTTTACTGTTGTGTAATCTAATTTACAACAGTCTCCTTGAAAATTGGGTGTTAACCCCTTCCCGTTCAAATACGGGATTTTACGTTCCTGTGATTTTTTACTCAAGAAAACATTGTGGAAAAAGAAGAAATTGCTTGTAACAAGCAATTTCTCCTTTTTCCACAATATTTTCTACCACATAGGATGGTTTCATTTAAAATGGCATCCAGTTTTCATTGTCATCTGCAACCTCTTTCAATTTGGACAAGTCTAAAATTTCCAAAAACAGGAAAGGGTTAATCAGTCCATTCATGTATACATACACAAAAGTCTCAGAAACTCACAGTAAACCTTTAACCCTTTAACAGTTCACCAAACTAAGACAATTGTAAAATATCTATCATGCAAGAATGGCAATTCAAAAATTCCATGTATGGACAAAAGCCACAACCATTAGTGTTATATTTTCAATGCATCAAAATTGAAATTAATGAAATCTGAAAAAAAGTAACCAGACAATCATTCCTGTAAAATTAAGTTGAAATCCATCATCTGGTTTCTAGAGGAAGATTTTTAAAGGTTTCACCATATATGGAAATTAGCCCCGCAAATTAAAGCCATATTTTTCATCTGATCAAAATTCTTTAAAGGATTCTGATAAAAGGTCACCAAATGATCATTCCTGTAAAATTTGGTTGAATCCATCCATAGGTTTCAGAGAAGAAAATCTTTAAAGATTTCATCACATATGGAAATAACCCTGCCCATTAAAGCCATGTTTTTCATCTGATCAGAATTCTTTGAAGGAATCTGATAAAGGTTCACCTAAGGATCATTTCTGTGAAATTTCCTTGAATTCTGTTCAATACTTTCTGAGAAGATTTTTAAAGTAAATGTTTATGGACGCACGCACGCATGCACGACGGACATAATGCCATAACAATAGCTCGCTGGCTTTCAGCCATCGGAGCAAAAAGCTAGAGGCACTTGAGTGCCTGTACCGCTCTACAGGCATGAATATACTGCTTTAGCAGAAAATTTTTCATTACTTTAAAATAAACTGAATATAATGAAAATGAATCTAAATCATTGAATTCTTTAAAATGGTTCTAGAGAACCATTTCAAACTTTTCATTTTTTTTACAAAAGTCAAGTCATGTAAAATTCATTATGTAAATTTTTCACTGTATACCATATATGGACATAACAAACCATCATAATAGCCATGTTTTTCAACCAATCAAAATTATATGAAGGAATCTGACAAACAGTCATTTGGTTATCATTCCCCTCAATTTAGGTTGAAATCCATCAACAGATTTCAGAGAAATTTACAAAGTTATCAGTATATACCATAAATGGAAAATAGCCCTGCCCATTAAAGCCATTTTTTTCATCTGATCAAATTTTTTTTTCATAATCTGATAAAAGGTCACCCAGGGATCATTCTGGTCAAATTTGGTTAAAATCCAAGTACTGGTTTCTGATAAGAAGAATTTCAAAGATTTTACCATATATGGAAATAGCCCCGCCCATTATAGCCATGTTTTTCACCCAATCAAACTTTTTTGAAGGAATCTGGTAAAAGTTCATCCAAGGATCATTTCTGTGAAATTTGGTTGAAATCCATCCAACGGTTTCCAAGAGAATATTTTCAAAATATTTTACCATATACGGAAATTAGCCCCGGCCATTAAAGCCATGTTTTCAATATGATCAAATTCTTTGAAGGAATCTAATTAAGGTTCACCCAAGGATCATTTCAGTGAATTTTGGTTAAAATCAATCAACTAGGTTCTAAGAAGAAGATTTTCAAATCTTTTACCATATATGAAAATGAGCCCTGCCCATTAAATCCATGTTTTTCATCTTATCAAATTTTCTGAAGGAATCTGATAAAGGTTCACCATAGGATCATTTCTGTGAAATTTGGTTGAAATCCATCAACCTGTTTCTGAGAAGATTTTCAAAACTTTCCCCATTTATGGAAATTAGCCCTGCTTTTAAGAAGATTTTCAAAGCTTTTGCCATATATGGAAATAAGCCCTGCAAATTAAAGCCATGTTTTTCATCTGATCAAATATTTTTGAAGGAATCTGATAAAGGTTTACCATAGGATAATTTCTGTGAAATTCGGTTGAAATTGATCTACCTGTTTCTGAGAAGATTTTCAAAGCTTTCACCATATATTAGCCCCGCCCATTAAAGCCATGCTTTTCATCCGATCAAAATTCTTTGAAGAAATCTGATGGTCATGCAAGGATCATTTTTTTTTAAATCTGTTTAGTTCTTTCTGAGGAGAAGATTTTCAAGTTCACAGACAGAAGACCAGACAGATGCAAGGCCATGACAATAGCTCTCTTGCTTTCAGCCAGTGGAGCTAAAAATAATATTGAAGTCCATAGAGTATTGTTTGTTTTTATATGTGCTTTTTCCATATATGTATAAACATTTTCAAAGATTTCCTTTTTTATATCTGTGTGAAATCAGGGATCATACAGTAAAGGGCAAATTTTCAGAGTACGATAATTCTTTGAATTATTTGGTAAAGAGTCAATAGATGATGTTTATACCAAACATCAAAGCCCTAGGCCCAATGGTATCTTTATTCCTATGTAAAATCAGGGATTACGTGCACAGGTGAGCTAAAAATTGCAGAAAAGCTCATTCAAAAAAAAATAATTATAAAAGTCAATAGATTGGCATAGAACTGCTTAGTATATGTCGATCTTATTTTGAATAGTAATGTATTATTTATTTTATGTTTATATATTTACCGTGATGGTGGGGCTCGAACATGTGACCTTCAGATCTAGAGTCAAGCACCTATACCACTAGGCCATCGAGGCAGTTATCTTGAGGTTTGAAGTCAAGTGCTCTACGAACTGAGCTAATTCCACATAATAATTCCACATTAAGCATTGAAAAGATACCACTAAACCAGGCAATGTCCAAAAAATAAACTATTGGCTGATAATAAACTAAGTAAGAAAACAGGAAGTAGATGCATATAACATGCAGATCAAAATTTGATAAGCTTCATGGACACCTTTAGTTGAGCATTCATATAAAGTTTAAAGTCAATGCTTTTGATAGTTGCTGAGAAAAGTCTGGTGAAAATATACGAATATACGAGGCAATGTCTAAGAATAAACTAAGTTGTAGAACAGGAAGTAGTTCAGTAGCTGACCGCAAGTACCTTGTAGGACCCCTAGTTGAAAATCTACATCAAATTTCAGGTCTATGTTATGAATAGTTGCTGAGAACAAGAGGGCAATTGGCCCTGGGGAGCTCACCTGAGATAAAGGCTCTTTTTCTTTCAACAATCTAATTTCATTTTAAGGTTAGGATTATGTTATCATAGGGCCATACTTACATATATTGACTATGTAACTGGCAATCTAAAAGTCTAAATTACGAATTCCCAGGCTTTAGGGCAAATTCAAAAGAAGAAAAAACTTTTTTCTCCCTCTGGATCAATGGGTTATAATTTCAGAAATACAAAAGAAGTCTGTGAACCAACGCTTCATGCCTATAAACCACCCCTCAAGGGGCTCCGCCCCTGGGGACCAAAGAATCATGAAATTAGCTATTTAGGTCAATATACTGATGCTTCGTGCTCTACGCCTTATTGGTCAGGAGGAGGATTTTAAAAAATATTTTAAAATTTCACTTTTGTTGCCATGGCAACCAGAGTTTTTTTTTATGGATTTCAATTCTTTTAGCTAATTTCAAAGGGGACCACCTAATGAACATTTCTGCCAAATTTGGTTGAAATTGGCCCAGTAATTTGGGAGGAGATGTTGTTTAAAGAAAATGACGGACGACACATGACCAACGCCGGACAGATGCTGGACAAAAGGTGATCACAATAGCTTACTTGAGCACTTTGTGCTTAGGTGAGCAAAAAATGCAACAACAACAGGGCAAAATGGCCCTTATTAGCTCATCTGAAAATTATTTTGCACCATCTGAGAAAAAATGTATGAGAAACATACAGGACACGATTGTGTGTACAGACAGATGGTTAGACAGACGTAGTTTCCTGTTTAGGGATATTATAAGAAACTGAGTTCTTACGAGTTCTTACATGTGATTTTTTAGTTAGTTTTAAATAGATTTTGGTTCACACAGTAAAGGAACATTTCTGAAAACAAGAGGACCAGTGGCCCTGGCGCTCACCTGAGATAAGGTTCTTTTTCTTCAAGGCAGAATACTAACTGGGTCGGAAGAAGACCTCCATAAAGCTCTGAAGCTAACACTAAAATATGGGACATTGTTGCCGGTATCTTGCGGGAGTTGATAAAGCGATCACAGACCTTTGTTTCTGGTTTGGCCAGAGACCAATGACCAATCTTGGGGGGTGGGGGGGGGGGGGTGATTGGTGGTTGTTATAATAATTGTGTGAATTTGAACAATCTAAATCAGAATCATACACACAGAAATTTCACCGGAACAAATTTTACTTTGTCTATGAATTTCGAGCAAATGAATTCTCTGGTTTCTTTTTGCACAACCACCACTCAAGCTGAACAAGTGTGTTCTAGATGGTTGTCCGAGGACAACTGCTATCGAACCTGCTGAGTTTTTACCATCAACTTGACCTTGACCATCAATTTTAGTGTTTGACCTTGAGCTTTGACTTTGAACTTGAAGCTATCCTAAAATTCTTTCAAATGGCTCATCTACTAATGATGGAGAATAATTGTGCCAAGTTATATTGAAATCTTTCCATAATTGTAGGAGAAATGCTCTTGATAATCACAATTTTTGTGTTTGACTTTGAGCTGTGACCTTGACATGAGAACTATCCCAAAAATTCTTTCAAATGGCACATCTACTCATGATGGAGAATAAATGTGCCAAGTTATTTTGAAATCCATTCATAAATGTAAGGGTAATTGTCCTGACAAATTCGGACAGACAGACTAACACACATACACCAACTTGTCATAGTGACAACTATGTCTCGCTCACCACAAGCAGGCTTGACAAAAATCATATGAAAATCTGCCAAAGAATTTCAGAGATTTTTCCCAGAACCAGACAGACAAATAGAAAGAATGCACCGCCAACAATAATATTTCTCCAACAGTGTGGGGAGACATAATGAAAGCCACTTGCCCGGACAATTAATATATAAATTTTTCTTTTTCTTTTTTTAATTGATATTTTCAAGGACACCAGTAATAAAATAAACAAAACAGAGCATACAACAAATGTGCATGGATAAAATAAAAGTATGGTTCTTTAAAAGAACTAGATTTCATCTTGGGCACATGGCATGTCGTCCTCCATCTATAGGGACTTGAGTTCCTGTTATAAAGGAGGCGTTGTCCGATGCCAGAAAGGCTATCATTCCTGCCACTTCTTCAACTTGGCCTGTACGACCTAGAGCATGGGTTGTCTTAGATCTTTCTAAAAACTGAAAAGACAGTGTAAATTTACTTCTTGGTAAATCTTATAACAGTGAAATCTGCAGTACTGAAGTATTTACATATAAAATCTAAACTGTTTAGACATTTCAAGAACATCAAAAGAAAATATCTTTTAATTGCTGAAATAGAAAATATGAAACAGTTTGGAAAGCAATACCCACAAATCATATCACACAGGTTTATCCATTAATCGTCTGTCATTCTGTCTGTCCGCATAACTTATTTTAAGCCATTTTAAGATACAAATGTTCATACTTGGTATGATCGTATTTCTCGATACACATCTGCAGATACTAAGGTCGAGGTCATTTCACAAGGTCAAGGTCATTTCTAAAGTCAAACTTCTTTAAAATCATTATCACACAGGAGGGAACTGATGGCCCTGGATTGCTTACCTTAGATACTGCAAAAATCCATATACTGGCAATGTCCATGTCTTGCCTTTTTTGAATTTTTTTTCACCTTATTGTTTTCTATTACTTGACTTAATTCCTAATTCAGTGATCTCTCTTAAATTCTCACTTTAAAATGGGGGACTGTGATCAACAACCTCTCTTAAAGAACTTATGTCGGTAACTTTTCAGCAAGTTTTCCTTGAAAACCACTAAGGTGCTCACAACAAATCACATATCATAACATCAAATATTTTGGTAGATGGCAATGAGACAATGCTCAGAGAGTTTTTTCAAAAGAATTCATAAAAAAAAGTTACCATTGCGACCAAAGTTATTCATGGATTCCTATTCTCTTAAGATTTTGAAAGACCATAATCCAAGAATCATTTTCGTAAAACTGTATTAAAATCAGATGGTTAGCTTAGAAAGCGATGAATTTTTAAAGATTTTTTGCCAAGTAATTTCCAAGTATCAATAACATAGGTCTTAAATACATCATATCACCATAACCTTAAGTATTTTGATTGAGGACCATGGGATCATGTGTAATTTCAAAACTTGACAATTCTAGGCCTTACAGTTTAGTAGAAGATTTCTTAGATATGCCTTTTAGTTGCCAGGCAACAAGATTTACCAACCAATTAGGATTCCTTAATGTATTTTAGAAGGCCATCATCCAAGGATCAATTCTGTAAAATTTCATTGAAATCTGAAGGTTTGTTTTGGAAGAGATGATTTTTAAAAAAAATGATCTTTATTTCTTTCTGAATTGCAAATACCAACAATATAGGCCTTGTACACACCACAACATAACAGCTTGGTAGAAGACCCTAAGGCAACGCTACATACAAATTTTGAAAGCTCTAGTCCTTACAATTTAGGAGAAGAAGATTTTTAAAGGATTTCTTGGGAATTCCATCTTGTTACCATAGCAACAAGTTTATAAACTGATTAGGACTAATTGAAGTATGTTGAAAAGCCATTATCCAAGGATCATTTCTGTACAGATTTTATTGGAATCTTAAGGTTAGTTTGAGAGGAGACAATTTTTAAAGAATTTATTCTTTATTTCCAAGTACCCACAATATAGGGCTTGTATAAATCACAAAATCATAACCTTAAGCATTTTGAACTAACTTTGAAAGCCCTAAGCTTCATGGTTTTTGAGGAGAAAATCTTAGAGGAGTTCTTAGAAATTTCTCGGCTCCCAGTTGTCATAGCAACCCATGTTATAAACCGATTACGAATCCTTGAAGTAGTTAAGGAGGGGAAGATTTTTTAAAGATTTGTTCACAGAAGGACGGACAGACAATGCACAACCACTGATCACAGCACTTCGTGCTCAGTTGAGCTAAAAACTTAACTTTACAATTTCTCCAAGCCATTTCAAGATTCAATGCTCATATTTGATATGGTGATTGATCTCTGCAGATACAAAGGTCGAGGTCATGTGACAAGGCGATTTGTTCAGGTCAAACATCTTCAAAAACTGATGTGTTTGTGAAACACTATGCCCCCGAAACAGGAATTCTTTAGAAACTGATAAGTTTTTGAGTAACATTTTAAGGAAAAGGGTTGAATTTTGACCTTGACCTTGATGAAATGACCTTCCCCAGTTGCGCCTTGTTGAGACCTATCTACATACCATATATTAACATTGTAACTTAATCAGGCTTGAAGCTAAAGGAAAATGTTTAGTTGGCAGGTTAAGTTTTTGAGTAACGTTTTAGGGAAATGGGCTAAAATTTTGACCTTGACCTTGATGAAATGACCTTCCCCAGTTGCGCCTTGGTGAGACCTATCTACATACCAAATGTTAGCATTGTAACTTAATCAGGGTTGAAGTTATAGGAAAATGTTCAGTTGGCAGGTTAAGTTTATCAGACAGACGGACAGACAGACAGACAGACGGACACTGGTAAAACAATATGCCCCGGATCTATTGATGCGGGGGTATAACAAACTGAACATTTACAATTTCTTCAAGCCTATTCAAGCTACAATACTCATTTTTGGTTTGGTTTGAATGGGGTTTTACGCCGCTTTCAACATTCTTTCAGTTATATCGTGGCTGCTGAAGCACCTATCAATGGAATCCTGGTATTTCTCACACCAGTACTACCATTACATCCTTTCCTAGCCTCCAGCTGCTATCCCACATAGGTCTACAATTATCAACCAATTGGTGAGAGACAAATAGTCGGAAAGGATGAGTGCTGCCGGCGGGGATCGAACCCGGGACCTCTAGATTGACAGTCCGACGCGCTACCAACTATGCTATGACGGCGGCACTCATTTTTGGCATTGTAATAGTTCTCATCAATAGGCATAAATTGATACCAAGGTTAAAGTCATGTGACAAGGTCAATACTACTTGTCAAGGGGACATACTGAAACAAGAGGGCCATTGGTCCTGGAGCTCATCTGAGATAAGGATCATTTCTTCAAGGCTTAATACTAACCGATTCTTCAAGGGAAGACCTCCTTTAAAATTTAACTAAATTCAACTTATGTTTTCATGGAACAAAATGCTTTCAACAGATTTCAAATCTTTTAGTAATTATTCAAAGGGGGGGCAACTTATTCAAAGAAATTTATTTCAAAATAGGTCCCATAACCCTGGCTATGGAATTTTAGCAATTTTGAAAGAAGTCAATGGTGCCAATGCTTCATGTAAAATATCAAGATTCTACATCTGGGTCAGGAAAATATTATTTTTAATTTTATTTGTTATCATAGCAACCAGAGCTTTCTATGGATTTTAATTCTTTGCTTGAATTAATTGATTGAATGGAGTTTATTGCCACTTTCAACAGTATTTCAGTCATATTGTTGCTTCTGGAGCACCTAATAATTGATTCCTGGTATATCTTGCACCAGTATTACCATGGCATCCTTTCCTAGCCACCAGCTGCTATCCCACTAAGGTTTCAATTATCCACCCATTGGTGAGAGACAGTGTCGGAAAGAATATGTGCCGCTGCCATGGATCAAACCCAAATTCTTTACTTGAAAATGGCCTGTGGTATGGGAGGAAATGTAGTTTTAAAAATCCTTCTTTATTTCTATATAAACCCCATCTCCCTCTGGGAATCTGAGGATGATGATTTTAGAAATTCTGGAAGATATCATTATACTGATGCTTCATACAAAATATCAAGGCTATTCTTCGCTTTCTGACTCAGGAGGAGAAAATTTTTAACAATTTTTTTCAATTTCATTTTTGTTGCCATGGCAACCAGAGTTTACAACTAATTTCAATCCTCTTAGCAATTTCTATAGAGCACCACCTAAGGAACATTTCTGCCAAATTTGGTTGAAATTGGCTAAGTAGTTTTGGGGGAGATGTTGTTTTAAAATTGTTAACTCACTACAGACATGGCACAACGGAACAATAACAGACAGAGAGTGATCAAAGGACCTCACCATCAGTGCTGTAAATGATGGCACTGGGGTATGGTGTTTAACAGGTATTGAGATTTTGTAAAAGACTGCTGCAGTATTTAGTATGTTTTGTTTAAATGGGGTTTAATTGCATTTCTAACAGTTATTCAGTCATATTGCGGTGGCTGGAGCACCCTAACAATGAATTCCTGGTACATCTCACACCAGTACCACCATTATATCCATCGTTAGCCTCCATCTGCTATCCCACTTAGGTTTACAATTATCCACCCATTGGTGAGAGACAAAGTCATAAAGGTTGTATTCTTGGCTTAGTGAAAAAGTCACAGTTACACTTAACTATTGATATGCTGCTGCCAGGGATCAAACCCATGACACCCTATAATTTAACATTGGGAGTCTTCTGCGCTTCTAACTGCGCCATGACTGCAGCACTCAGTATTATTTAGAGAATAAGGCTTACACAAAGGATCTCATGGTAAATCAAAGGTCTGACCGCCTGAAATACGGTCAGGATTTAATACAAGAAATTAGTGTCACTATCCACCTCCCATTTGTCAGTTTTCTTTATTCTTGATTAAATATACTTAATTGAACAAGAGGACCATGATGGTCCTAAATCACTCCCCTGAGTATGATGGTATATGGCCTAATGATATATTCAAAATAACAAAGCCCTCTGTCTAATTATTTTGGAGAAGATGTTGAAGGATTTTCTCGTTTAATCCTAGGTATATTGATGATCCCACCATACAGCCTTAATTTCCTGAATACAGTAATTCTTTGAAGTATTTGTTAGATGGTCAATTGACATCAATACATACCAAAGCTCTATGCCTAATGGTTAAGGAAGGGTAGATTTTCAAAGATATCCTTCTTCATTCCTATCTAGGAATTTCACAGAAAAGGGCTAATTTTCAGAATACGATAATTCTATGAAGTGTTTAAGTAAAGGGTCAAAAGATGTTTTATTTCAAACATCAAAGCCCTAGACCTTATGGTTTGGGAGAAGAAGATTTTCAAAGATTCCCTTCTTTATTCCTTTGTAAAATTTGGGATCACACAGAAAAGGGCTAATTTTCAGAATACGGTAATTCTTTGAAGCATTTTGGTCGAGTGTCAAATGGTGATGCTACCTACCAAATATCAAAGCACTAGGCCTTATGGTTTGAGAGAAGAAGATTTTCAAAGATTCCCTTCTTTATTCCTTTGAAAAGTTAGGGTCAATAGATGATGATATATTCCAACTTCATGCGCTTGAGGGCCTGTATCGCTCCAAAGGCCTGATTGTACTGATAAAGCAAATGATGTTTTCAGGAATTCAACATCAACCGAATCAAATTCAACATGTTAAATAGTTTTTTTGAATTTTGACTTATCTAAAATTTTGTTGTCTGGGAAGGGGTTTAATGTTAAGTGTTGAGTTCATTCAGTTGTTTGAAATGTAAATATGAGAGAACTATTGCAATACCTATCTTTTGGTTTTCTAATAAATTTTTTTGTCTGCAGATACCTGCTCTGTAATGTTTTAAAGGATTGAGGTTAGTAATAAACCTCAGATGAAAAAGGCACAAATTTCTAACAAATTTAGAGTTACTATCCTTGATTTTAGACTTTTCCACCTATTACTTGACGGCCAAATTTTAGACAGGTCCAAATTGAATGGAGTCACAGTTGATAATTTAACAAGAGGTCCATAAGGGCCCAGGACGCTCTACTGGTTATCAAGTTTTCCGTTAAAGAAATCTGATATTTTAGGAAGTTAATTGCTCAAAGAAGAATGCATAAAGAAAAAAGAAGGGCTTTATCCCCTTTATCATTTTAAGCGACAATCCTCAAGGCCCCTTTTCCCATGTTTCATGATAGATCCACTCCATTTCCAAAAGAAAGTTACCTTATGACCCTACAATCATTCTGTGAATATTTCATAAGAATCTAACAATAATCGTGGACTTGATCACATAAACAGGATTGTTTTGAATGAAAATCAATAAGGCCCCTTTTCCTGTGTTTTCTGATGGATCAATTTCATTCCAAAAGGAACTTTCCTCACAACCCGACAATTGTCCTGTGAAATTTAAAAGACATTTTGATAATGATTGTGAAGAATGTTTTGAATGATAATCTGTAAGGCCCCTTTTCCTGTGTTTCGAAGGCCACAATTATTCCATGCATCTTTGAAGAGAATCCAATAAAACTGTTGACTTTATTGTGTTAACAAAGATATTAAATTCAAGTTCTCATAAGGCCCCTTTTCCCGTGATCTTTTACTAGTCGTTTTATCATTCTGTGAAAGTTAAAAGTGAATCCGATGAAATATTGGGAATTCATTATGTTTACTAGAATATTTTTAAAAAAAATCATATGGCCCCTTTTTACATGATACTTGATGGATTGTACCCAGTTCTGAAAAGAACCATTTAAGTATTTGTACAATCATTCTGTGAAATTTTGAAGTGAATCCGGTGAAATCAAGGGACAACATTGTGTTAACCAGAATATTTAAGAGAGTTTTTCATAAGGCCCCTTTTTATGTGACACTTGCCATAATCAGATCCACTGTCAAAGTCAACAATTGGAATGATGGTACAATCAATCTGTTTAATCTGTGGAATTTATTGTGTTAATGAATTTATAATGAAATCTTCAGAGGGCCCCTTTTCTCATGATACTTTACAGAACAAACCAAATTTCAAAAGGAACAATTCTAATGAAGGTACAATCATTCTTTAAAAGTTAAAGAGAATCAATGAAAACAGTGGACTGAATTGTGTCAAGATAAAGACTGAGGGCATTGTTGTGTTTATGAGGATTTGGTAATAATTTTTCATACAGCCCCTTTTCCTATGATACTAGACAGATCAGGCCCAATTTGGAAAGAAACAATCCTTATGATGGTACAAACATTCTGTGAAAGTTTGAACAAAATCTGATGAAAACTGCAAACTTTATCTTGGTGTAAAATTTTTAAAATAAAATTGCATAAGGCTCCTTTTCCTGTGATACTTGAAGGATCAGGTCTCATGTCAGCATCAACAATCGTGATTATTGTACAATGATTCTGTGAAGGTTTGAACAAAATCCAATGAAAGCTCTGGACTTGGTTACAAGGATTATAGATTGAATTCTCAAAAGGCCCCTTTTCCCATGATACTTGACAGATCACGCCTAATTTGAAAAGAAAGAATCCTCATGATGGAATAATCATTCTGTGAAAGTTTTAACAGAATCTGATGAAAACTGTTGACTTTATTGTGGTACAATGATTTTAAAATTGAATTTCATAATGCTCCTTTTCCTGTGATACTTGACGGATCAGGTCTAATGCAAACATCAACAATCATTATTATTGTACAATTATTCTGTGAATGTTTGAAGAAAATCCGATGAAAGCTCTGGACTTGGTTACAAGGATTTATAAATGAAATTTTCATAAGACCCCTTTTCCTGTGTTTCTTGACAGTTCAAACCCTGTTATGAAAAGAATGATAGTTATGACCTTCCAATCATTCTGTAAAAGTTTTAACAAAATCTGATCAAAGTTGTGGGCTTCATTGTGTTAACAGGGTTTTATTATTTGAATTTTCATATAGCCCCTTTTCCCATGTTACTTGGTGGATCTGAACCAATTCCAAAGGGAACTCTTCTTACAAAAGTATAATTATTCTGTTTGAGTATAAAGACAACCCCATCTCATCTGTGGACTTACAAGCATTAATCAAGATTTTTTTAATTCAATTTTCCTAAGGCCCCTTTTCCTATGTTTCTCAATGGATCAGACCCAATTTGAAAGGAACAATACTTATGATGGTACAATCATTATGTGAAAGTTTGAAGTCAATCAGGTGAAATCTAGGGCCATTATGTGTTAACTAAGATTTTTTCTAATAAATTTTCATAGGGCCCCTTTTCCCATGAAACTTGATGGATCAAACCTACTTCCGGAAGGAACAATCCATTTAATGTAATAATCATTCTGGGAATGTTTGAAGAGAATTTGTTGAAAACTATGGACTCTATTGTGTTTACGAGGACTTTTTCAATCCAGTTTTTATCAGGCCCCTTTTTCCCGTGGTCCTTGACTGATGATACCAAATTTTGAAAGGAACAACTCTTATGATGGTACAATCATTCTGTGAAAGTTTGTAGTCAATCAAATGAAAACTGTGGACTCTAGAGTGTTAACAAAGATCTTTGAATTAAATTTTAATAAGGCCCCTTTTCCATTGTTTCTTGAGGAATCATATCCGATTCCGAAAGGAACAATCTTTATGATGGTACAATCATTCTGTGAAAGTTTGAAGAGAATCCGTTGAAAATTGTTGGCTCTAGATTATTAATGAGAATTTTTTATCAAAATTTTCATAAGGCCCCTTTTTCCTGTGTTTCTTGACAGATCATACCAAATTTCGAAAGGAACAATCCTTATAGTAGTACAATCATTCTGTGAAAGTTTGAAGGGAATTCTATGAAAACTATTGACTCCCGAGTGTTAAAGAGTTTTGCTTAAATGATTTTTCGATTAAATTTTCATAAGGCCCCTTTTCCCGTGTTTCCTTATGGATCTGACCAAATTCCCAAAGGAACAATCCTTATGATGATACGATTATTCTGTGAAAGTTTATATACAATCTGATGAAAACTGTGGACTCTAGTGTTAAGGAGGTTTTTTTAAATAAATGTTTTAAAAGGCCCCTTTTCCAATGTTTCTTGACAGATCAGACCCATTTTCGAAAGGAACAATCCTTATGATGGTACAATCATTCTGAGAAAGTTTGAAGATAATCCGATGAAAACTGTGGACTCTATCGCGTAAACGAGGATTTTTATTTGAATTTTTAATTAAATTTTCATAAGGCCCCTATTCCTGTGTTGCTTAACGGATCAACCCATTTTCAAAAGGAACGATCCTTATGATGGTACAACCATTCTGTTAAAGTTTGAAGAGAATCCGATGAAAACTGTGGACTCTATCGCGTAAACGAGGATTTTTTAATTAAGTTTTAATTAGGCCCCTTTTCCTGGTTTCTTGATGGATCATACCAATTTTTTGAAAGGAATGATCCTTATGATGGTACAATCATTCTGTGAAAGTTGAAGAGAATCCGATGAAAACTGTGGACTTTATTGCATAAACGAGGATTTTTTAATTAAATTTTCATAAGGCCCCTTTTCCTGTGTTTCTTGACGGATCATACCCATTTTCGAAAGGAATGATCCTTATGATGGTACAATCATTCTGTGAAAGTTTGAAGAGAATCTGATGAAAACTGTGGACTTTATCGCGTAAAGGAGGATTTTTTAAATAAGTTTTAATTAGGCCCCTTTTCCCATGTTTCTTGATGGATCATACCCAATTTCGAAAGGAACGATCCTTATGATGGTATAATCATGCTGTGAAAGTTTGAAGAGAATCCGATGAAAACTGTGTACTTTATCGCGCAAACAAGGAAAAGTTTAACGGACGGATGACGGCTAGCCGGCCGGACGCTTGACGGGAAAAAGCCATCGCTATAGCTCTAGTGGCCTTTGGCCAGTAGAGCTAAAAATTATTATTTTCAAGTCTCTTGGTAAAAAAACATTGTGGAAAATGCGGAAATTGTTTCATTTTAAATATTTCTTTCCCATATTGTTTTCCTGAAGGGGGATCTAAAAGTGTCACTGTGTGGGAATGGGTTAAGCTATTACAAAATTTGTTACAATGTCAGTTTTGATTGAAAGGTTAAGGAACTTGTAAGTAAGCATGTCAAATTAAGTACAAGTATCTGCATTTGCATTCAACCCATTCCGACTCAATTCTGCTTTTTAAGCATCTCGAGAAAAAGCTTTGGAAAACATTGTGCACAATGAAGAAATTGCTTGTAACAAGCAACTTCTTTCAATTTGAACCAGTCTAAGATTTTGTCTAATGTAAGGGTTAAAGAGTCAATTATAACTTGTTGCATTGTCAACAATGTTATTTATCCTAAAAAACAAAGATTTTCTTCATTCCAACAATTTAAGATTGATACCTGCAACTGCTTTAAATCTGAACTAGTCTTATATTATGGTGTCTTGTAATAGGTTAAAATATATAATCCATATTTCCCTTGATAATAAGCTTTTATCTTCCATATCCAAGAGCAGTAACAAATAAGAATCAAAGGACTGAAAGTCCTGAAAGCAGTTTTGCTGGCTTGTCAGTAACCGCGCTCAATAATGCCAATATGTATCATCAAGATGAGTAAATAAATCGTACACCTAAGAGGGATGAGCAGCTTGATGCTCGATAAGGATGCAGTGGTAATACTGGTGTGAGAACTACCAGGAATCCATGGTTAGGAGCTCCAGCTGCCCCGATATAACTGAAATACTATTAATAGTTGCGTTAAACCCCATTCAATTAATCATAACCCTTTTACTGTTTACCAAAATCGCTATTTTGATTTAATCACAGTGTTTTCTTAAATATTAATTCATCAGAGCGTGAAAATTTGTGGTTGTGTGGTAAAAGGTTAAATGATAAAAGGTAGGGCAATCAAAGCTAACATTCAATTCTTTTTGCTTTGGGCATATTATTACGTACTACATGTTCGTTTTAAAGATATAGTCGAATTCGAGAGGTAAAAGAATGTTTTATTCGTTTGGGTTAAATAGGCGCTTGAATCGCAACTATAGCAGGGTTGTAACTTGTAGCATATACTGCGTACAAGGGGTGTAAATTTTGCTCAGTCCTGCCAGGTCAAAACTAACAGACATTGTTATTGTATGACAGGTTAACTCCTATTACCACTGACCTAGTTTCTATCATGAAACGCAAGTTCATTAGACAATTTACTATGGATATATTAAGTCGAATTTTTAAACCATTTTCCATGATATTCATGACTAAAAGGAGGCTGTTGGCATTCAGCAAGTAAGTTATTTTCTTCATCAGTGATCAAATAAGATGGAGGCAATCACATAAATTTTCACTTCAAGTTTATGAGCATGCGTGGAAATGAGTAGAAAATTCGTGAAAACTTGTTTCTGGTTGATCGATGTGAAATACCGGTTTTGTCCTACAAAACCGCCAAAAAACCCTACTTTTACCACTTTCTAACAACCTTACATCTTGATCTATTTTTAGAACTGCAAAGAGGAATACCTTTTCTAAATGTGTTTACTTTAAACAACTAACTTGTTTAACCTGAGTAACAACAGACTCCTTGAAGATTGAGTGTCATCTAGTCAATCCATATATACATGCTCAAAAACCTTGAAGTCTCAGAAACACTCAATGAGTTCTTAACACTTTAATACAGTTCACCCTACTAAGATGATTGTAAAAAATCTGCCATTCAACTATGGCTGTTTAAAAAATTCACTGGATACCAAATATGGACATAAGCCACAACCATAAAAGACATATTTTCATTCCGGTCAGTTTTGGTTGAAATCCATCAACTGGTTTCTCTAAAAGACTCTCACTGCTGAACCTATTAAAGCCATGTTTTTCACCTGAACTAAATTCTTTGAAGGAATTCGATAAAAAGCCACCCAATGATCATTCTTGTAAAATTAAGTTGAAATCTATCCTCTGGTTTCTGGGAAGAAGATCTTGACAGGTTTCACCATATATGGAAAAAGCCCCCCCCCCCATTAAAGCCATGTTTTTCATTCAATCAAAATTATTTGAAGGAATCTGATAAAGGGTCACCAAATGATCATTCCTGTAAAATTTCATTGAAATCCATCCATTGGTTTCTGAGAAGGTTTCATCATATATGGAAATTAGGCCGCTCATTAAAGCCACGTTTTTCATCCGATCAAAATACTTTGAAGGAATCTGATAAAGGGTCACTAAATGATCATACCTGTAAAATTTGGTTGAAATTTATCAAACATTTTCTGAGAAGAAGATTTTTAAAGGTTTCTCCATATATGGAAATTAGCCCTGCCCAATAAAGCCATGTTTTTCATCCAATTAAAAATTTTTGAAGGAATGTGATAAAGGGTCACCCAAAGATCATTCCTGTTAAATTTATTTGGAATCCACCCACTGATTTCTGAGAAGAAGATTTTTTAAGGATTCACCATATATGGAAGTAGCCCTGCCCATTAAAGCCATATTTTTGATCCGATTAAAATTCTTCGAAGGAAACTGATAAAGGGCCACACAGGGATCATTTCTGTGAAATTTGGTTGAATTCTGTACTTTCTGAGGAGAAGTAAAAGTTTACAGACGCACGACAAACACAACGCCATGACAATAGCTAACTGGCTTTCAGCCATTGGAGCTAAAAATCAAAACTCTAGGCCATATGGTTTGGGAGAAGAAGATATTAAAAGTTTTCCTTCTTTATTCCTTTGTAAATTAAGGGATTGCACGGAAAAGGGCTACTTTTTAGAATCATAATTCTTTGAAGTATTTTGGTAGAGGGTCAATAGGTGATGATATATACCAATTATCAAAGATCTAGGACATATGGTTTGGAAGAAATTTTTCTAAGATTTCCATCTTTATTCCTTTGAAAAATCAGGGATTGCTCAAAAAAGGGCTGATTTTCAGAATACAGTCATTTGAAGTATTTTGGTAGAGGGTCAATAGGTGATGATACATACCAAATGTAAAAGCCATAGGCCTTATGGTTTTGGAGAAGAAGTTTTCTAAGACGTCCTCCTTATTCCTTTGTTAAATCAGGGATCACACAGAAAAGGGCTGATTTTCAGAATACAGTAATTCCTTGAAGTATTTTGGTTGAGGGTCAATTACAAAATATCAAAGATCTAGGCCTTATTGTATGAGAGGAGAAGATTTTCAAAGATTTTCTTTGTAAAATCAGGGATCGCACAGAAGAGGGCTAATTTTCAGAATACAGTAATTTTTTGGAGTATTTTGGTAGAGGGTCAGTAAGTGATGATACATACCAAATATAAAAGCTCTAGGCCTTATTGTTTGGGAGAAGAAGTTTTTCAAAGATTTCATATGTAAAATCAGGGATCACACAGAAAAGGGTTAATTTTAGGAGTACAGTAATTCTTTGAAGTAATTTGGTAGAGGGTGAAAAGATGATGATTTGTTTGTTTGAATGGGGTTTTACGCTGCTTTCAACAATCTTTCAGTTATATCGCGGCTGTTAGAGCACCTAACAATGGAATCCTGGTATTTCTCACACCAGTACTACCATTACATCCTTTCCTAGCCTCCAGCTGCTATCCCACATAGGTCTACGATTATTGACCCATAGGTGAGAGACAAATAGTCGAAAAGGATGAGTGCTGCCTTCAGGGATCGAACCCGGGACCTCTAGATTGACAGTCCGACGGCAAAAAGATGATGATATGTACCAAATATCAAAGCTCTTGGCCTTATGGTTTAGGAGGAGAAGATTTTTTAATAATTGTTTACAACAGACAGATGGACACACGGATGCCAGACATTTACTGATCACAATAGCTCACCTTTAACATGTTGTGCTCAGTTGAGCTAAAAAGTGTAGCCTCCAGTCCAAGGCCTTTGTATGATGGATGACAAACGACAGACACAGCTTGATCACAAAAGCTCACCTCTAGCATGCTGTAAACGGGTGAACTCAAAAAATATCACTGTACCTGTACAATCACTGATTCTTGGTGACAAAGAACATTTTCTTTACCTGTTTGTATTCTTCTTCTGTTTGCCCCCCTCGCTTGTGGATCTCGGTTATTATCACTCCAGGGCTAGAGATGTAAAAATTCACAGAGTCAATGTTAAAGGCCCATTTTTTCATATAACAGGAACAATAACTTTAACTCTGGATAGAAGTTTTAAAACAAGAGCACCGCTCGCGGGTGCCAACGCTCAGCCGTAGGTGCTGGATAATGCAAAAATTCTAAGTCAAAATTATCCCCCTTGATAGTCTAGATAGCTCTTGTGATGGTCAATACACATGCCAAGTTTCATGAGGATATCTTCAATAACAACAGAGATATGACCTAGGTTAAAGTTTGTCACCCCAACACCAAGGCCTGTGGCGCTCAGGTGATGACAATACCTTTGGTTTTCTCCGAAAACATCTGAGCTAAAAATGCCCATTGCACATCAATTGCACAATTCCTAATGAATACTTCTGCCAAGTACATTGTATAAAGATAATCAAAATAAAGGAGTTATAAAGAGGGGCTGACTGCACAATACATTCATTCAAGTCAAATTAGCAGCAATGATTCATTAACTTTTTATAGAATTCTCACAAAATATGATCTTGCACTTCTCCAACTCCTAATGAAATTTTCTGCCAAGTGAATTGGACAGAAACTTTAGCAGATATTGTCAAGAAAACCCTTTCTAAGTCAAATCAGATACAATATCTGAAACTCTTGATGAAAATTTGTGTCTTGCACATCTACAAAACCAAAATTTAATGGACATTCTGCCAGGTAAAAAGCAGATGGGACTCAAATAATGTATTACAGTTGTCTAGAAGGGCATTAGGAGCAATAACTCATTATTCTTAATAGAATTTTCATGAAAGTTGCATCTTACACATCTTCAACTTGAAATGCATACTTCTGCCAAATTAAAGTGCATCAGACAACAAGAGGACCATGATGGTCCTAAATTGCTCACCCAAGTCACCTGTAAGTTCTTTTTTAGAATAAAAAGGATGTAACCAGAGCCACATATTAACAGTAAGACTTGAAACTGTTTTTGACTCCATTAGGAAGTTAGTACAAAACTATCTCACTATTGTACATAAAAAACATGAATACCCTAGGACTACTGAGGAGCACAAAAATTTTCAACTTTGAATTGGACATTTTTCCAGAATTTACTCCTTTAGGCAAGGTTATTTCATACCATGGAGGCATTATTCCAACAACAAGAGGCCCATGAGGGCCTGAGACGCTCTACTGGTTATCAAGTTTTCCGTTAAAGAAATCTGATATTCAAGGAAGTTAATTGCTCAAAGAAGAATGCATAAAGAAACAAGAGGGCCGTTGGCCCTGGGGCGCTCACCTGAGATAAAGGCTCTTTTTCTTTCAACAGTCTAATTTCATGTTAAGGTTAGGATTATGAAACAAGTGGGCCACAATTACATATAAAGACTATGAACCTGGGGATCCAAAAGTCTAAATTATAAATTCCAAGGCCTTAGTGCTGATTTGAAAGAAGGAAAAAACTTTTTCCATGGGTTATAATTTCAGAAATAAAAAAGAAGTCTGTGAACTGATGCTTCATGCCTATACCCCCCCCCCCTCCGCGGGTCTGCCCCTGGAAACCCTAGGATCATGATTTTAGCTATTTTGTAAGAGATCAATATACTGATGCTTCATGTAAAATATCAAGGCTCTATGCCTTCTGGGTCAGGAGGAGAAGATTCTTAAAGATTATTTTGAAATTTTACTTTTGTTGCCATGGCAACCAGAGTTTTTAACAGATTTCAATTCTTTTAGCTAATTTTAAGGGGGACCACCGTAGCATTATTTCTGCAAAATTTGGTTCAAATTGGCCCTGTGAATTGGGAGGAGATGTCATTTAAAACTTCGTTCTTTATTTCAATATAACCCCCCCCCCCTGGGGCTCCAGAGTTTTTAACGGATTTCAATTCTTTTAGCTATTTTTGAAGGGGACCACCTAAGCAACATTTCTGCCAAATTTGGTTCAAATCGGCCCAGTGGTTTGAGAGGAGATGTCATTTAAAAAAATCGTTCTTTATTTCTATATAAACCCCACCCCCCTGGGGCTCCGCCCCTGGGGATCCGAGGATTATGATTTTAGCTATTTTGGAAGAGGTCAATATACTGATGCTTCATGCAAAATATCAAGGCTCTTAGCCTTCTGGGTCAGGAGGAGAAGATTTTTAAAGATTATTTTAAATTTCACTTTTGTTACCATGGCAACCAGAGTTTTTAACAAATTTCAATTCTTTTAGCTATTTTTGAAGGGGACCACCTAAGGAACATTTCTGCCAAATTTGGTTCAGATTGACCCAGTGGTTTAGGAGGAGATGTCTTTTTAAGAAATTGTTGACGGACGACACACGACGCACGGACGCCAGACAAAAGGCGATCACAATAGCTCACTTGAGCACTACGTGCTCAGGTGAGCTAAAAAAAAGGGCTTTATCCCCTTTATCATTTTAAGCAACAAACCTCATGGCCCCTTTTCCCATGTTTCATGACGGATCCACTCCATTTCCAAAAGAAAGTTACCTTATGACCCTACAATCATTCTGTGTATATTTCATCAGAATCTGACAATAAATACACAAGAATGTTTTGAATGATAATTTGTAAGGCCCCTTTTCCTGTGTTTCGGATGCCACAATTATTCCATGCATCTTTGAAGAGAATCCAATAAAACTGTTGACTTTGTGTTAACAAAGATATTAAATTCAAGTTCTCATAAGGCCCCATTTCCTGTGATATTTTACTGTTGGTTTTTATCATTCTGTGAAAGTTAAAAGTGAATCTGATGAAATATTGGGAATTCATTATGTTTACTAAAATATTTAAAAAAAAAAAAATCATATGGCCCCTTTTTACATGATACTTGATGGATTGTACCCATTCAAGTGATTGTACAATCATTCTGTGAAATTTTGAAGTGAATCTGGTTAAATAAAGGGACATATTAAAAAAAGTTTTTCATAAGGCCCCTTTTTATGTAACACTTGCCATAATCAGATCCACTGTCAAAATCAACAATTGGAAAGATGGTACAATCAATCTGTGTATTCTGTGGAATTTATTGTGTTAATGAGTTTATAGTGAGATCTTCATAGGGCCCCTTTTCTCATGATACTTTACAGAACAAACCAAATTTCAAAAGGAACAATTCTAATGAAGGTACAATCATTCTTTAAAAGTTAAAGAGAATCAATGAAAACAGTGGACTGAATTGTATCAAGAATTTTTGTAACGAAATTTTCATAAGGCCCCTTTTTCCGTGAAACTTAACAAATCAGACTCAATGTACAAAGGAACAATCCTAGTTTGAAGAAAATGTTAAAGACTGAGGACTTTATTGTAACAATGATGTTTTGTAATAATTTTTTTATAAGGTCCCTTTTCTTGTGTCACTTAACCGATCAGGCCTAATTTACAAAGGAACAATCCAAATGATGGTACAATCATTCTATTAAAGTTTGAAGAGATTCTGATAAAGACTGAGGACATTGTTGTGTTTATGAGGATTTGGTAATAATTTTTCATACGGCCCCTTTTCCTATGATACTAGACAGATCAGGCCCAATTTGGAAAGAAACAATCCTAATGATGGTACAAACATTCTGTGAAAGTTTGAACAGAATCTGATGAAAACTGCAGACTTTATCTTGGTGTAAAATTTTTAAAATAAAATTTTCATAAGGCTCCTTTTCCTGTGATACTTGAAGGATCAGGTCTCATGTCAGCATCAACAATCGTGATTATTGTACAATGATTCTGTGAAGGTTTGAATAAAACCCAATGAAAGCTCTGGACTTGGTTACAAGGATTATAGATAAGATTCTCAAAAGGCCCCTTTCCCCATGATACTAGACAGATCACGCCTAATTTGAAAAGAAAGAATCCTGAGAATGATGGAATAATCATTCTGTGAAAGTTTTAACAGAATCTGATGAAACTGTTGACTTTATTGTGGTACAATGATTTTAAAATTGAATTTCATAATGCTCCTTTTTCTGTGATACTTGACGGATCAGGTCTAATGCAAACATCAACAATCATTATTATTGTACAATTATTCTGTGAATGTTTGAAGAAAATCCGATGAAAGCTCTGGACTTGGTAACAAGGATTTATAAATGAAATTTTCATTAGGCCCCTTTTCCTGTGTTTCTTGACAGTTCGAACCCTGTTATGAAAAGAATGATAGTTATGACCTTCCAATCAATCCTTGAATGTTTCAACAAAATCTGTTCAAAGTTGTGGGCTTCATTGTGTTAACAGGGTTTTATTAATTGAATTTTCATTTAGCCCCTTTTCCCATGTTACTTGATGGATCTGTACCAATTCCAAAGGGAACTCTTCTTACAAAAGTATAATTATTCTGTTTGAGTATAAAGACAACCCCATCTCACCTGTGGACTTACAAGCATTAATTAAGATTTTTTTAATTGAATTTTCCTAAGGCCCCTTTTCCTATGTTTCTCAATGGATCAGACCCAATTTGAAAGGAACAATCCTTATGATGATACAATCATTATGTGTAAGTTTGAAGTCTATCAGATGAAATCTAGGGCCATGATGTGTTAAGTAATATTTTTTTATTAAATTTTCATATACCCCCTATTCCCATGAGACTTGATGGATCAAACCTACTTCCGGAAGGAACAATCCATTTAATGTAATAATCATTCTGGGAATGTTTGAAGAGAATTTGTTGAAAACTATGGACTCTATTGTGTTTACGAGGATTTTTTCAATTCAGTTTTTATCGGGCCCCTTTTTCCCGTGGTCCTTGACTGATCATACCAAATTTTGAAAGGAACATTTCTTATGATGGTACAATCATTCTGTGAAAGTTTGTAGTCAATCAGATGAAAACTGTGGACTCTAGAATGTTAACAATGATCTTTGAATTAAATTTTAATAAGACCCCTTTTCCTATATTTCTTGCGGAATCATATCCGATTCCAAAAGGAACAATCCTTATGATGGTACAATAATTCTGTGAAAGTTTGATGAGAATTTTTTATTAAAATTTTCATAAGGCCCCTTTTTCCTGTGTTTCTTTACCATTCATACCCAATTTCGAAAGGAACAATCCTTATGATAGTACAATCATTCTATGAAAGTTTGAAGGGAATCTGATGAAAACTGTTGACTCCAGGATGTTAAAGACGATTTCTTAAAAGATTTTTTGATTAAATTTGCAAAAGGCCTCTTTTCCCATGTTTCCTGATGGATCTGACCCAATTCCCAAAGGAACAATCCTTATGATGGTACAATCATTTTGTGAAACTTTACATACAATCTGATGAAAACTGTGGCCTCTAGAGTGTTAACAAGGATTTTTTAATTAAATTCTTTAAAAGGCCCCTTTTCCCTTGCGTTTTGACAGATCATACCCATTTTCGAAAGGAACGATCCTTATAATGGTACAATCATTCTGTGAAAGTTTGAAGAGAATCCGATGAAAACTGTGGACTCTATTGCATAAACGAGGATTTTTAATGGAAATTTTAATTAAATTTTCATAAGGCCCCTTTTCCCGTTTTTCTTGACAGATCATACCCATTTTCGAAAGGAACGATCCTTATGATGGTACAATCATTCTGTGAAAGTTTGAAGAGAATCCGACGAAAACTGTGGACTCTATCGCGTAAACGAGGATTTTTTAATTAAGTTTTAATTAGGCCCCTTTTCACGTTTTTCTTGACGGATCTGACCCAATTTCGAAAGGAACGATCCTTATGATGGTACAATCATCCTGTGAAAGTTTGAAGGGAATCGGATGAAAACTGTGGACTCTATCGTGTAAACAAGGAAAAGTTTAACGGACGGAAGGACAGACTGACGGACGCTTGACGGGAAAAAGCCATCGCTATAGCTCTATTGGTCTTCGGCCAGTAGAGCTAAAAATTGGAGATAACTATCGGGTTGAGTTACATTCGAAATGTAATTGCCCTAGACCTTACAGTTAATAAGATAAACAAGAGAGCCATGATGGCCCTTTATCACTCACTTGAGTGACTTATACTTAATTCCAGAAGGCAGGGTTCGCTAGTAACATGGTAGTGAATCAAATGTTTTTGATAAGTAAGTGCTACCTAACGAGACAAAATAATCGTAACTAAACAATAAAAACTTTTAGTGGCTGGGTGGATTCCTCAGATGAAAGATCTTTTTTTCCGAGAGTGGGATTTGAACCCTCACTGGTGAAATATCTCTAGTTAACATGGAAGTCAATGGTTGCTAAGGAAGTTAATAGTTTGTTAAGAAAGCCATCCGTTTATAAAGATGTCCTTGGTTACTTATGTAATAAGAGCCCAGACAATATGTGTAATTTTGGTAAAGGGCCACCAAAAGAACATTTCCATGAAATTATTTTAAAATTGGACATCAATCCAACCTTACCCTTTTTCAAACAAATAAATTCTTGGGATTATGCATTTGTTATATTAAAGTTTGAAGGGAATTCCAAAGCTGTGGACTTTATGATGTTAAGAAGGATTTTGTAATAAAATTTCCATGATTCAGGTCTATTATCCAATGATATTTGATGGATCTGACAAAATTTCAAAAATATTCATCCTTATGATGGTACAATCAATCCTGAAAGTTTACAGTGAATCTGATGAAATGCAGGGAATTCATTGTGTTAACTTGTATATTCTATAAGGCACATTTACATGATTTGGGACACATTTTCAAAATATCCATCCTTATGATGGTACAATCAATCTGTGAGAGTTTAAAGTGAGTCTGATGAAATATAGGGACTTCATTGTGTTAACTTGAATACTCTCTAAGGCCCATTTACATGATTTTGGACACAATTTCAAAAATATCCATCCTTATAATGGTACAATCAATCTGTGAAAGTTTGATATGAAATGTATGAAATCTTGGGACAAATTTTCATAAGGTGCCTTTTCACATAATGAAAGATCAGATCAAATGTCAAAATGAGCAATTGTTATGATAGGACAATCATTCTGTAAAAGTTTGAAGAGAATCTAATATTTGGGGACTTTATGCAGTTAACAAGGATTTTTTATTTAATTTTTATACTGCCCCAGTTTTAGGAAACAATCAAATTTCAAAAGGAATGATTCTTATGATGGTACAGTCATTTGAAGAAAAACAATTAAAACTGTAGACATATTGTGGTGTGAACAGGAATTTTTTATAATAAAATTTCATAAGCCCCTTTTTCCATGTTACTAGATGGATCTGACTCAATTTTGAAAAGACTGGTCCTCATGATAATACAATCATTCTGTGAAAGTTGGAATGAAATCTGGTGAAAACTGTTGACTTTATTGCATTAACAAGGATTTTTCAATTATATTTTCATGAAGCCCCTTTTACCTTGTTTCATGACAGTTTGGATCAAATTTTGAAAAGAACAATCCTTATGATGGTACAATCATTCTGTGAAAGTCTGAAGAGGATCCAATGAAAGCTTTTTGTTTTAACGTGGATGTTGTTATTACATTTTTAAAAGGCTCCTTTTTCTATGTTTCTTGACGGATCAGATCAAATTCTGAAAGGAACAATCCAAATAATGGCACAATCATTCTGTGAATTTCAAAGTGAATCCTATGAGAACTGTGGACTCAAAAGTGTTAATAAGGAAAAGTTAACGGATGGATGGATGGCTGGATGGATGGATGGCTGGCTGAACAGACGCTGGACAGGAAACAAGCCATAGCTACAGCTCTTCTGTGCCAGTACAGCTGAAAACTACTTAGTAATGCTACATACCAAATATGACCAAAATTAATATGAATGTGTTTCACATTTCAGAAGGAGATGACTTTTGAACTTGCACTAACTGGGCATTTTCTGAACTTTGGATCTCTGGGGCAGAGCCATCTTTTATCCCAGTGCTATAATTAGCAAACATGGTAGAGAACCATCTGGTTAAGCTATATACCAAACATGAATACCTAAGACGTTATGCATTTGGGGGGCAAGACTTTTAGACTGGTACCGCTGTCGACTTTACCAAAGCCGACAGGTAATTCCCAAACAAATGTATCATGAGATTGGCTGATGGGCATATAATGACGTATACCCAAACATCAAATCTGATTTGCTGATTAATTGTTTGTAGACAATATGGCTGAGGCTGGATGAGGAGTTCCCAATATATTTTACATGAAAAGGATAACAATAAAAAATAGAGATCAAACTTCAAGATAAATTGTTTAAATTTTAATTTCCCGACTAGTTTTGGTATAAAAAACCTTTTTCAAGGGACACCATTTTAAACAATAACAGATAATAATGACATCAACGTCACATGACGTCAACGGCAACAACGTCAAAAAATGGCAATGACTTTGGCGGAAAAATATTATAATATTACATTATATCAATGCAACAGAGACAGGATCTCAAGAGATACAAAATTACAGGATAAATGCAATATTTAAGCAAAATATATTAAAAAGCCTGTAAAAACTGCATTGTTGAGATAGAAAATAATGCAAGGTAATAAATATTAACTTTAAATCCTTTAAACACCTCACCAAACAACCCAATTTCTGACAAGTCCAAAAAGAAAGAAATTGCAAACAACAAATCATTGTCTATTTGGCATAAAACATTGTGGGAAATGAAGAAATAATTTGCATTTTCCTCATTATCCACAATGTTCTCCATAGTTTATATCTTGTAGTATGCAAACAACCAGGATTGTGTGGGAATGGGTTAAAGAAAGTATAAAATCCAATTTAAGGTACTATTAACCCATTATAACAAGACAACAACAAAAATATATACAGGCACAAAAATCCTGATCAGACTGCGTGTTCTGCAAAGGCTGATCAGGATTCATATCAGGATTATAGACATGAAAAGGATGACATTCCAAGGTTTTTCTCACACACGATTTCGATTGTTGATGTGAGAAATGTTTTAAGCCATTACAACACAACAAAATTTTAGACTAGTACAAATTGAAACAAGATGCATATGACAATATCAAGTCAATGGAATTTTAAACTTTTCTATCCTTTGGGATAGAAAATATGGTGAAGAATGAAGAATTGCTTCATACAAGAAATTTCTTCATTTTCCACCATGTTTTCAAAAGCCTTTTTCTTTAGGGGCGTAAAATGAGGGATTGTGTGGGAAAGGGTTAACATAAAAATTTGACTACTTTAAAACTACAAAAGTAAGATTTTTATGGTATTGAATGCAAACCCTGCAGTGTGTCCAAATTTATAAAAAAAAATTAGCTGCACCTGTGCAAGCCTCATTTTCAATTTTAGTAAGGCAAAATTCCTAGCAGGCCAGGCTTTCCATGTACCAAAAATCGGTGTATTCCTGTTGGCTTTGTTAAGTCGACAGTGGTACCAGTCTAGGAAGACTTTTAGATATGGTCTAAATGAGAATGTGTACAAGTGGTTTAGTAGGAGATGTTAAAAGATATTGTTGACGAAGGCCTATGAATGACGGACAACAAATACTGATTGATCCTAAAAGCTTCCATTGAGCATGTTGTGCTCAGGTGAGTTAAAAAGTGTATAAAAAGAAATTACTCTTTTATCCCAATGTCTCTGTCGTTGTTTTGCTTTTTTTGCTTGTTTTGATAAGTCCTCACAAGTCAAGCTACTAGGAATATAATTCATTACAAAGGACAACTTTGCTTTTTTTTTTTGTTTCTAAATATGAACCAGAATTACAATGAAATTGTTTTTCTTGGAAGTGAAGATGATTAAAATTTGTCAACATGAGTACAAATCATAACAATAATTTCATATTCAACAACAACCAAGACAGATATTCAAAGAATATAAGAAAGTTCTCTGTTAAAAAAACTAAAATAAGACTGCCTATTTTTTTACGACAATGACCCAGCTTCTGACCTCAAGTGACCCAATTTCAATAGTACAATAGGGCCATTGGCTCTAATGCCCTCACCTAAAATAAAAGCTCTTTTTTCTTCCAACAGTCAATCTAATGTTAAAAATTTTTGGGATACAACATACAGATTCTTCATGAAACATTTCAAGGCTCTACACCTTTTATGTCAGAGGCAGAATACTTTTTCCTTTATCCAAATTTGGTTGAAATAATTTTGGAGATGCCTTTTGAAAAATCCTTCTTTACTTCTATAATATGCACCCCCCCCTTTAACCGTCGCCACTAGTGTAATGAGTTAAGTAATTTGAAGAGAGGTCAAGGTTTCATGCTAAATATCAATGCTCAACCCCTTCTGGGTCACTTTTGTTGCCATGGCATTCAGAGCTTTACACAGATTTCAATTCTTTTAGCTATTTTGAAAGAGGACCACCTAAAGAACATTTCTGCCAAATTTGGTTGAAATTGGCCCAGAAGTTTGTAAGTATATCTTGTTCAAAGAAACTGTTGACAAGGATGCAAGATGGAAATTAGACATAGGGCTACCACAATAGCTCGCTTGAGCAATTCATTGTCAGAAAAGCTATAAATATTCCTATCAAATTTCAGGTTGAAAGAGCTAAAAAAATAAAAGGCCTGTAAATAGTCTACAAGTTTTTTCTAAGAATTGATCTGGGACCTAGCCCGAGAATTTACTCAAGAAACAAGAGGACCATGATGGTCCTAAATCGCTCACCTGAGGCATCTCCAAATTACAGTACTATTTAGTATAAAAAAGACACAACTTGAGCAAAATAAATAAAAGATATATAAGATTTTGGGCTTTGTACAAAACAATCCAGTAATGCTTTACAATAATAATGAATGCCTTTGGCTTTATAGTTTAATCCATTACCAAACTATCCCAGAATTTGTCACCCTCAGGGAAAACAGGTTTGAAAAATACATAGTGAGAAAGGGAGTGACAAGCAATTTATCCATTTCTAACAGTGTTTTCTACCTGAAATTCTTTGTATTTAGATTTCAATCAAACTCTAATTACTGTCTGCAACTTCAATGGGTGTAATTTTAGCAACCTTGGTAGAGAACAATCTGGATGTACTATAAATCAAAATATGAATGCATTACATCTTATACATGAGGAGTGGAAAATATGTGAACATGCTCTTATTGAGCGTTTTTCATATCCTTGGATGCCTTGGGAAGGGCCATGTTTGTCAAAAGGATATTAACATGGTAGATAACAATAATGTTATCCTTTGTTTTTAATGTAAATGCTCTGGAACCTATTTTTAAGAAGAAGAATTCTTTCAATGCAATTTACGCAATTTTCAACCCCAGGAACAGAGACATTTTTTATCCTTAGAAGAGCATATTTTCCTGTTATGTAGTACAAAATTATTTAGTCATGCTACAATGCTACATACCAAATATGTATGCCCTTCACCTTATGTTTTAGAAGGAGAAGACTTTTGATGTTGCTCTAATTGGGCGTTTTCAAAAAATTTTGACCTCTGGGGCAGTGCCATGTTTGATCCCAGTGCTAAAATTTTAGCTAACATGGTAGGGAACCATCTGGATATGCTATATACAAAATATGAATGCCTTAGACATTTTAGATTGGGAGGAACAGACTATTGAACATGGTCTAATTGAGCATTTTTACTAACTTTGGACACCCAGGGAAGGGGTGTTTATTAACCTACAAGCATAATTTGATCAAAACAGATAGATATCAGCCAGGCTATGCTACACTCAAAATATAAATGCCCTCCTCCTTAAAATGAAGATTTTTTTTTTAACATATTCAAATTTTGCGTTTTTCCAAATTTTGGACCCCTAGTGCAGAGCTTTTTTTGACCTGAAGAAGACAACTTTTAGTGATATTGTACAAAACCATCTAGTTATGCCCCATACCAAATATGAATATCCTAGACCTTATAGTTAAAGAGGAGAAGTCTTTTGAAATTGCTCTAATTAAGCATTTTTCCAAACTTCATACCTCAGGGGCGGGGCAATTTTTGACCCCAGAGATTAAATATTTAAAAAAAACTTGGTTGAGAACAATATGATTAAGCTCTATATAAAATATAAATGCCTTTGGCCTTGTAGTCTGTTAAAAAAAAAGACAACAAAGATTTTCTAAAATTTCCCATTTTCATATGCCGCAGTTACAAGAGTTCACGGAATTAAATTCTTCTAACAACTTTTGAAGAGCTTCACCTTAAAAACATCCCTGCAAAGTTTCAGCTTGATTGGCCTACTGGTTTAGGGGGAGAAAATTTTTAAAGATTTTACAGATTTACTAAAGATTCCCATTTTCACATGCTGCGGCAACCAGAGTTTTTGATGGAATTAAATTCTTTTAACAACTTTTGTAGAACTTCACCCAAGGAACATCCCTGCTAAGTTTCAGCTTGATTGGCCTACTGGTTTAGGAGGAGAAATTTTTTAAAGATTTTTACAGATTTACTTAAGATTTCCATTTTCACATGCCGCGGCAACCAAAGTTTTTGACGGAATTAAACTCTTTTAACAACTTTTGTAGAACTTCACCCAAGGAACATCTCTGCAAAGTTTCAGCTTGATTGGCCTACTGGTTTAGGAGGAGAAAATTTTTAAAGATTTTTACTAAAGATTCCCATTTTCACATGCCGCGGCAACCTGAGTTTTTGACGAAATTAAATTCTTTAAACAACTTTTGTAGTACTTCACCCAAGGAACATCCCTGCAAAGTTTCAGCTTGATTGGCCTACTAGTTTAGGAGGAGAAAATTTTTAAAGATTTTTACAGATTTATTTAAGATTCCCATTTTCACATGCCGCGGCAACCAAAGTTTTTGACGGAATTAAATTCTTTTAACAACTTTTGTAGAACTTCACCCAAAGAACATCACTGCAAAGTTTCAGCTTGATTGGCCCACTGGTTTAGGAGGAGAAGATTTTTAAAGATTTTTACAGATTTACTAAAGATTCCAATTTTCACATGCCGCGGCAACCAGAGTTTTTGACGGAATTAAATTCTTTTAACAACTTTTGTAGAACTTCACCCAAGGATTATCCTTGCAAAGTTTCAGCTTGATTGGCCTACTAGTTTAGGAGGAGAAGATTTTTAAAGAAATTGTGGATGGACGGACAGACGGACAGACGGACAGACGGCCTGACAGACGGACGGACGGACGACGGACAACGACCGATCACAATAGCTCACCTCGCACTTTGTGCTCAGGTGAGCTAAAAATTGACTAATTTTCAGCTTGATTGAGCAAAAACTGTGGCCTCTAGAGTGTCTACAAGGTAAATGTTGATGACAACAGATGATGGACATAATCCCAACCACAAAATCTTACCTTGTGCATGTTGTGCTTCGACAAACTAATATATATACCATTACACAAGGCAATGTCATAACATTAACCCTTGTCATGCTGAACCCAGAATATTCCTGTTTTATCTACACCACCTGTTAGTTCCTTTCAAGCTAGAGATGTTTAAAGAATCAACTGTCAGAAGAAATATAGACCAACAATCAGAACCTTACAGTGCTTTTATATGTTGCATATCTCAACAAGGATTTTATTCAGCATAACCAGGGTTAAGTTGTACAACAGGAGAGATGACCTGAAAACCTGATTCAGGAGGGTAATGTAATCCACTCAATTGAACCTCCATACAACAGAGGAAGCATGAATGAATGGAAAGAGATAGACCAGTATACCCCACTTCTGTAAAGCAAGGATATGATTAACCATTTAAAGACAGACCTAGTAAACTTCCATTGTAAATAATTCGATTTGAATAATAATAATAATATAATAATAATAATAATAATAACGACTTTATTTAATGAAGCTACACATTTGGTTTCCCAATCTTCCATGTGGGCCTCTAAATAAGAATACAAACAATTTACAAGCATTACATATTATCAAAAATTATATACATTCAAACAAGGATTAACCAAAGTCTGGTTCAAACAAGTATTATGGTTTCAATAACATTACAAGCAGATGAAAAAAATTATCATAAATACGAGAAGTCTGCTTTCGAAAGTCATGAAAACATTTCTTAATGTAGAGCTTGCATCATTTCCTCATCACATTGATCACATTTATCATTTCCTTTTCAAATTGATGACAAAGAGAAATAGAGCTGATCATTTGACATAGATAAGAGCTGCTATTGAGAAATTTGATACTTATAAGAGATGCACAAAACATTTTTTTTTTTTACTTTGCACACACTGAGTTTGGTCACAAATTCTAAATCATATGAATCATTCTACATAGTTTAATTTTCTAGCTGAGAGGCAAAGTATTCCAAATTTTTCATCTGAATAATTTGAAATCAAAATAGTGGCTACAAATATGTTTTAAGATCTAAATGGAAAATGAGCTATACTCTATAATGCCCGTATATAGGGTTATCAAGATTTCATAAACAACTTTTGACTCAAGTGACCTAGGGTTCATTCCTGTAAAGTATAATTAACCCAGTGGTTATGGAGGAGATGATTATTTTAGAGGGAAAATGAGCCTTGTCTTTCAAAATGTTGTGAACATGTTTTAAAAATGGTCAGCCAAGAATTTCCCTGCCAAGTTATATTGAAATTAGCCTTTGAGAGTAGACACTTACTGCAGTGGGCATGGCTAATGATCCGTCAATTAGGAGGAGCATTCCCTAACTCATCCTATGCCTATATATTTGTCTGCATTGAATAACAGAACATATGTAAATGGTTTTTCAAAAACATTTTAATGATTGATTGATTTAATGGGGTTTAAGTCATATCGGGATAGCTGGAGCACCTAACATGGATTCCTGGTATTTCTCACAACAGTACTACCATTACATCCTTTCCTAGCCTCCAGCTGCTATTTCTCTCAGGTTTACGATTATACACCCATTGGTGAGAGACAAAAAATACATTTTAAAGAAATCATTTCAAATGAATCATATACATGTATTTATCCATGTTCAGACAATAAAAGGTAGATTAAAAACACTTACTTTACACTGTTTACACGCACTTGCTTTGATGCCAGCTCTGTAAAAAAACAAGAGATCTGTTTTTAAAACAGTAATGCCCATCTCCGCCCTAATACTACATTGATACAGGAATTGGCAGACTTAAACTGAACCTTTGACAAATTGACTTAATAAGAGGCACATGAGGGCCTGAGACACTCTTCTGGTCATCATGTTTTCCGTTGGAAAAAAATCTGATATTTAAGGAAGTTAATTGCATTAAGAAGAATGTCTAAAATGAAAAATAACAATCTGGACTTTATCCCCTTCATTATTTTAAGCAATAATTCTTAAGTCCCCTTTTCCTGTGTTTCATGGCAGATCCATTCCATTTCCAAACGGAAGTTTCCTTATGACCCTACAATCATCCTGTGAATTTTCAACAGAATCTGATAATAATTTATCATGTAAAGAGGGTTATTTTGAGTGAAGGCCCCTTTTTCTGTGTTTTCTGATGGATCCACTTCATTTCCGAAAGGAACTTTCCTTACGATCTGATAGTAATTGCGAACTTTATCACATAAAGAAGGTTTTGAATGATAGTCTGTAAGGCCCTGTTTCCTTTTTTTCAATTCCACAATTGTTCCATGCATCTTTGAAGAGAATCCAATTAAAAATGTTGACTTTTTGTGTTACAAAGAAATTTCAATCAAATCCTCATAGGGCCCCTATTCTGTGATATTTATTGTTGGTTTAATCATTCTGTGAAAGTTAAAAGCCAACCTAATGAAACTCATGGACTTCATTGTTTACTAGAATATCTAAAATCAAAGACCTGTCCAATGGCCTCAAATGCAGTCAGGAGGGGATATCAACAATTTGTATAATAGAAGCCATTCTCACAACTTGTCTGTTAAGTTTTCTGTATTATGAAATCACATCTGAAGACTTTTATCTTTTCCTTCCAGACAGAATCCCCAACATGTTTCCTCCCCCATTACTGACTTGATCAGCGTAATTCTCAATTTCAGACAAAATACACAAAGGATAGATTTAGGAGCATCGCCCTCCAAATATTTCGAAAGATTTCAAATGAAAAGAGGTTTCTGAGTAAATTTTTGGCTATGTAATTCGACCAAGTTTAGAAGCCATTAATTTCTCAATATTTTGTACGGGACTCTTTCGACCCACTTCATACATGAATTGATTGTTGGAATCTGAAAGGCCGGAAACCAATGCATGTGTCGGGTTCTGGACTTTTTCAAAATGGGAACTTGAAAAATGTGCATTGAAAATATTTGAAATGTTTATCAGTGATTTTAAATGTGTTTTAACCCTAGGATTATTTTCAAAATGGGTTTTTTGTGATTTGCAATACGTTTTCACACAAAACAGATCAATTTGGTGGATCTGTGTCACTCGTGACCTTAGATGGGTCAGAGTCTGCTAGGCATAGCGATACTAGTCTAGGATATCTGTCAGAATCAGTGTTGCATCAAGGATTTCTTCCAAGAGGGGTAGCTCCCTCATTGAATTACTGTAAATAGGGTAATTTTCACGCCATCTTATTTTCGCGTGAGCAGGACCCAAGGACTTATTAGCGAATTCATGAATTGGCGAGCGGCTGTATGATACTTTGTTATTTCCGTAATTATCTCCGAGAATACACCAATCTATATACGTTAACATCCCGATTCCATACCTACCAAGAATAAAATGATTACCTGTAATTCATTCAAAGAACATTTACCTATTCTCTATTCTCATACCATAACAATTTCTCTTCCAAAATCGTTTTTAGATTGCAAATTATGTACTCAAAGTTTAATTTCATTTTTGGAAAGGGATGAAAAAGAGGTTATTGTATAATGTTTATGCCTTGAAGCACAGACCCATCGATGAATACAATAATAGTCTTACAAAACTGTCAAAGGCGAAATAATTATATCACATGTTAAAACAGTTTTTAATTGATTTATTTTGCATTGTCTGTTTTCAATTTCTTGAAAGATTCTAAGACTGTATGCAATAAAGAGTCAGTTACAACTTTTTATTTCTTCGTTGTTTATATATCGTCGCCTAGAATTTTATCACCTCGTCTTGTTTCCATTGTTATGTTTGAATAGCTGTGTTCTATACACTAAGTGGACTAATTTGGCAGGTTATAAAATTGTATGGATTGCTAAATATTCGTCCTGTTCTCAAACCGATTTATTATTTTTTTTACAGCGAGAAGGTGATAATCCCCATTTGAATGAAAATAGTGGGATGTTGCCAAAAAATATAAATATTTTGTTATTTGATCTTCGTCAGTCCCAGCTTTACTTTGGTCTTCTCCATATTTTCCTTACCAAAATGGTCCAATTTGAGCAAGATTCTTGAATTCGCGAGCTCGTTGTCTTGCAAATATTAGCAAAAATAAAACCCTCGCTAATAAATCCTGATTTACAGTACTGAAATGGGGGAAGTGACAAATGCTAACAGGGGATATATGGATTAATTGACAAATCTCTCTTAAAGATATGAAGTAATCAACTAATTCATTTAGTTTTCAATACAATATCAGATGTATCACTGAAAAATTTGGGCAAAAAAATAAGCTCTTAATAAGTGTGTAGCAATTTCACCTACTTTCAAGTCCTTCAAGTCTAACCCACTCTATTCTTCAATGGTCCAACATTTAAATGGCAATATCTGTCTTAGTAGTAATAAACAGTTCTCATAGCACAAATTAGTCAATTTTTGACATGCAGTTTATCATGCACAATTGAGGTAAGTCTGACAAACTCACTTTGGTAGTAGATTGAAGTGGTATTTCGATTCTTATGTGCAAGTACGGCATTTTGTGCACCCTGCAGTAAAAGGATTAATCTAACCTGAGGTTTGTCAAAAGACAAATAACAGTCATCCCAGATTTCTCCTTGTGTTTCAAACTCTTATTTTTCAATCTAGCGCTTGAAACAGTCTGTTTGGATTTCACCCTTGAGATCTGACTAGATTGGCTTTGACCGTCTTTCTTCTTGTCCGTCGATTACGATGATATAGAGCTGATATCAAGGTTTTAAAAAAGTCTGTTGTGCCCTTTGGTGGCATGACAATTGATTAAAATTATTTCTTCTATCAAGTTTGACATGATTGTCTTTCACCAGAAAGGAAAAAATTTACTGTGCATGATCTGCTGTTGGGTTGCCTGTCTATAGAATACTCTCACAGAATAGTTACTCTATTCTAAGAATTGTTCCTTTCATAAGGCCCCTTTTACCGTGAAACTTAACAAATAAGACCAAATTGACAAAGGAACAATCCCAATGATATATAGTTTAAAGAAAATGATAAAGACTGAGGACTTTACTGTTATAAGGATGTTTTTGCAATATTTTCATGAGGCCCTTTTTCTTGTGTCACTCAACAGATGAGAATTTACAAAGGAACCATCCAAATGATGGTACAATCATTCTTTTAAAGTTTGAAGAGAATCTGATAAAAGACTGAGGACATTCTTGTGTTAATGAGGATTTTGTAATAATTTTTCAAGACGGATCCTGGCTCCATTTCCAAAACAAAGTTTCCATATGACCCTACAATCATCCTGTGAAATTTTCATCAGAATCTGACAATAATTGTGGACTTTATCACACATACAGAATTGTTCTGAATGAAAATCCATAAGACCCCTATTCCTGTGTTTTCTGATGGATCTTTCCTTACGACCCTACAATTGTCCTGTGAAATATTAAAATTAATCTGATAATGATTGTGAACTTCATTATTTTAATTAGAATAATTAAACAAGAGGCCCTGATAATGAGGGCCTGAGACGCCGTTAAAGAAATCTGATATTTAAGGAAGTTAATTACTCAAAGTAGAATGCATCAAGAAAAAAACAGGACTTTATCCCCTTTATTATTTTTAGCAACAATTCTCAAAACCCCTTTTCCCGTGTTTCATGATCGATCCACTCCATTTCCAAAAGAAAGTTACCTTATGACCCTACAATCATCATGTGAAATTTTCATCAGAATCCGACAATTTTTATGTCATTTATCACATAAACAGGAATGTTTTGAATGAAAATCCATAAGGCCCCTTTTCCTGTGTTTTCTGATGGATCAATTTCATTCCAAAAGGAACTTTCCTTACAACCCGACAATTGTCCTGTGAAATTTAAAAGACAATTTGATAATGATTGTGATCTTCATCACATACACGAGAATGTTTTGAATGATAATCTGTAAGGCCCCTTTTCCTGTGTTTCGAATGCCACAATTATTCCATGCATCTTTGAAGAGAATCAGATGAAACTGTTGATTTCTTTGTGATAACAAAGATATTAAATTCAAGTTCTCATGAGGCCCCTTTTCCTATGATATTTTACTGTTGGTTTTATCATTCTGTTAAAGTTAAAATTGAATCCGATGAAATATGGGGACTTCATTATGTTAACTAGAATATTAAAAAAAAAAATTCATACGGCCCCTTTTTACATAGTACTTGATGGATTGTACCCAGTTCTGAAAAGTACAATCATTCTGTGAAATTTTGAAGTGAATCCGATGAAATCAAGGGACATCATTGTGTTAACCAGAATATTTAAGAAAGTTTTTCATAAGGCCCCTTTTTATGTGACACTTGCCATAATTAGATCCACTGTCAAAATCAGTAATTGTAATGATGGTACAAACAATCTGTGTAATCTGTTGAATTTATTGTGTTAATGAGTTTATAGTGAAATCTTCATAGGGCCCCTTTTCCCATGATACTTTACAGAACAAACCAATTTTCAAAAGGAACAATTCTAATGAAGGTATAATCATTCTTTAAAAGTTAAAGAGAATCAATGAAAACAGTTGACTGAATTGTGTCAAGAATTTTTGTATTAAATTTTTCATAAGGCCCCTTTTCCTGTGAAACTTAACAAATCAGACCCAATGTACAAAGGAACAACCCTAATGATAGTTTGAAGAAAATGACAAGGTGTCAAATTGTCACAAGATACGCCCATCACACTGCTTAATATTAACTGGGGGTTTGAATAGAACTGAGGTTATTTTGAATGAATTTTTTTTGTCAAACAAAGTATGAAAAACAACAAAGGGCAATAACTCAAAATATATGCTAGGTGGAGTTTTGGTTCTTGTACACTGCACTCCCCCTTGGTGAGATCTATCCATCCATGAAGTTTCATGATTCTAGCTATAATACTTTTAGAGATATACTCCGGACAAGATTCAAGTATGAAAAACAACAAAGGGCAATAACTCAAAAAATAGGCCAGGTAGAGTTATGGTTCTTGTACACTGCACTCCCACTTGGTTATCTCTATCAATCCATGAAATTACATGATTCTAGCTATTATACTTTTAGAGATATACTCCAGACAAGAGATTTAAGTATGAAAAACAACAAAGGGCAATAACTCAAAAAATAGGCCAGGTAGAGTTATGGTTCTTGTGCACTGTACTCCCCCTTGGTAAGATCTATACACCCATGAAGTTTCATGATCATAGCTAAATACTTTTAGAGATATACTCCAGGAATTTCAAGTATGAAAAACAACAAAGGGCAATAACTCAAAAAAAAGGCTAGGTAGAGTTATGGTTCTTGTACACTGCACTCCCACTTGGTGAGCTCTATCCATTCATGAAATTTCATGATTCTAGCATTTATAATTTTAGAGATATACTCCAGGAATTTCAAGTATGAAAAACAACAAAGGGCAATAACTCAAAAAATAGGCCAGGTAGAGTTATGGTTCTTGTGCACTGCACTCCCCCTTGGTGAGATCTATACACCGATGAAGTTTCATGATCCTAGCTTAAATACTTTTAGAGATATACTCCGGACAAGATTCAAGTATGAAAAACAACAAAGGGCAATAACTAAAAAAATAGGCCAGGTAGAGTAATAGTTCTTGTGCACTGCACTCCCCCATGGTGAGATCTATACACCCATGAAGTTTCATGATCCTAGCTATAATACTTTTAGAGATATACTCCGGACAAGATTCAAGTTTGAAAAACAACAAAGGGCAATAACTCAAAAAATAGGCCAGGTAGAGTTATGGTTATTGCGCACTGCACTCCGTATTGATGAGAAGAATATAACTGCCAAGTTTAAAGTCAATCGGACTTATGGTGACAGAGTTATGCTCCGGACAAAGAAGTGGACACCGCCCGGACATCACGGGTGATCCCATAATACGTCCCATCTTCGACGGGCGTATAATAAAGACTGAGGACTTTATTGTGATAATAATGTTTTGTAATAAAATTTTCATAAGGTTCCTTTTCTTGGGTCACTTAACAGATCAGACCCAATTTACAGAGGAACAATCCAAATGATAGTACAATCATTCTATTTAAGAGATTCTGATAAAGACTGAGGACATTCTTGTGTTAATGAGGATTTGGTAATAATTTTTCAAACAGCCCCTTTTCCTATGATACTAGACAGATCAGATCCAATTTGGAAAGAAACAATTCCTAATGATGGTACAAACATTCTGTGAAAGTTTAAACAGAATCCAATGAAAACTGCGGACTTTATCTTGGTGTAAAGATTTTAGAATAAAATTTTCATAAGGCTCCTTTTCCTGTGAAACTTAGAGGATCAGGTCTCATGTCAGCATCAACAATCGTGATTATTGTACAATGATTCTGTGAAGGTTTGAAGAAAATCCAATGAAAGCTCTGGACTTGGTTACAAGGATTATAGATAAAATTCTCAAAAGGCCCCTTTTCCCATGATAATAGACAGATCAGGTCTAATTTGAAAAGAAAGAATCCTCATGATGGTACAATCATTCTGTGAAAGTTTAAACAGAATCTGATGAAAAATGTTGACTTTATTGTGGTATAAGGATTTTAAAATTAAATTTCATAATGCTCCTTTTTCTGTGATACTTGACGGATTAGGTCTAATATCAACATCAGCAATCATTCTTATTGTACAAATTATTCTGTGAATGTTTGAAGAAAATCCAATGAAATTTCTGGACTTGGTAACAAGGATTTATAAATGAAATTTTCATAAGGCCCCTTTTCCCGTGTTTCTTGACAGCTCAAACCCTGTTATGAAAAGAATGATCGTTATGACCTTACAATCATTCTGTGAAAGTTTCAACAAAATCTGATCAAAGCTGGGGGCTTCGTTGTGTTAACAGGGACTTTTAACTGAATTCGCATATAGCCCCTTTTCCCATGTTACTTGATGGATCTGAACCAATTCCAAAGGGAACTCTACCTACAAAAGTATATTTATTCTGTTTGACTATAAATACAACCCCATGAATTTGATTTGAATTGGGTTTTACGCCGCTTTCAACAATCTTTCAGTTATATCGCGGCAGCCGGAGCACCTAACAATGGAATCCTAGTATTTCTAACACCAGTACTACCATCCCTTCCTAGCCTCCAGCTGCTATCACACATAGGTCTACAATTATCGACCCATTGGTGAGAGACAAATAGTCGGAAAGGATGAGTGCCGCCGTCAGGGAATAACCCCATGAAATCTGTGGACTTACAAGAATTAATTAAGATTTTTTTAATTGGATTTTTTCTAAGGCCCCTTTCCCTATGTTTCTCTATGGATCATACTTAATTTGAAAGGAACAATCCTTATGATGGTACAATCATTCTGTAAAAGTTTGAAGTCGATCAGGTGAAATCTAGGGCCATGGTGTGTTAACTACGATTTTTTTATTAAATTTTCATAGGGCCCCTTTTCCCTTGAAACTTGATGGATCAAACCCACTTCCAAAAGGAACAATCCATTTAATGTAATAATCATTCCGTGAATTTTTGAAGAGAATTTGTTGAAAACTGTGGAGTTTACGAAGATTGTTTAAATCAAATTTTCATAAGGCCCCTTTTTTCCCTTAGTCCTTGACTGATCATACCCAATTTTGAAAGGATCAATCCTCATGATGGTCCAATCATTCTGTGAAAGTTGAAGAGAATCCGATGAAAACTGTAGACTCTAGAGTGTTAACCAAGATTTTTTAAATAAATGTAAATTAGGCCCCTTTTCCCATGTTTTTTGATAGATCATACCCAATTGTAAAAGAATGATCCTTATGATGGTACAATCATTCTGTGAAAGTTTGAAGGGAATCTGATGAAAACTTTGGACTCTAGATTTTTAACGATGATTTTTTAATCAAATTTTCAAAAGGCTACTTTTCCTGTGTTTTATTGATGGATCATATCGAACTTCGAATAAAACAATCCCTGTGATAGTACAATCATTCTGTGAAAGTTTGAAGAGAATCTGATGAAAACTATGGACTCTAGAGTGTTAACGAGGATGTCTTAATAGATTTTTCAATTAAATTTTAAAAAGGCCCCTTTTTCCATGTTTCTTGACAGATCATAATCGATTCCAAAAGAAACAATCCTTATGATGGTACAATCATTCTGTAAAAGCTTGAAGAGAATCTGATGAAAACTGTGGACTCTAAGTGTTAACGATGATTTTTTAATTAAATTTTCATAAGGCCCTTTTTCCCATGTTTCTTTAGGGATCTTACCCAATTTCGAAAGGAACAATCCATATGATGGTACAATAACTCTGTGAAAGTTTGAATTTAATCCGATGAAAACTGTGGACTCTAGAGTGTTAACAAGGATTTTTTAATTAAATTTTTAAAAGGCCCCTTTTCCCATGTTTCTTGATGGATCTTACCCAATTTCGAAAGGAACGATCCATATGATTGTACAATAATTCTGTGAAAATTTGAATTTAATCCGATGAAAACTGTGGACTCTAGAGTGTTAACGAGGATTTTTTAATTAAATTTTTAAAAGGCCCCTTTTCCCGTGTTTCTTCGCAGATCTGACCCAATTCTGAAAGGAACAATCTTGTGTGAAAGTTTGAAGGGAATCCTATGAAAACTTTGGACTCTAGCGTGTTAACAAGGAAATGGTTTAATGGACGGACAACGGACAGACAGACGGACGGGAAAAGGTCATCACAATAGCTCTAGTGGCCAGTAGAACTTAAAAGGGACACCCAAGGAAATTCATGCCAAGATTGGTTGAGATTGGCCCAATTGTTACTGAGGAGAAGATGTTTAAAGATTTCTATGTCAAAAACTGCCCCACCCTGTCCCACCCATATTTGGGAAATGATCAAAATTCCACGAAGAACTTTTGAAAAGGGTCACCCAAGGAACATTCATGCCAAGTATGGTTGAAATTGGTCCAATGGTTACAGAGGAGAAGTATTTAAAGATTTCTATGTTAAAAACTGCCCCACCCTGCCACACCCATATTTGGGCAAAAATCAAAATTCCATGAACAACTTTTGAAAAGGGTCACCCAAGGAACATTCATGCCAAGTTTGGTTGATATTGGCCCAATAGTTACTGAGGGGAAGATGTTTAAAGATTTCAGAGCCAAAAACTGCTACGCCTTGCCAAGCCCATATTTGTGCGTGAATCAAAATTCTGAAAACAACTTTTGAAAAGGGTTACCCAAGGAACATTCATACCAAGTTTGGTTGAAATTGTCCCAATGGTAATTGAGGAGAAAATGTTTAAAGATTTCAAAGCCAAAAACTGCCACGCCCATATTTTGGCGTAAATCAAAATTCCACCCACAACTCTTGAAAAGGGTTACCCAAGGAACATTCATACCAAATTTGGTTCAAATTGGCCCAATGGTAACTGAGGAGAAGATGTTTAAAGATTTCAAAGCCAAAAACTGCCACGCCCTGCCACACCTATATTTGGGGGGTCAATCAAAATTCCGTGAACAACTTTTTAGAAGGGTCACCCAAGGAACATTCCTGCCAAGTTTGGTTGAAATTGGCCCAATGGTTACTGAGTAGAAGATGTTTAAAGAATATTTACGCCTTCTGACGCATGACGCACAAGGCACGACGGACAAATGGTGATCACAGAAGCTCTCAGAAGCTCACCTTGAGCAGGTTGTGCTCAGTTGAGCTAAAAAGTTGTTGGCACAGTTTTCCTTGATCTAACAAAAGCTTTTGATCTCATCAATCACTCCCTTCTCTAAGAACAAAAGGACCATGATGGTCCTAGATCGTTCACCTAAACTGTCTGCTGTTAAAAAAATGCAATTAGAGACAAAAAACTATAATCAGTTTCATGAAGATAGAGGCAAAACTGTGTCGTCTATATTTTAAACAAAGAAATTGTCATTAAGGCCCCTTTTCCTGTGTTATCCTATAGAACCTTCCCATAATCTATAAGGTTCATTATGACCTAACAAGTATCCTGGCCAAGTTACATGACGATTGAACCAAAATGATGACCTCTAGAGCATTAACAAAGAAATTGTCATTAAGGCCCCTTTTCCTGTGTTTTCCAAAAGTACCTTCCTATAATCAATAGGGTTTATCCTTGTGACTAAACAATTATTCTGGCCAATTTTCATGAAAATTGAGCCAAAATTGTGGTCTCTGGAGTGTAAACAAAGAAATTGTCATTAAGGCCCCTTTTACTGTGTTTTCCAAAAAAGCCTTCCCATTATCAATAGGCTTCATCCTCATGCCTTAATTATCATTCTGGCCTAGTTTCATTAAAATAGAGCCAAAATTGTGGTCTCTAGAGTGTAAACGAAGAAATTGTTATTAAGGCCTCTTTTCCTGTGTTTTCCAATAGAACCATTCCATAATCAATAGAGTTAATCCTTATGACCTAACAATTATTCTGACCAAGTTTCATGAAGATTGAGTCAAAATTGTGGCCTCTAGAGTGTAAACAAAGAAAGTGTCATTAAGGCCCCTTTTCCTGTGTTTTCAAATAGATTCCTCCAATAATCATTAGGGTTCATCTTCATGATCAAACAATTATTCTGACCAAGTTTCATGAAGATTGGGCCAAAATCATGGCCTCTAGAGTGTTAACAAAGAAATTGTCAATAAGGCCCCTTTTCCTGTGTTTTTGGAAAGATCCTTCTAATAATCAATAGGGTTCATCTCTTTGACCTAGGCTCAGGTGAGCTAAGATTTGATTTGGTATAAAATAAGAAATGATGGTGAGCTAAGATTTGATTTGGTATAAAATAAGAAATGATAGTCTGACATGGTTCAATTCATATCTGACAAACAGAACACAACAAGTGTCAATTGGAGGCAAATTATCATCGCCTTGTGCTATACAGTCTGGCGTACTGCAAGGCTCGGTGCTAGGTCCTATTCTATTTATTCTCTATATTAATGATTTGCCATTGCACTTAAAGGGGTCCTCAACTGATTTGTCTGCAGATGACACAACCATTAGCATTACAGGTTCATCTGTTAATGAAGTCTGTACATCCCTTCAAACAATCTTAGATATCATTGAAAACTGGTATAGCAATAATGCAATGGTGCAAAATCCTCAAAAAACGAAAGCTGTGATAATCTCTCCTACCAGCCAGTTATCTAACATGACAATATTACATTGTTTCTTCAAAACTAAGTAATAGAATTCTCTGAAACAGAGGAACTTTTAGGTATATATGTTGACAATAAACTTTCCTGGAAAGTACAAGTGGATAATATTTTAAAGGAATGTAATTCATTGTTGTATCTTCCTCTTAGAATCAGAAATTATCTGAGTATTAATATAAGAAAAGTCTTCTTTAATGCCTACATCTTACCACATATTGACTACTGCTGTATAATTTGGGGTAACTGTGGGTCATTACAGCTAGACAAACTTTATAAATTGCAAAAAAGAGCTGCAAGAATAATTCTTGACAAAAATATTGAAACTCCAAGTGATGAACTCTTGAATGATATTCACTGGCTAAAGATTCATGATTGTATATTTAAAAAGGCTCTATTTATGTACAAATCTATACATTCTAAACTCCCCACTTACTTATCTTATCTCTTTACAGAATCCACCAACAACAAGGTGCCAAATTGTCACAAGATACGCCCGTCACACTGCTTAATATTAACTGGAGGTTTGAATAGAACTGAGGTTATTTTGAATGAATATTTTTTCTCAAACAAAGTATGGAAAACAACAAAGGACAAAACTCAAATTATACGCTAGGTTGAGTTATGGTTCTGTACACTGCACACACCCCTGGTGAGATCTATCCATCCATGAAGTTTCATGTTTCTAGCTATTTTACTTTTAGAGATATACTCCGGACAAGATTCAAGTATGAAAAACAACAAAGGGCAATAACTACAAAAATTGGCTAGGTAGAGTTATGGTTCTTGTACACTGCACTCCCACTTGGTGAGATCTATCCATCCATGAAATTTCATGATTCTAGCTATTATACTTTTAGAGATATACGCCGGACAAGATTTAAGTATGAAAAACAACAAAGGGCAATAACTAAAAAATAGGTCAGGTAGAGTTATGGTTCTTGTACACTGCACTCCCCCTTGGTGAGATCTATACACCCAGGTAATTTCATGATTCTAGCTATTATACTTTTAGAGGTATACTCCGGACAAGATTCAAGTATAAAAAACAACAAAGGACAATAACTCAAAAAATAGGCCAGGTAGAGTTATGGTTCTTGTACACTGCACTCCCACTTGGTGAGATCTTTCCATCCATGAAGTTTCATGATTCTAGCTATTATACTTTTAGAGATATACTCCAGACAAGATTCAAGTATGAAAAACAACAAAGGGCAATAACTCAAAAAATTGGCTAGGTAGAGTTATGGTTCTTGTACACTGCCCTCCCACTTGGTGAGCTCTATCCATCCATGAAATTTCATTATTCTAGCTATTATACTTTTAGAGATATACGCCGGACAAGATTTAAGTATGAAAAACAACAAAGGGCAATAACTAAAAAAATAGGCCAGGTAGAGTTATGGTTTTTGTGCAATGCACTCCCCCTTGGTGAGATCTATACACCCATGTAATTTCATGATTCTAGCTATTATACTTTTAGAGATATACTCCGGACAAGATTCAAGTATAAAAAACAACAAAGGGCAATAACTCAAAAAATAGGCCAGGTAGAGTTATGGTTCTTGTACACTGCACTCCCACTTGGTGAGATCTATCCATCCATGAAATTTCATTATTCTAGCTATTATACTTTTAGAGATATGATCTGGACAAGATTCAAGTATGAAAAACAACAAAGGGCAATAACTCAAAAAATAGGCTAGGTAGAGTTATGGTTCTTGTACACTGCACTCCCCCTTGTTGAGCTCTATCCATCCATGTAATTTCATGATTCTACCTATTATACTTTTAGAGATATACGCCGGACAAGATTCAAGTATGAAAAACAACAAAGGGCAACAACTCAAAAAATAGGCCAGGTAGAGTTATGGTTATTGAGCACTGCACTCCGTATTGATGAGAAGAATATAACTGCCAAGTTTAAAGTCAATCGGACTTACAGTGACAGAGTAATGCTCCGGACAAAGAAGTGGACACCGCCCGGACAACCGGACGCCCGGACGCCCGGACGCCCGGACACCACATGTGATCCCATAATACGTCCCGTCTTCGACGGGCGTATAAAAATCTAAGATCCAATACAAATTCCACTCTTAATGTTCCAAAATCAAGAATCAAATTCTACAGACAAGAGGACCATGATGGTCCTAAATTGCTCACCTGAGGCATCTGCAAATAACAGTACTTTTTTTGTATAAAAAGACACAACTTGAGCAAAATAAATAAAACAAATTTAAGATTTTGGGCTTTGTACAAAACAATCCTGTGATGCTTTACAATAAAAATGAATGCCTTTGGCTTTATAGTTTAATCCATTACCAAACCATCCAAAAATTTGTCACTCTCAGGGAAATTAGGTTTACAAAAGCATTGAAAAGCAATTTCTCCATTTCTATTTAAGAAGGAGAATTCTTTCAATGCAATTTACGCAATTTTCGACCCCAGGAGCAGAGGCATTTTTTATCCTAAGAGCATATTTTACTGTAACATAGTACAAAATTATTAAGAAATGCTACATACCAAATATGAATGCCCTTCACCTTATATTTCAGAAGGAGAAGACTTTTGAAGTTGCTCTAATTGGGTGTTTTCCAAAATTTTTGACCTCTGGGGAAGTGCCATGTTTTATACCAGGGTTAAGATTTTAGCTAACATAGTAGAGAACCATCTGGTTATGCTATTTATCAAATATGAATGCATTAGACTTTGTAGATTGGGACGAAAAGACTGTTGAACATGGTCTAATTGAGCATTTTTACAAACTTTGGACACCCAGGGAAGGGCTACAGGCATAATTTAATCAAAATTGATAGATAGCAGCCAGGCTATGCTACACTCAAAATACAAATGCCCTCCGCCTTAAAATGAAGAATTTTTTTTAACATACTCAAATTTTGCCTTTTTCCCAATTTTTGGACCCCTAGTGCAGGGCCGTCTTTGACCCATGGAGGACAACTTTTAGTGATATATTACAAAACCATCTAGTTATGCTACATACCAAATATGAATAACCTATACCTTATAGTTTAAGAGGAGAAGTCTTTTGAAATTGCTCTTATTAAGCATTTTTCCAAACTTCAGACCTCAGGAGCGGGGCCATTTTTGACCCCAGAGCTTAAATATTTAAAAACTTGGTAGAGAACCATATGATTAAGCTCTTTATAAAATATAAAGACCTTTGGCCAAGGATTATAGATAAAATTCTAAAGATGCCCCTTTTCCCATGATACTAGACAGATCACGCCTAATTTGAAAAGAAAGAATCCTCATGGTGGAATAATCATTCTGTGAAAGTTTAAACGGAATCTGGTGTAAACTGTTGACTTTATTGTGGTACAAGATTTATAAAATTAAAATTTCATAATGCTCCTTTTCCTGTGATACTTGAAGGGTCAGGTCTAATGCAAACATCAACAATTATTATTATTGTACAATTATTCTGTGAATGTTTGAAGAAAATCCGATCAAAGCTCTGGACTTGGTAACAAGGATTTATAAATGAAATTTTCATAAGGCCCCTTTTCCTGTGTGTCTTGACAGTTCAAACCCTGTTATGAAAAGAATGATCGTAATGACCTCTCAATCATTCTGTGAAAGTTTCAACAAAATCTGATCAAAGCTGTGGGCTTCATTGTGTTAACAGGGTTTTATTAATTGAATTTTCATACAGTCCCTTTTCCCATATTACATGATGGATCTGAACCAATTCCGAAGGGAACTCTACTAATAAAAGTATAATTATTATTTGTTTTGTAAACACAACCACTTGCATTTGTGATCTATACGTCTGGGTTTTAAATAAATGAAATTTTAATACATATAATAATTTCTATAAATACAGAATGAATCTGAGAAATGTATTAAGGACGGATTTTTCTGAGGTCAAAAGAAAGTCAAAGGTCACTGGGTCAAGGTCATATAAAGTGGTCAACCCAATTAAGCATCTGTCCAAATATGGAAGCAATCCATTGAAAAATAAGAGAGTAAAAACAATTTAACCATTCTGGACGCAATTTAACCATTCTGGACGCCCCATTGACACCAGATTGTGACCTTGACCTTTGAGATAGGAACCTGGGTCTATTTCGCGACACGTTGTCTGAAGGTGGTAAACATTTGTTTGAAAGAAATTTGTACCTGCATGCATGATCATGGAAGTTACAGAGTGGACACGGCGAAAAGTGATTTTTTACCTTTGACCCAAGATTGTGACCTTGACCTTTGAGATAGGAACCTGGGTCTTTTTTGCAACACTTCATCTGAAGGTGGTGAACATTTGTATGAAAGAAATTTGTACCTGCATGCATGATTTTAGAAGTAAAAGAGCAGACACAGCAAAAGTGACGATTTTTGACCTTTGACCCCAGATTGTGACCTTGACCTTTGAGATAGGAAACTGGGTCTTTTTTGCAACATGTTGTCTGAAGGTGGTGAACATTTGTATGAAAGAAATTTGTACTTGAATGCATGATTAAAGAAGTTACAGAGGGGACAAAACAAAAAGTTCCCAATTTTGACCTTTGACCCTACACTGTGACCTTGACCTTTGAGATAGGAACCTGGGTCTTTTTTGCAACATGTCCTCTGAAGGTGTTGAACATTTGTATGAAAGAAATTTGTACCTGCGTGTATGATTATAGAAGTTACAGAGCAGACACAGCATAAAATTCCCATTTTGACCTTTGATCCCCAGAATGTGACCTTGACCTTTGAGATAGGAACCTGGGTCTTTTTGGGACACGTCGTCTGAAGGTGGTGAACATTTGTATGAAAGAAATATGTACCTGCATGCATGATAATAGAAGTTAAAGAGCAGACAAGGCAAAAAATCCCCATTTTTGACCTTTGACCCCAGATTGTTACCTTGACCTTTGAGATAGGAACCTGGGTCTTTTTTGTGACAGTTCATCTGAAGGTGGTGAACATTTGTATGAAAAAATTTTTTACCTGCGTACATGATTTTTGAAGTTACAGAGTGGACACGGCAAAAAGTGCCAGTTTTTGACCTTTGACCCTAGATTGTGACCTTGATCTTTGAGATAGAAACCTGGGTCTTTTATGTGACACTTCATCTGAAGGTGGTGAACATTTGTATGAAAATAATTTGTACCTTTATACATGATTATTGAAGTTACAAAGTTGACATGGCAAAAAGAGCCAGTTTTTGACCTTTGACCTTAGATTGTGACCATCACCTTTTAAACAGGAAACTGGGTCTTTTTCAAGACACATCGTCTGAAGGTGTTGAACATTTAAATGAAAGAAATTTGTACCTGTGTGCATGATTAAAGAAGTTACAGAGTGGACATGGCAAAAAGTGCCAATTTTTTACCTTTGACCCCAGATTGTGACCTTGACCTTTGAGATAGGAACCTGGGACTTTTTCGCGACACATGGTCTGAAGGTGGTGAACATTTGTATGAAAGATCTTTGTGCCTGAATGCATGATTATAGAAGTTACAGAGCGGACAAGGCAAAAAGTGCCTATTTTTGACCTTTTACCCCCAGATTATGACCTTGACCTTTGAGATAGGAACCTGGATCTTCTTTGCAACATGTCCTCTAAAGGTGTTGAACATTTGTATGAAAGAAATTTGTACTTGCGTGCATGATTATAGAAATTACAGAGTGGGCACAGCAAAAAGTGCCGTTTACCCAGATTGTGACCTCGACCTTTGAGATACGATCCTGGGTCTTTTTTGTGACACGTCCTAAGAAGGTGGTGAACATTTGTAGGAAAGAAATTTGAACCTATGTGCATGATTATAGAAGTCACAGAGGGGACACAGCAAAAAGTGCAGATTTTTTACCTTTGACCCCAGATTGTAACCTTGACCTTTGAGATAGGAAACTGGGTCTTTTACGCAACGCGTTATCTGAAGGTGGTGAACATTTGTATGAAAGAAATTTGTACCTGCGTGCATGATTTTAGAAGTGACACAGCAAAAAGTGCAGATTTTTGACCGTTGACCCTGATTTTGACCTTGATCTCTGAGATAGGAAACTGGGTCTTTTTCGCAACATGTTTTCTGAAGGTGGTGAACATTTGTATGAAAGAAATTTGTACCTACGTGCATGATTAAAAGAAATTACAGAGGGGACAAGACAAAAAGTTCCCAATTTTGACCTTTGACCCCAGATTGTGACCTTGACCTTTGAGATAGAAGCCTGAGTCTTTTTCGCAACACATTGTCTGAAGGTGGTGAACATTTGTTTGAAAGAAATTTGTACCTGCATGCATGACTATAGAAGTTACAGAGCAGGCAAATCAAAAAGTGCCGATTTTTTACTTTTGACCCCAGATCGTGACCTTGACCTTTGAATATAGAACCTGGGTCTTTTTTGTGATGCATGGTCTGAAGGTGGTGAACATTTGTATGAAAGAAATATGTACCTGCATGCATGATTTTAGAAGTTACAGAGCAGACATGGCAAAAAGTGCCTATTTTTGACCTTTGACCCCCAGATTGTGACCTTGACCATTTAGATAGGAACCTGGGTCTTCTTCACTACACATTGTCTGAAGGTGTTGAACATTTGTAAGAAAGAAATTTGTACCTGCGTGCATTATTATAGAAGTTACAGAGCAGGAACAGCAAAAAGTGCTGATTTTTGACATTTGACCCTAGATTGTGACCTTGACCTTTGAGATAGAAACCTGGGTCTTTTTGCAACATGTTGTTTGAAGGTGGTGAACATTTGCATGAAAGAAATTTGTACCTACATGCATGATTAAAGAAGTAACAGAGCGGACACAGCAAAAAGTGCCGATTTTGACCTGTGACCCTAGATTGTGAGCTTGACCTTTGAGATAGGAGCCTGGGTCTTTTTCGTGACACATCATCTTAACGTGGTGAGCATTTGTATGAAAGAAATTTATACCTGCATGCATGATTATAAAGGTTTCAGAGCGGACATTGCAAAAATTAAGGATATTTGACCTTTGACCCAAGATTGTGACCTTGACCTCTGAGATAGGAACCTGGGTCTTTTTTTGCAACACGACATCTGAAGGTGGTGAACATTTGTATAAAAGATATATGTTCCTGCATGCATGATTATAGAAGTCACAGAGCGGACCAGAAAAAAGTCCCAATTTTTTAACTTTGACCCAAGTTTGTGACCTCGACCTTAGAGATAGGAACCTGGGTCATTTTTGTGACACATCATCTGAAGGTGGTGAACATTTGTTTGAAAGAAATTTGTACCTACATGCATGATTAAAGAAGTTTCAGAGCGGACACTACAAAAATTGACGATATTTGACCTTTGACTTCAGATTGTGACCTTGACCTTTGAGATAGGAACCTGGGTCTTTTTTGTGTCACTTGATCTGAAGGTGTTGAACATTTGTATGAAAGAAATTTGTACCTGTGTGCATGATTAGAGAAGTTACAGAGCTGGCACAGAAATAAATGCTAATTTTTTACCGTTGACCCTAGATTGTGACCTTTACCTTTGAGATAGAATCCTGGGTCTTTTTTGTGACACGTCGTTTAAGGTGGTTAACATTTGTATGAAAGAACTTAGTACCTGAATGCATGATTATAGAAGTTACAGAGCAGACACAGCAAAAAGTGCCGATTTTTTACCTTTGACCCCAGATTGTTACCTTGACCTTTGAGAAAAGAACCTGGGTCTTCTTTGCAACACGACCCCTGAAGGTGGTGAACATTTGTTTGAAAGAAATTTGTACCTGCGTGCATGATTATAGAAGTTACAGAGGGGACACGGCAAAAATACCCAATTTTTTACCCTTGATCCCAGATTGTTGCCTTGACCTTTGAGATACAAACCTGGGTCTTTTTCCCGACACATGGTCTGAAAGTGGTGAACATTTGTATGAAAGAAATATGTACCTGCATGTATGATTATAATAGTTTCAGAGCGGACAAGGCAAAAAGTCCCCATTTTTTACCTTTGACCCCAGATTGTTACCTTGACCTTTGAGATAGGAACCTGGGTCTTTTTTGTGACACATCGTCTGAAGGTGGTGAACATTTTTATGAAAAAAATTATTACCTGCATGCATGATTATAGAAGTTTCAGAGCGATACGGCAAAAGGTGACGATATTTGACTTTTGACTCCAGATTGTGACCTTGACCTTTGAGATTGGAACCTGGGTCTTTTTTTGTGACACATCGTCTGAAGGTGGTGAACATTTGTCTGAAAGAAATTTTTACTTGAATGCATGATTATAGAAGTAACAGAGTGGACACTGCAAAATTGCCAATTTTTTATCTCTGACCCCCAGATTGTGACCTTGACCTTTGAGATAGGAACCTGGGCTTTCTGTGACACAACGTCTGAAGGTGGTGAACATTTGTATGAAAGAACTTTGTACCTGCATGCATGATTAAAGAAGTAACAGAGCAGGCATGGCAAAAAGAGCCTATTTTGACCTTTGACCCCCAGATTGTGACCTTGACCATTAAGATGGAAACCTGCTCTTATTCACTACACATTGTCTGAAGGTGGTGAACATTTGTTTGAAAGAAATTTGTACCTGCGTGCATGATTATAGAAGTTACAGAGCAGGCACATCAAAAAGTGCCTTTTTTTTACATTTGACCCAGATTGTGACCTTGACCTTTGAGATAGGAACCTGAGTCTTTTTTGTTACAGGTTGTCTGAAGGTGGTTAACATTTGTATGAAAGAAATTTGTACCTGCGTGCATGATTATAGAAGTAACTGAGCGGACACAGCAAAAAATGCCTATTTTTTAATGTTGACCCCCAATTCTGTCCTTGACCTTTGAGAAAGGAGCCTGGGTCTTTTTCGTGACACATCATCTTAACGTGGTGAGCATTTGTATGAAAGAAATTTATACCTGCATGCATGATTAATAAGGTTTCAGAGTGGACACTGAAAAAATTGAGGATATTTGACCTTTGACCCCAGATTGTGACCTTGACCTTTGAGATAGGAACCTTGGTCTTTTTTTTTTTGACACTTCATCTGAAGGTGGTGAACATTTGTATGAAAGAAATTGTACCTACATGCAAGATTATAGAAGTTAAAGTGCAAATGGCTAAAACTCCCAATTTTTTACCTTTGACCCCAGATTGTGACCTTGACCTTTGAAATAGGAACCTGGTTATTTTTCAAGACAACTCATCTGAAGATGGTGAACATTTGTATGAAAGAAATTTGTACCTGCATGCATGGTTATAGAAGTCACAGAGCAGACAAAGCAAACAGTCCCCATTTTTGACCTTTGACCCCAGATTGTGACCTCGACCTTAGAGATAGGAACCTGGGTCTTTTTTGTGTCACTTCATCTGAAGGTGTTGAACATTTGAATGAAAGAAATATGTACCTGCATGCATGATTATAGAAGTCACAGAGTGGACAAAGCAAACAGTCCCCATTTTTGACCTTTCACCCCAGATTGTGACCTCGACCTTAGAGATAGGAACCTCGGTCTTTTTTGTGACACATCATCTGAAGGTGGTGAACATTTGTTTGAAAGAAATTTATACTTGCGTGCATGATTATAGAAGTTTCAGAGCGGACACTGCAAAAATTGACGAAATTTGACCTTTGACCCCAGATTGTGACCTTGACCTTTGAGATAGGAACCTGGGTCTTTTTTGTGTCACTTCATCTGAAGGTGTTGAACATTTGTATGAAAGAAATTTGTACCTGTGTGCATGATAATAGGAGTTACAGAGCGGGCACAGAAAAAAATGCTGATTTTTTACCGTTGACCCTAGATTGAGACCTTTACCTTTGAGATAGGATTCTGGGTCTTTTTTGTGACACGTCGTTTAAGGTGGTGAACATTTGTATGAAAGAACTTTGTACCTGAATGCATGTTTATAGAAGTTACAGAGCAGACACAGCAAAAAGTGCCGATTTTTTACCTTTGACCCCAGATTGTTACCTTGACCTTTGAGAAAAGAACCTGGGTCTTCTTTGCAACACGACCTCTGAAGGTGGTGAACATTTGCATGAAAGAAATTTGTACCTGCGTGCTTGATTATAGAAGTTACAGAGGGGACACGGCAAAAATACCCAATTTTTTAACCTTGATCCCAGATTGTGACCTTGACCTTTGAGATACGAACCTGGGTCTTCTTCGCGACACATGGTCTGAAGGTGGTGAACATTTGTATGAAAGAAATATGTACCTGCATGCATGATTATAGAAGTTTCAGAGCGGACACGGCAAAAAGTCCCCATTTTTGACCTTTGACCCCAGATTGTTACCTTGACCTGTGAGATAGGAACCTAGGTCTTTTTTGTGACACATCGTCTGAAGGTGGTGAACATTTTTATGAAAGAAATTATTACCTGCGTGCATGATTATAGAAGTTTCAGAGCGGACAACGCAAAAATTTACAATATTTGACCTTTGACTACAGATTGTGACCTTTACCTTTGAGATAGGAACCTGGGTCTTTTTTTGTGACCCCTCGTCAGAAGGTGGTGAACATTTGTCTACAAGAAATTTGTACTTGAATGCATGATTATAGAAGTAACAGAGTTGACACGGCAAAATTGCCGATTTTTTATCTCTGACCCCCAGATTGTGACCTTGACCTTTGAGATAGGAACCTGGGTCTTTTCTGTAACACAACGTCTGAAGGTGGTGAACATTTGTATGAAAGAACTTTGTACCTGCATGCATGATTATAGAAGTAACAGAGCAGACATGGCAAAAAGTGATTATTTTTTACCTTTGACCCCCAAATTGTGACCTTGACTATTAAGATGGAAACCTGGGTCTTCTTCACTACAAATTGTCTGAAGATGTTGAACATTTGTTTGAAAGAAATTTGTACCTGTGTGCATGATAATAGAAGTTACAGAGGGGGCACAGAAAAAAGTGCCTATTTTTTACATTTGACCCCAGATTGTGACCTTGACCTTTGAGATAGTAACCTAGGTCTTTTTTGTGACAGGTCGTCTAAAGGTGGTAAATATTTGTATGAAAGAAATTTGTACCTGCGTGCATGATTATAGAAGTTACAGAGCGGACACAGCAAAAAGTTCCCATTTTTACCGTTGACCCCAGATTGTGACCTTGATCTTTGAGATAGGAACCTTGATCTTTTTTTCAACAAGTTGTCTGAAGTTTGTGAACATTTGTATGAAAGAACTTTGTACCTGCATGCATGATTATAGAAGTTACAGAGCAGACACGGCAAAAAGTGCCGATTTTTTACCATTGGCCATAGATTGTAACCTTGACCTTTGAGATACGAACCTGGGTCTTTTTTGCAAAACATCATTTGAAGGGGTTGAACTTTTGTATGAAAGAAATTTGTACCTGCATGCATTATTATAGAAGTTACAGAGTGGACACGGCAAAAAGTGCCGATTTTTGACATTTGACCCCCAGATTGTGACCTTGACCTTTGAGATTGTTAACCCTGGTCTTTTTCTCGACACATTGTCTGAAGGTGTTGAACATTTGTATGAAAGAAATAATGTACCTGCATGCATGTAGAAGTTAAAGAGCAGACACGGCAAAAAGTCCCCATTTTTTACCTTTGACCCTCAGATTGTGACCTTGACCTTTTAGATAGGAACCTGGGTCTTTTTTGCGACACGTTGTCTCATAGTGAACATTTGTGCAAAGTTTTATTGAAATCCACTTTTGCATGTAGAAGTTACAGAGTGGACACAAAAGCGGGACGGACGGAATGACTGACTGATGGATGGATGGACAGTTTGATTACTATATGTCTCTCTTTGGGGGCTAAAAAACTGTGGTCTTTAGAGTATTAACAAGGATTTTTTTTATCAAACTTTCTTACGGCACCTTTTCCCATCTTTTTTGACTGATCAGACCCAATTTCGAAAGGAACAATCCTTATGATTGTACAACCTTTCTAAGAAAGTTTGAAGAGAATCAGATGACAACTGTGGACTCCAGAATATAAACGAGGATTTTAAATAGATTTTTCAATCAAATTTTCATAAGGCCCTTTTTCCCAAGTTTCTAAATGGATCAGACCCAATTTTGAAGGGAAAATTCTTTATGAAGGTTAAATCATCCTTCAGAAGTTTGAAGTGAATCTGATGGAAACTATGGACTTTAGAATGTTAAAGAGGAATTTAAATAGATTTCTCTATCAAATTTTCTTAAAGCCCCTTTTCCCACTTTTCTTAACAGATCAGACCCAATTCCGAACGGAAAGATCCTTATGATCATTCCTTAGAAGTTTAAAGTGAATCCAAAGGAAACTGTGGACTATAGTGTGTTACCCATGATTTTTAATAGATTTTTCAATAAAAATTTCACAAGGCCTCTTTTCGAGTGTTTCTTGATTGTTCTGAACCGATTTGAAAGGAACAATCCATATATTACAATCATTGTGAGAAAGTTTGAAGAGAATCCAATGAAAACAATAGTTTTTACAAGGCTTTTTTAATTAAATTTTAATAAATCCCCTTTTCCCATGTTTCTAGATGGATTAGACTCAATTTTGAATCCTTATGATTGTACAATCATCCTGAAAAGTTTGAAGAGAATCAGATGAAAAAATGTGGACTCTAGAGTGTTAACAAGGAAAAGTTAAGGGACAGAAGTCTCAATAGAGTTCATTTTGTACTCTTCGATAAAACCTTAAACAAGAGGGCCAGTGGCCCTTGCACTCACCTGAGAAAAAGGCTCTTGGGCTCTTTCTTCAAGGCCTAATACTAACAAGGCCTAATACTAAAAGGCCTCCTTTAAAATCAACTTATGTTGCTATGCCAAACAATATTTTAAACATATTTCAAATCTTTTGGTAGTTATTATAAGGGGGCAACCAAAGGGAACTTTCTGCTAAATTTGGTTGAAAGTGGCCATATACTGTAAATCGGGTTTTATTGTTTGTTTGTTTGTTTGAATGGGGTTTTACGCCGCTTTCAACAATCTTTCAGTTATATCGCGGCAGCTGGAGCACCTAACAATGGAATCCTGGAATTTCTCACACCAGCACTACCATTACATCCCTTCCTAGCCTCCAGCTGCTATCTCACATAGGTCTACGATTATCGACCCATTGGTGAGAGACAAATAGTCGGAAAGGATGAGTGCCACCGTCGGGGATCGAACCCAGGACCTCTAGATTGATAGTCCGAAGCGTTATGACGGCGGCTTCGGGTTTCATTAGCAAGTTTTTTTATTCGCTAATATTTGCTAGTCAACATGCTCACGAATTCAAGAATCTGGCTTAAATTGGATTATTTTGTACAGAAAAATACAGAGATGTCCGAATTAAGCTGCCGACCAACAAAGATAAGATAATTCAACCATTTTGGTGTCATCCAACTTTATTATTCATTCATACGGGGATTATCACCTTTTCGGCATAAAAATGGAATGAATCGGTTTTGAGAACAGGACAAATCTTTAACAAGTGGCAAAATTTTATAACCTGCCAAATTAGTCCACTTAGTCTATTAACAACGTTTACAAACATAACAATGGTAAGCAGACGAGGTGATAAATATCTAGGCGACAACAATTAGGCAACAAAGGAATTAAAAGTTGTAACTGACTCTTTATTGCATATACTCTTAGAACCTTTTAAGAAATTGAAAGCAGATGATGCGAAATAAATCAATTAAAATCAAACAATTGTACCTGTTTTGTTATGGGATACAATTATTTCATCTTATGACATTTTTGTAAACATAGTATCGTATTGATAATTTAATGGGTTAATGCTTACGACTTGAAACATCTTTTTGATAACGGATTTTTGTCTCTTTTCTTAAACTTAAATGCATACTTTGCAATCTTACAAGAATTTCAGGAGAGAAATTTTCATACTATGAGGATAGAGGATAGGTAATCATTCTATTCAAAGGTGGGTGTTGATTCAGGCTGTAATCATATATGATTTTTTTCTTCACCGATGTATTTCAGGGGATACCTACGGAAATTACCGAAGTACCATACATGAACTCGCTAATAAGTCTTCTGGTCCCTCTGACGTGAAAACAAGACAACGTGAAAATTACCCAATTTACAGTCGTTTTTGAAGAGTTGCCTTCTTTATTTCTATAAAGGCCAAATCACCCTGTGGCTCTGAAATTTTAGCAATTTTAAAGGTAATGTTCTGATGCTTCATGCAAAACATCTGGATTATTCATTTTCTGGGTTGGTTGATTGATGAATTGAATGGGGCTTAACGCCGCTTTTAACAGTATTTCAATCATATCGAGCACCTGACAATGGATTCCTGGTATTTTGTACCAGTACTACCACTACATCCTTTCCTAGTCTCCGGCTGCAATCTCACTTAGGTTTACAAATATCCACCCATTGGTGAGAGACAAATGCTGGAAATATACTCTAAAGTCAACAGCTTTCAAAAAGGATATATGTGCTGCCCACTGGGATCAAACCCTTGACATCCCATGGTTGAAGATTGGATGCGCTACCAACTACACTATGACGGTGGCCTCTTCTGGGTCTGACGGAGATGATTTTTTAATGGGTTTTTTCCTTCTAATTTTACTCTTGTTGTCATGGCAAGCAGAGCTTTCAACTGATTTAAATTTTCTGGTTGAAGTTGGCCCAGTGGTTTTTGAAGGAGATGTTGATTCAGAAATCCTCCTTTATCTCTTTATAAGCCCCATCCCAAGGGCCTCGCATATGAGGACCTAAGGGTAATGACCTGAAAGAGGTCAATGTACTAATGCTTCAGGTCAGAAGAAGATAAATATTTAAAGATTTTCTTTTAATTTCAGTTTTGTTACCATGGCAACAAGAGTTTCCAAAGGATTGCAATACTCTAAGCAACTTTTAAGGGGCACCACCTAAGGAACATTTCAGCAAAATTAGATTGAAATTGGCACAGTGGTTTGGGAGGAGATATTGGTTTGAAAATCCTTCTTTATTTTTATACCAGCCCAACTCCCCCACCCCATGGGCTCTGCCGAAGGTGATGATTTTAGCAAATCCAAATGAGGTCAATGTACTTGAAATTTCAGTTTTGTTACCATGGCAACCAGAGTTTTCAACAGATATCAATTCTTTCGCAATACTTAAAGGGCTCCACCTAAGGAACCTTTCTACCAAATTTGGTTGAAATTGGAAAGTGGTTTAGGAATAGATGTCATTTTGAAATTGGAGACACTCGCTGGACGATGACCATAAAAAAATACCTCATCATGAGTACTTTGTGAGGGTGAGATAAAATACATGTATTTCATTCATGTCTGTGTCCTGTTTTCATAGGAACATTTTTGAACAGCTTTGTGACCCTAACCTTCCATCAATTTACCTAAGAATCAAAAGAGGTTATGTAAACTCCAGGATGAACATTAATACCAAATCAGACAATGTAGGTCAGTTTGGTATCAAGTTATCTACAAAAAGAGGTCCATGATGGTCCTAAATCGCTCCCCTGAGTATGATGGTTCATGGATTTATGATATAAACAAAATAGCAAAGCCCTCTGTCTAATTATTTTGGAGAAGATGTTTAAGGATTTCTCTTTTAATCCTAGGTATATTGATGATCCCACCATATAGCACTAATTTCCTGAATATGGTAATGCTTTGAAGTATAGACATCAATACATTCCAAGTATAAAAGCTGTAAACCTAATGGTTTCGGAGAAAAAGCTTTTCATTATAATGTAATTCTTTGAAGTATTTTTGTAGAGGGTCAATAGATGATGATTTGTACCAAATATCAAAGTTCTAGGCCTAATGATTTGGAAGAAGAAGATTTTTTAAGATTTCCTTCTTTTATTCTATGTAAAATCAGGGATTGCCAAGAAGAGGGCTAATTTTCAGAATACGGTAAATCTTTGAAGTATTTTGGTAGACGGTCAATAGATGATGATTTGTACTAAATATCAAAGCTCTAGACCTTATGGTTTGAGAGAAGAAGATTTTAAAAGATTTCCTTCTTTTATTCTATGTAAAATCAGGGATCACAAAGAAAAGGGTTAATTTTCATATGGTAATTCTTTGAAGTATTTTTGTAGAGGGTCAATAGATGATGTTTTGTACCAAATATCAAAGCTCTAGGCCTTATGGTTTGGGAGAAGAAGATTTTTAAAGATTTCCTTCTTTATTTCTATGTAAAATCAGGGATCACAAAGAAAAGGGCTAATTTTCAGTATACGGTAATTCTTTGAAGTATTTTGGTAGAAGGTCAATAGATGATGATGTATACCAAATAACAAAGCTCTAGACCTTATGGCTTGGGAGGAGAAGATTTTTAAAGATTTCCTTCTTATATTCTATGTAAAATCAGGGATTGCCCAGAAGAGGGCTATTGAAGTATTTTGGTAAAGGGTCAATAGATGATGATGTATACCAAATATCAAAGCTTTAGGCCTTATGGTTTGAGAGAAGAAGATTTTTAAAGATTTCCTTCTTTTATTCTATGTAAAATCAGGGATCGCCCAGAAAAGGGCTGATTTTCATAATACAGAAAATCTTTGAAGTATTTTGGTAGAGGGTCAATATGTGATGATTTGTACCAAATATCTAAGCTCTAGGCCCTACCGCTTGGGAGGAGAAGATTTTTTAAGTTTTTTCCCTCCGTTGCCATGGCAGAGTTCTTCAGGGATTTCAATTCTTTGAAGTATTTTGAAAGAGCATGACCTTAGGATCATTTCTGTAAAGTTTTGTTGAAATTCCACGGTTAGTTTAGGAGGAGAAGATTTTTTTGTAATTGTGAACGGATGGATGGACGGACGGATGGAAGGACTTCGTGCTCAGGTGAGCTAATAAAATAGACATGAATTACTTGACAACAAATGACCAAACCTCAGTACTACGACCACTTTAAGAAAGTACCGCAAGTGGTCGTATTAGAGGGTTTTTACTGTAGTTAAGTTACTGACTTAAATTCTGTAAGCGCCATGTGAACCTCCACACAAAATATAAAGTGAATGTTAAGAATAGTTGCTAAGAATAGTTGCTGAGAAAAATGCAACAAAAAAATAGAGGACTATTCTAAGGAAATGTCTGAACAGGAAGTGGATTACTTAATGACCTTAATTTTTTAAGCACAATGAAAGGCCCCAAGATTAACCAACACATCAAGTTTCAAGACGATGCTATGACTGGTTGCTGAGGAAAATGTGACGAAAAGATACGACTAAACCAGGCAATATCCAAAAATAAACAAAGTCATAAAACAGGAAGAAGTATGATTGCCACCCTATTGATAAGAGCCATGTAGGACCACGAGATGAACCTCCACATCAAGTTTCAAGTAAATGCTATGAATAGTTGCTGAGAAAAGTGTGACGAAAATATACAACTAGAACATCAACTTACAAGAATAAACTAAGTTGTAAAATAGAAAGTAGTTAAGTTGAGGATCTTAATTCAGTAAGCCCCATGAAGGACCTCCGCACTAAGTTTCAAGTCAATGCTATGAAAAGTTTCTGATAAAAATGCAACAAAATTATATACCACCATATCATCAATGTCCGAATGTAAATGAAGGCGTTAAACAGGAACTAGATAACTAACAAATCTTAATTGGTTAAGCATCATGCAGGACCCCTAGATGAACCTCCACACTAATTCTCAAGTCAATGCAATGTATAGTGCCTGAAAAAAAATGCAACAAAAATATTGGTTGCAGACAGACCAATGGGTGGATGGACAAGGGTGAACCATTTTACACCCCTCTTCTTCAATTTACCGTGTTAACAATTTATTATCCATGTATGATGACTACAGTTACCAAATTACTTTGACCTTCAATATATGGATCTGATATTCGTATGATTTTAGAGATGAGTTTATGTACCAATTTTGATAAGCATAGCTCATTTCTGTGTCAACTTATCATTTGTACAAGGTTTAGTGGGCTTAACCTATATATTTCAAACTTCAATTTGGTTTCAAGTAATCATTTGGGCAAGGTTTTACGGGTGCCTACGCTCGGCTGTTGGGTGCTGGATAGTGGATAGAATATCTAAGTTAAAAAAGGCGCATAATTCTTACAAAATGCATCTAGAGTTATCCCCCTTGATAGTAAAGGTTCCTCTTTTGATAGTGAACATGTGTGTAAAGTTTCAAGTGAATGCCTTCAGTAGGACCAGTGATATTACAGAAAGTCAAAGTTTTCCCACGACGACGACGACACCGAGGCTACCATAATACCTCAGGTTTTCTTTGAAAACAGCCGAGCTACAAATGACCTTGCCATTCAATTGCTTGATCTGATAATCATAAGAAACCATCTACACCTTATGGAGCATCTATGCCAAGAGATGAACATCTGTGCTAATTTTGGTTAGCCTAGGTAAGTTCTGTGTCAATTTATCATTTGGTTAAGGTTTTACCTAATATCTTTAAGTCCACAAAAAGACCTTGACCTTCAGTGGATTGATCACAAGATAAAGACAGATCATCTTCATCCGAAGCTGAATGTCTGTGCCAATTTTTGTTGATATCGGTCAATTCTGTTCCAAGTCATTATCAGGACAAGGTTTTCTCTATATACCAAAATGTTAGAGGTCACCCTGTGACCTTGACCTTCAATAGATTGATCTGAAAATCAATGGGGATCATCCTCACCCATAGTTGAATGCCTGTGCAAATTTTTGTGAGCTCAATTTTATTTCATTTATTCAAATAATCGCCAATATTCTAATAACCGCCCATCTCCTAAAATCCCATAAAATGCGACCTTTTTTCGCCCATTTTCAGTAACAATAGGTGATTCTAATAAACGCCCAACCCCATTCTATGATTGAAAATCAAGTGATGATTAATTGGCTTAATTGAATTAAATGAAATAATATTTGATTTGAATCTATAAGGTAAGTAATGTATTCCTATAAAAACGTAAAGAGATTGTCGCTGTGACTCCATAATTAACAATTATTCAACTTGAACTGCCTAGACTTTACTTTTGATATGTCATTTTACTTAGTTGTTTCAACTTGCGAAGGTTAGATAAAGACTGGCTGTGAATCTTGATCTAAACAAGAGGACCATGATGGTCCTAAATCGCTCACCTGAGGCATCTGCAAATTACAGTACTTTTTTGTATAAAAAAAGACACAACTTGAGCAAAATAAGTCAAACAAATATAAGATTTTGGCTTTGTACAAAACAATCCAGTAATGCTTTAAAATGAAAATGAATGCCTTTGGCTTCATAGTTTAATCGATTACCAAACTATTCAAAATTTGTCACCCTCAGGGAAAAAGGTTTAAAAAGCATTGTGAGAAAGCAAGCAATTTCTCCATTTCTATTTAAGAAGAATCCTTTCAATGCGATTATGCAATTTTAAATCCCAGGAGCAGAGACATCTTTTATCCTAAGATCATATTTTCCTGTAACATATTACAAAATTATTTAGTCATGCTACATACCAAATATGAATGCCCTTCATCTTATATTTCAGAAGGAGAAGACTTTGAAGTTGCTCTAGTTGGGTGTTTTCCAAAATTTTTGACCTCAGGGGCAGTGCCATGTTTTATCCCAGGGCTAAGATTTTAGCTAACATAGTAGAGAACCATTTGTTATGCTATAAATCAAATATGAATGCCTTAGACTTTGAAGATTGTGAGGAGAAGACTGTTGAACATGGTCTAATTGAGCATTTTTAAAAACTTTGGACACCCAGGGAAGGGGTGTTTTTTAACCTACAGGCATAATTTAATCAAAATTTATAGATAACAGCCAGGCTATGCTACACTCAAAATATACATGCCCTCCGCCTTAAAATGAAGAATTTTTTTGCAACATACTCAAATTTTGCGTTTTTCCAAATTTTTGGACCCCTAGTCAGGGCCGTTTTTGACCCTTGGATGAAAACTTTTTGTGATATAGTGCAAAACCATCTAGTTATGCTACATACCAAATATGATTATCCTAGACCTTATAGTTAAAGAGGAGAAGCCTTTTGAAATTGCTCTTATTAAGAATTTTTCCAAACTTCGGACCTCAGGGGCGGGGCCATTTTTGACCCCAGAGATTAAATATTTAAAAACTTGGTAGAGAACCATATGATTAAGCTCTTTACAAAAATATAAAGGCCTTTGGCCTTGTAGTCTATGAAAAAAAAACCATCAAAGATTTACTAAAATTTCCAATTTTCTTATGCCGCTGTTACAAGAGTTTTTGACGAAATTAAATTCTTTTAACAACTTTTGAAGAGCTTCACAAATTTGAACATCCCTGCAAAGTTTCAGTTTGATTGGCCTACTGGTTTAGGAGAAGAAGATTTTAAAAGATATTCAAAGAATTACTAAAGATTCCAATTTTCTAATGCCGCGGCAACCAGAGCTTTTGACAGAATTAAATTCTTTTAACAACTTTTGAAGAGCTTCGACCAATGAACATCCCTGCAAAGTTTCAGCTTGATTGGCCTACTGGTTTAGGAGAAGAAGATTTTTAAAGATATTTAAAGAATATCTAAAGATTCCCATTTTCATATGCCGCGGCAACCAGAGTTTTTGACGAAATTAAATTCTTTTAACAACTTTTGAAGGGCTTCACCCAATGAACATTACTGCAAAGTTTCAGCTTGATTGGCCTACTAGTTTAGGAAGAGAAGATTTTAAAGATATTTAAGGAATTACTAAAGATTCCCATTTTCAAATGCCGCGGCAACCAGAGTTTTTGACGGAATTAAATTCTTTTAACAACTTTTGAAGAACTTCACCCAAGGAACATCCCTGAAAAATTTCAGCTTGATTGGCCTACTGGTTTAGGAGGAGAAGATTTTTAAAGAAATTGTGGACGGACGGACGGACAACGGACAATGACCGATGTCAATAGCTCACCTCGAACTTTGTGCTCAGGTGAGCTAAAAAACTAAAACAATCTATTTCCATATCATCTGGACATAGGAGAGATTTTAAACTTTGTTATGAGGCTCTAATTGTCTTGGTGTCTGCGGGCGTGAAATTCTTAGATGAAATGTTATTTTAAATTGAAATAAACATATCAATATTGAAAAAAGCTAAATGTTAATAATCCAATGAAATGGCTGAATCCAAAGATTCTACTTTTCAGGTAAAAACTACCAAGAACTACCAATAACAATGAAATCATTTGCAAGCATTAACTTATTTCTGGTCTTGACAATTCTTACCTCAGTAATGAGCCAAGAAATCATTTAAATCCGATCAGTTAGGATAAGGAGATATCGGGTAAAAAAAGACATGAAAGTTTAAAATAGCAAAGAAAGACCTTTACCATGGACGCTCCCTGTCTAGGGCCGTGGACAGGATGTATATTGAATTTTTCAATGCTTATACATTTAAATATCCGGTTATTTTCAGTGAAATGCTAGAAAATAAGTATATGATTTCGTAATTTTCTTTAATTGAAATGAGATTGCTATTTTCAATAATGAAGGAAATGAAAAGAGTAGGGAAAGTTCCCGCTCGGCCATATCTCCTTGGCGATCGACGCGTCTCTACTATGTCGAGTTGAACACCTGGCACGCTTACTCATGCGGTAAGATTATTACACGACCCTACTATGACTAATTCGTCGTAATTGACTCAGCCTTGATTTTTGTTTCCGTTATGATTAAATGCCTTAAACAAAACCGGGGCTTCATCAAATAATCAAGACGACAGGGGTACAAGTCTAACATGATCGAAACTAGCTTTACGTCGAATTTTTTCAGGTCTTTTATAAATGGATTATACTTTAAACAGGTACATCTTTATTATCCTACACATACAGAAATAACGATGATACGCGATGTTGCCAGTGTCAAATTATTAGACATTTTAAAATTCATTGTGACTATGATATAGTGTTGCGGGATATTCCAACTTTTGGCTGTTTAATTTTCAATGCAAATGCAGAACTAAATCGACCGTTGGCTTTCAAAAAAGTAATAAATATACCCTAAATAAAATGTAATTATGATTTTCGTACTATTTTGTATTCCCCAGTCATCTTTCATACCACACACCTCTCTAATCGCCTACCTCCGTACCAAACAAGAGGGCCATTCTGGCCCTTAAATCGCTCACCTGACTAATGTAAGATGATTCAAAATTTTGCCAAAACTTTTGAAAAGGGTTACCCAAGAAATATTCATTTAAGTTTAGTTGAAATTTTCCCAAAGGTTACTGAGGAGATGTTTAAAAATTTCAAAGTAAAAAAACTGCTCCACCCTGCCACGCCCAATGATTACTGAGGAGAAGATACTTAAAGATTTCTAAATAAAAAACGGCCAAGCCCATATTTGGGCGTCAATCAAATTTCCCAAACACGATTTGAAAAGGGTCACCCAAGGAACATTCATGCCAAGTTTGGTTGAAATTGGCCCAATGGTTACTGAGAAGAAGATGTTTAAAGACTTCTAAGTCACAAACTGCCCCACCCTGCCACGCCCTTATTTGGGCATCAATCAAAATTCTAGAACAACTTTTGAAAAGGGTCACCCTAGGAACATTCATGCAAAGTTTTGTTGAAATTGGCCCAATGGTTACTGAGGAGAAGATGTTTAAAGATTTCAAAGTCAAAAACTGCCAGACCCTTCCAATTCCCATATTTGGGCGTCAATCAAAATTCTGCATACAACTTTTGAAAAGGGTCACCCTAGGAACATTCATGCAAAGTTTGGTTGAAAATGGCCCAATGGTTACGGGGGAGAAGATGTTTAAATATTTCAAAGTCAAAAACTGCCCAACCCTGCCATGCCCATTTTTAAGCACAAATCAAAATTCCACGTACAACTTTTAAAAAGGGTCACCCAAGGAACATTCATGCCAAGTTTGGTTGAAATTGGCCTAATGGTTACTGAGGAAAAGATGTTTAAAGATTTCTAAGTCAAACAAGAGGCCCATGAGGGCCTGAGACGCTCTACTGGTTATCAAGTTTTCCATTAAAGAAATCTGATATTTAAGGAAGTTAATTGCTCAAAGAAGAATGCATAAAGAAAAAAAAAGAGCTTATTCCCCTTTATCATTTTAAGCAACAATCCTCAAGGCCCCTTTTCCCATGTTTCATGACAGATCCACTCCATTTCCAAAAGAAAGTTACCTTATGACCCTACAATCATTCTGTGAATATTTCATCAGAATCTGACAATAATTGTGGACTTTATCACATAAACAGGATTGTTTTGAATGAAAATCAAAAAGGCCCCTTTTCCTGTGTTTTCTGATGGATCAATTTCATTCCAAAAGGAACTTTCCTTAAAACCTGACAATTGTCCTGTGAAATTTAAAAGACAACTTGATAATGATTGTGATCTTCATCACATACAGGAGAATGTTTTGAATGATAATCTGTAAGGCCCCTTTTCCTGTGTTTCGAATGCCACAATTATTCCATGCATCTTTGAAGAGAATCCAATAAAACTGTTGACTCTATTGTGTTAACAAAGATATTAAATTCAATTTCTCATAAGGCCCCTTTTCCTGTGATATTTTACTGTTGGTTTTATCATTCTGTGAAAGTTAAAAGTGAATCCGATGAAATATTGGAAATTCATTATGTTTACTAGAATATTTAAAAGAAAAAATCATATGGCCCCTTTTTACATGATACTTGATGGATTGTACCCAGTTCAGAACCATCGAAGTATTTGTACAATCGTTCTGTGAAATTGTGAAGTGAATCCGGTGAAATCCAGGGACATCATTGTGTTAACCAGAATATTTAAGAGAGTTTTTCATAAGGCCCCTTTTTATGTGACCCTTGCTATAGTCAGATCCACTGTCAAAATCAACAATTGGAATGATGGTACAATTAATCTGTTTAATCTGTTGAATTTATTGTGTTAATGAGTTTATAGTGAAATATTCATAGGGCCCCTTTTGTCATGATACTTTACAGAACAAACCAAATTTCAAAAGGAACAATTCTAATGAAGGTAGAATCATTCTTTAAAAGTTAAAGAGAATCAATGAAAACAGTGGACTGAATTGTGTCAAGAATTTTTGTAACAAAATTTTCATAAGGCCCCTTTTTTTCGTGAACCTTAACAAATCAGACCCAATGTACAAAGGAACAATCCTAATGATAGTTTGAAGAAAATGATAAAGACTGAGGACTTTATTGTAATAATGATGTTTTGTAATAAAAATTTTATAAGGTCCCTTTTCTTGTGTCACTTAACCAATCAGACCTAATTTACAAAGGAACAATCCAAATGATGGTACAATCATTCTATTAAAGTTTGAAGAGATTCTGATAAAGACTGAGGGCATTGTTGTGTTTTTGAGGAATTTAGGTAATAATTTTCATACAGTCCCTTTTCCTATGATACTAGACAGATCAGGCCCAATTTGGAAATAAACAATCCTTATGATGGTACAAACATTCTGTGAAAGTTTGAACAGAATCTGATGAAAACTGCAGACTTTATCTTGGTGTCAAATTTTTAAAATAAAATTTCATAAGGCTCCTTTTCCTGTGATACTTGAAGGATCAGGTCTCATGTCAGCATCAACAATCGTGATTATTGTACAATGATTCTGTGAAGGTTTGAATAAAATCCAATGAAAGCTCTGGACTTGGTTACAAGGATTATAGATAAAATTCTCTAAAGGCCCCTTTTTCTCATGATACTAGACAGATCACGCCTAATTTGAAAAGAAAGAATCCTTATGATGGAATAATCATTCTCTGAAAGTTTTAACAGAATCTGATGAAAACTGTTGACTTTATTGTGGTACAATGATTTTAAAATTAAATTTCAGAATGCTCCTTTTCCTGTGATACTTGACGGATCAGGTCTAATGCAAACATCAGCAATCATTATTATTGTACAATTATTCTGTGAATGTTTGAAGAAAATCCGATGAAAGCTCTGGACTTGGTAACAAGGATTTATAAATGAAATTTTCATAAGGCCCCTTTTCCTGTGCTTCTTGACAGTTCAAACCCTGTTATGAAAGAATGATAGTTATGACCTTCCAATCATTCTGTGAAAGTTTCAACAAAATCTGATCAAAGCTGTGGGCTTTATTGTGTTAACAGGGTTTTATTAATTGAATTTTCATATAGCCCCTTTTCCCATGTTACTTGATGGATCTGAACCAATTCCAAAGGGAACTCTTCTTACAAAAGTATAATTATTCTGTTTGAGTATAAAGACAACCCCATCTCATCTGTGGACTTAAAAGCATTAATTAAGATTTTTTTAATTGAATTTTCCTAAGGCCCCTTTTCCTGTGTTTCTCAATGGATCAGACCCAATTTGAAAGGAACAATCCATATGATGGTACAATCATTATGTCAAAGTTTGAAGTCAATCAGGTGAAATCTAGGGCCATTACATGTTAACTAAGATTTTTTTTATTAAATTTTCATAGGGCCCCTTTTCCCATGAAACTTGATGGATCAAACCTACTTCCGAAAGGAACAATCCATTTAATGTAATAATCATTCTGGGAATGTTTGAAGAGAATTTGTTGAAAACTATGGACTATATTGTGTTTTCGAGGACTTTTTCAATCCAGTTTTAATCGGGCCCCTTTTTCCCGTGGTCCTTGACTGATCATACCAAATTTGAAAGGAACAATTCTTATGATGGTACAATCATTCTGTGAAAGTTTGAAGTCAATCAGATGAAAACTGTGGACTCTAGAGTGTTAACAAAGATCTTTGAATTAAATTTTAATAAGGCCCCTTTTCCTATGTTTCTTGAGGAATCATATCTGATTCCAAAAGGTACAATCCTTATGATGGTACAATCATTCTGTGAAAGTTTGAAGAAAATCCGTTGTAAATTGTTGGCTCTAGATTATTAATGAGAATTTTTTATTAAACAATTCATAAGGCCCCTTTTTCCTGTGTTTCTTGATGGATCATACCAAATTTCAAAAGGAATAATCCTTATGATAGTACAATCATTCTATGAAAGTTTGAAGGGAATCCGATGAAAACTATTGACTCCAGAGTGTTAACAAGAATTTTTTAATTAAATTTTCATAAGGCCCCTTTTCCCCTGTTTCATGAAAGATCAGACCCATTTTCAAAAGGAACGATCCTTATGATGGTACAATCATTCTGTGAAAGTTTGAAGAGAATCCGAAGAAAACTGTGGACTCTATCGTGTAAACGAGGATTTTTAATGGAGTTTTTAATTGAATTTTCATAAGGCCCCTTTTCCCATGTTTCTTGATGGATCATACCCAATTTCGAAAGGAACGATCCTTATGTTGGTACAATCATTCTGTGGAAGTTTGAAGAGAATAAACTTTGGACTCTATCGCGTAAACGAGGATTTTTAATGGAATTTTTATTAAATTTTCATAAGGCCCCTTTTCCTGTGTTTCTTGACGGATCATACCCAATTTCGAAAGGAACAATCCTTATGTTGGTACAATCATTCTGTGAAAGTTTGAAGAGAATCTGATGAGAACTGTGGACTCTATCTCGTAAACGAGGATTTTTTAATTAAATTTGCATAAGGCCCCTTTTCCAGTGTTTCTTGATGGATCATACCCATTTTCAAAAGGACCGATCCTTATGTTGGTATAATCATTCTGAGAAAGTTTGAAGAGAATCCAATGAAAACTGTTGACTCTATCGCGTAAACGAGGATTTTTACTTGAATTTTTAATGAATTTTCATGAGGCCCCTCTTCCTGTGTTTCTTGATTGATCATACCCATTTTCGAAAGGAAAGATCCTTATGTTGGTACAATCATTTTGTGAAAGTTTGAAGAGAATCTGATGAGAACTGAGGACTCTATCGCGTAAACGAGGATTTTTTAATTAAATTTGCATAAGGCCCCTTTTCCCGTGTTTCTTGACGGATCATACCCATTTTCGAAAGGAACGATCCTTATGAGGGTACAATCATTCTGAGAAAGTTTGAAGAGAATCCTATGAAAACTGTGGACTCTATTGCGTAAACGAGGATTTTTAATTGAATTTTTAATTAAATTTTCATAAGGCCCCTTTTCCAGTGTTTCTTGATGGATCATACCCATTTTCAAAAGGACCGATCCTTATGTTGGTACAATCATTCTGAGAAAGTTTGAAGAGAATCCAATGAAAACTGTTGACTCTATCGCGTAAACGAGGATTTTTACTTGAATTTTTAATGAATTTTCATGAGGCCCCTCTTCCTGCGTTTCTTGATGGATCATACCCATTTTCGAAAGGAACGATCCTTATGTTGGTACAATCATTTTGTGAAAGTTTGAAGAGAATCTGATGAGAACTGAGGACTCTATCGCGTAAACGAGGATTTTTTAATTAAATTTTCATAAGGCCCCTTTTCCCATGTTTCTTGACGGATCATACCCATTTTCGAAAGGAACGATCCTTATGATGGTACAATCATTCTGTGAAAGTTTGAAGAGAATCCGATGAAAACTGTAGACTTTATAGCGTAAAAGAAGATTTTTTAAGTAAGTTTTAATAAGGCCCCTTTTCCCGTGTTTCTTGACAGATCTGACCCAGTTTTGAAAGGAATGCTCCTTATGATGGTACAATCATTCTGTGAAAGTTTGAAGAGAATCGGATGAAAACTGTGGACTTTATCGCGTAAACAAGGAAAAGTTTAACGGATGGACGACGGACGGATGTACGAACAGACGGACGCACGGACGCCGGACGGGAAAAAGCCATCGCTATAGCTCTAGTGGCCTTTGCCCAGTAGAGCTAAAAACTGCCCCACCCTGCCATCAAAATTCCACTAACAACTTTTGAAAAGGGTCACCCAAGGAACATTCATACCAAATTTGGTTGAAATTGGCCCAATGGTTACTGAGGAGAAGATGTTTAAAGATTTCAAAGTCACAAACTGTCACGCCCTGCCACCCCCATATTTGGGGGTCAATCAAAAATCCGCGAACAACTTTTTAAAAGGGTCACCCAAGGAACATTCCTACCAAGTTTGGTTGAAATCTGCCCTTTGATTACTGAGGAGAAGATGTTTAAAGAATTGTTGACACCTTCCGACACACGACGCACGACGGACAAAAGGAGATACCAAAAGCTCACCTTGAGTATGTTGTGCTCAGGTGAGCTAAAAACTCTAATAATCCCCAACCCCCAACTTTGCCGATGGGCACTATTCTAAAAATAGCCCAGGCGATTGTTCGAATAAATACGGTAATTATTCAGACAAGGTTTTGTGTACATACTAACAGATTAACTGACAGACAAACAAAACTACTCACTGACATGGGCAAAGCAATATACTCCCATCCACCCCTACACCGAATAATAATGGTACTAAAGTCATGACAATTACTAATACTAATACACATGGAGTCCATGGTCTGCTGGCAGGATATGGACCTCAAAAATTGAGGTCAAGGGTGTGGTACAAACCCAAACCATAGGAATTTTTCTGAGCAAACTAGTGGTGCTTAAACGCCTGTATCTCTCCACAGGCCTGAATTTACTGATTGACCAATTTCAAATAAATCAAGTTTTTTTATCATGATTCTGAAAAGGTCCACTAGAAAATAGCTTGGATTATCTTGGAAAATAAAGATATTGCTTGTTTCTATCCAGAGAGACTAGTTGAAATTTAAAACAGTGAATTTGGAAAATAAATGCCAAATAGGATAGGGATCATTGTGAGAAAACAAGAAATTGCTTGTAACAAGCAATTTCTATTTTTCTTCATAGTTTCAATAAATATATTTCTTAGGACTTCAGAAAGCAGCATTATATGCTAATGGGTTTAAATTGTCAAATGCATTTTCTTTCAATATGGACCAATTCAGAATTTTCTCATTTGGTAGAGGTTAAAGGATATGATAAAACCTTTCTTTCAAAACATATAAGGAATCTCATTTGCAAAAATTCTTCAGTCTTGAAAAGGTACAAGGGAAGAGGCTGACATGCAACATAGTTAACTTAATCAGCTGAATTTATTACTTCCCTTTAATAAGCCACACAAAATTAAGCCCTCCCAGTCTGAAATTTTCAATGATCAAAACCTTTTCAAAAAAATCTACTAGAAGTCTTTCATTAGATTTTGATCATTTCAAAATTCGTCCCAAATTAAGTGGGACAGTACTGGATTTTCCAAGTCTTTCCAGGCGTCCAGGGTTCTTTAAAGATGTCCCTGGAAATTTTAGAAAAGAATTCCATAAATTTTCAGCAGCAATATCCCCTGAAGGGTGTTTTGAAATAAGGTAAAGTTTTAGTATTAGTGCCAAAAATGACGCAATGGTTGATTAATGGTTGCATCTAACACCCACCAATCACCAGTTTGACGACAACTTTCACACCTTTACTGATATTAGACAATCAACAGGGACCCATGTGGAGTACTTATAAGGCTTATGACTGACTCATATGGTTAATGTCGGCTGCAGTCATCAAATGCAATGCCGCTATGTCTTATACTAAACGATGCGGCGATTATTTACCGTTAAACATATATCGGCCATTTTTGCACTCGTCAGATTACCTTACATCAGCTAATATAAGTCTCTTTTTGGTGTAAAACATTTGGTCTGCTCATACATGTTTGGATATCAAAATATCTTAATCACAGCTTTGTTCAGTTGCTGTTATGGTAATTCTTAGGTAATCCGGTGATTTTTTGTTTATTCTTTGATCATGGGAGATTCCCGGGATCGATGCTCTGGTCTTTTTGATGCAATTTGGTCCTCATTTTCTTCTATTTTCTGGTGATTTTTGAAAAATTAATCAAAAGCAATTGAAACCAGGCTTCAACAGTGTATAAAGAAAAACCTACGACTTTAATATGTGTTTTGCCAGTTTCTCATATATTTTCATTCATGCTAAGTTATGAAACCGATACTCAGATGGAATTCAAATAATCAGTGAAAATCCATAGAACCTGGATAATTTGATCTATAGTCGTAAATAAACGAAAAAGACTGCTTTAAATGTGTTGTTAGTTCTGTCAATTAGATTCAACAAAGAAACAATAAATGGAAAAATCTTACTTCATGGGTGGAAAATGAATCCAGGTTAGAGATGAACAATAAATTGTCTTAAATTAACAAATGACCCCGAGTTTTGTGCACAAATTCTTGTCTGGGAAAATAGTATCTTTGATGTATGTCACAACCCTGTGCACCAGTGGTAGAATGGACAAGCCCGACATTTTTGTAACGTCAGCTGTGCTTTTCAATCAACAGACCATCTATATCTGCGATCTTTTTTGTTAAAGTTAAAATCACCGATCTTAAAAAAAGAACATTTGATAAGTAGTTAATGAAAAAGTAAGTTACAACTATAATTAAAACCACTTAAGCTGTGAACTTTCAAAATTTTTTTTGATTGGTGGGATGAAGTGCTGATATGGAAAAACTTGAGTTTGAGCAAGTATGTGTGCGCGTGAATGTATGGGAGTTTGTTGGAGGGGTTGTATTGTTTTGCTGTTGTTGTTATTTTGGCAGGGTATTCGGGAGGGAGGGGGGTCAAAGTACAAGAGGCGTTTGAGCGCCAATTTTATTGAAAACTGTTTTTAATCTGAGATGATTGTAGGTTTTCCCTGTTTACCATATATAGAAATTAGCCAAAATCCATTAAAGCAATGTTTACTGCCAATCAATTCTTTTTTAGCTCCACTGGCAGAAAGCCTGAGAGCTATTGTCATGGCATTGTGTCCATAGTGCTTGTGTGCATCCATTAGGTTGTCCATATATAGAAATTAACCCTGCCCATTAAAGCCATGTTTTTCATCCAATCAAAATTCTTTGAAGGAATCTGATAAAGGGTCACCCAAGGATCATTTCTGTGAAATTTGGTTGAATTCCATTCAATACTTTCTTAGGAGAGATTTTTAAAGTAAAAGTTTACAGACACACACACGCAGGGATGGACAACAGACATAATGCCATGACAATAGCTAGCTGGTATCTCAGCCAGTGGAGGTAAAATTATGGCATGTCTGTAAAAGGTCATCCAAGAATATTAATTTTATGATCACCCATGTAAATTTAAAATGATATCCATTTGATACAATATAAGGTGAAAACCTTTACTGATTTCGCTATATTCCATGAATGGAAAAAGCTCCCATATTAAGCTGTTTTTTCATTCAATTAAAATTCTCTCCTACCCTAAAAGACAAAAAAAAATAACTTCCACAAGCTTATAACACATTACCAGAAAACTAAATCTTACACTGATCCACATTGAAAAAATCTGCAGTTGAAATTCTAAAGTATATTGAAATTGGAAGAAAAGTGTCAAATAAGATAGGAAACATTGTGAAAAATAAAGAAAAGGTTTGCCATACACCAAGGCTCCGGAAATTTGGAAATTTAAATCTGTCCAGGACAATGCCCTCCCCCGCCTGCAAAAACGAATACACCCCCCCTCCCACTCCACCTTTTTTCACCTTTCCCAAACGAAAAAAGGGTTTAAACAGTGGTTGCCTTCTTTTTTAAATTTCCCCAAGATGATTATAATCTTGAACTAGTGGAAGATAGATGAAAACAACTGACAGATTCTACTTTCATTTTGTTTTTGAAAATTCGGCTGTGTATAAATCGCAATTCTGGCAATGTACAACTGTTCACAAAATTCCAAAATATTGTCAAATAAGATAGACAAATAAATACATGTAACATTATTGAAATTTCCGGGTTTTATTAATATTTCTGTGATGTAGCCCTCCCCCCAACCCCACAAGGATCTGATAGAATGTCACCCAAGGATTAATCTGGTCAAATTTGGTTGAAATCCATCCATAGGTTTCTTAGAAGAAGATTTTCAAAGCTTTTACCATATATGGAAATTAGCCCTGCCGATTAAAGCCACATTTTTCATCCTATCAAAATTATTTGAAGTAAATTCAATAAATGTTCACCAATAGCTCATTTCTGTGAAATTGGTTGAAATCTATCCATTGGTTTCTGGAAAGAAAATTTTCAAAGTTTTCATATATCCAAATAAGCCCCACCCATTAAAGCTATGTTTTTTATCCAATAAAAATTCCTTGAATAAATCTGGTAGAGGTTCATCATAGGATCATATCTGTGAAATTTAGTTGAAATCCATCCCTTGGTTTCTTGGAAGTAGATTTTCAAAGCTTTTACCATATATTGAAATTAGCCCTGCCCATTAAAGCTATGTTTTTCATCCAATCAAAATTCTTTGGATAAATCTGTTAGAGGGTCACCAAAAGATCATTTCTGTGAAATTTGTTTCAAATCCATCCATTGGTTTCTGAAAATAAGATTTTCAAAGCTTTTACCATATTTAGAAATTAGCCCCACTCATTAAAGCCATGTTTTTCATCTGATCAAAATTCTTTGAAGGAATCTGTTACAGGGTTCCCAAAAGATCATTTCTGTGAAATTTAGTTGAAATCCATACACTGCTTAATGAGAAGAAGATTTTCAAAGCTTTTACAATACATGGAAATTAGTCCTGCCCATTCAAGCCATGTTTTGCAACTGATCAAATTTCTTGGAAGGAATTTGATAGAGGGTCACCCAAAGACTGTTTCTATGAAATTTGGTTGAAATCCATCCATCAGATTATGAGAAGAAGATTTTCAACGCTTTTACCACATATGGAAATTTGCCCCGCATATTAAACTATGTTTTTCAAGCTATCAAAATTCTTTAAGGGAATTTGGTAGGTGGTCACCCAAAGATAATTTCTGTGAAATTTGGTTGAAATCCATCCATTAGTTTATGAGAAGATTTTCAAAGCTTTTACTTTCTTTGGAAATTAGCCAAACCCATTAAAGCCATGTTTTTCATTCGATCAAAATTCTTTGAAGGAATTCGATAGAGGGTCACCCAAAGATCATTTCTGCAAATTTGGTTGAAATCTGCTTAGTACTTTCTGAGGAAAAGATTTCAAAGGAAACATTTATGATCGGACGGATGATTGGATGGACGGGGGGACACACGCACGACGGACACAATGCCATGACAATAGCTCTCTGGCTTTCAGCCAGTTGAGATAAAAACCGGAAAGGGTTACGAAAATCACTAATTGCTGAATACTCACAACCTGTTTTTGTGATAAATACCAAGGAATGTCATTTATAACTTCCAGAATGTAGCATCATGAATTTAGTATTTATGATGAATTTTCTACTGAGAGAAGAAAAAATTACTCACTATTAATATAGAATCTAGGTCAGTGGTCATTGGAGCCCAGTGAATACAGGCAAACAGACTCTGAATTTATACATGGCAGGGCGGATCTTATAAACTAGCGGTGGTAAAAACCATGTACAAAAATAGATATACAAACTCGGATTACAGTTTTGATATACTCATGGTTCCAGCCATTAAATAGTGATTACCAATTCCTTCGAATAAAATACCCTTTCACCTTTCAAATTCACACTATGTCTTAGAAATGTACATGTATTACATCATTTGTAATAATAATGATATGCTAATTGCAAAAGAAATCAAATATTTTTATGATTTAACCAATTACACAAAACCAAAAAAATTCATGCACTGATGAAATAAAGTTCAGGAAACATTGTGATGAAAGCAAATATCAAATTTGGATTGAACAGTAAACCTCACATACCATATTAAATCACATTTTTGAATTAATCATTTCAGGGTTTTAAATATTCTTTAACAGAGGGTCATGAAGGGATGTGTATTTACCAACTCTTATCATGGTGATATATGGGTGGCATGTAGACATTATAATTGGTTATTGATAAGCAAGTTAAAACTACTTGGAAACTTCAAATCATTACCTTATACCCTTTTAACCCATTCCCACACAAGAAAATTTTAGACTCATCCAATTTGAAAGAAGGTACAGACGACAAATTCAAGTTAATGAAATCTTTAAAATCTTTGTCTTTTGGTGTAGAAAACAATGTGGTTAATGAAGAAATTGCTTGTAACAATATTGTGGGAGCTGGAGCACCTAACAAAGGATTCCTGGTATTTCTAACACCAGTACTACCACTACATCCATTCTTAGCCTCCAGCTGCTATCCCACTTAGGTTTATGATTATCGACCCATTGGTGAGAGACAAATGTCGGAAAGGATATGTACTGTCGCCAGGGATCAAACGCATGAAGATTGGGAGTCTGATGCACTACCCACTGCACTATGACAATGGCAATACCCTTTCAAGAATTTGGTGTCTGACATCAAGTTTTTGCAGAATGAAATATATACAATGACACAGATACAACAGCAATCTTACCTAAAGCAATACATCTAGTAAATTGATCAATGGCACTTTTGGACATACAGTAGGCAAGTACACCGGGAAACTGAAAATAAATCAAACCACTAGTATTGAAGTGCCAAGCATTTTTTTTATGTTTCTAATTAGTTGTTCTATGAATGGATAAATAAACAAATTCAAGATGAACAAAATCTCCTGTGTAGATAAAAGACAAGAGGCCCATGAGCGCCTGAGACACTCCACTGGTTATCAAGTTTTCCGTTTAAGAAATCTGATATTTAAGGAAGTTAATTACTCAAAGAAGAATGCAAAAAAGGAAAAACAATTGGAATTTATCCCCTTTATCATTTGGAGCAACAATCCTCAAGGCCCCTTTTCCTGTGTTTCATGATGAATCCACTCCATTTCCAACAGGAAGTTACCTTTATAATGACCCTACAATCATCCTGTGAAATTCTCATCAGAATCTGACAATAATTGTGGACTTTATCACATAAACAGGATTGCTTTGAATGAAAATCCATAAGGCCCCATTTTCCTTTGTTTTCTGATGGATCAATTTCATTCCAAAAGGAACTTTCCTTACAACTGTGAAATTTAAAAGACAATTTGATAATGATTGTGAACTTCATCAAATACACAAAAATGTTTTGAATGATAATCTGTTAGGCCCCTTTTCCTGTATTTCCAATGCCACAATATTCCATGCATTTTTGAATAGAATCCGATAAAACTGTTGACTTCATTATGTTAACTAAGATATCAATATCAAGTTCTCAAAAGGCCCCTTTTCCCGTGATATTTTACTGTTGGTTTTATCATTCTGTGAAAGTTTAACCCATTCCAACATAGCAAAATTTTAGACTGGTCCAAATTGAAAAAATCTGCAGACGACAATTTCAAGTAGGTGTAATTTTGAATTTTTTCGTCATTTTGGATAGAAAACATTGTGGACAATGAAGAAATTGCTTGATACAAGCAATTTCTTCATTATCCACAATGTTTTCCAAAGCTTTTTTCTTGAGGGGCGTAAAAAGGAGGGATTGAGTTGGAATGGGTTAAAGTGAATCCTATGAAATATGTTGACTTCATTATGTTTACTAGAATATTTAAAGAAAAAATTATAAGGCCCCTTTTTACATGATGTTTGATGGATTGTACCCAGTTCTGAAAAGAACCATTTAAGAGATTGTACAATTATTCTGTGAAATTTTGAAGTGAATCAAGTGAAATCAAGGGACATCATTGTGTTAACTAGAATATTTAAGAAAGTTTTTCATAAGGCCCCTTTTTATGTGAAACTTGCCATAATCAGATCCACTGTCAAAATCAACAATTGTAATGATGGTACAATCTATCTGTGTAATCTGTGGAATTTTATTGTGTTAATGAGTTAATAGTGAAATCTTCATAGGGCCCCTTTTCCCATGATACTTTACAGAACAAACCAAATTTCAAAAGGAACAATTCTAATGAAGGTACAATCATTCTTTAAAAGTTAGAGAAAATCAATGAACAGTTGATTGAATTGTGTCAAGAATTTATTGTAATAAAATTTTCACAAGGCCCCTTTTCTAGTGAAACTTAACAAATTAGACCCAACATACAAAGGAACAATCCTAATGATAGATAGTTTGAAGAAAATGATAAAGACTGAGGACTTTATCGTGAAAATGATGTTTTTGTAATAAAATTTGTGATAATGATGTTTTTGTAATAAAATTTTCTCAAGGCTTTTTCTTGTGTCACTTAACAAATCAGACCCAATTTACAAAGGAACAATCCAAATGACGGTACAATCCTTCTATAAAAGTTTGAAGAGATTCTGATAAAGACTGGGGACATTCTTGTGTTAATGAAGATTTTGTAATAATTTTTCATACTGCCCCTTTTCCTATGATACTAGACAGATCAGGCCCAATTTGGAAAGAAACAATCCTAATGATGGTACAAACATTCTGTGAAAGTTTGAACCGAATCCAATGAAAACTGATGACTTTATCTTGGTGTAAAGATTTTAGAATAAAATTTTCATAAGGCTCCTTTTCCTGTGATACTTGAAGGAGCAGGTCTCATGTCAGTAAAACACAAGAGCCGTCGGAGACGGATTTTGCTCCCCGAATAAGGCTTTTGTCACAGAACTATATGCCATTATTGGACAAAAAACTTTTTATTGAATGCAACTATAGTTTGAGAGTTAAGTTCACAAGAAATTTGAAAGTTTGACAAACATTGAAGGAAGCTGTTTGGCTTAACAGGCCTGATTCTAGTAAAATTCAATATCATTATATGATAAGTTAAATATTTTACCCTCACTTAATCCAAGTTATCAATGAAAAATGTCTCCATACAAAAAATGAAGACTCTAACTTGAGTAGTCTTGCAGAAACAATAGACTGATTTATTATAGAATAGGATATATAGACAAGAGGCCCAGTGGGCCTTAACGGTCACCTGAGTAAAAGAGCATCAAGACAAGTGATTTAGGGTTAATATTAGAAAAAGATTTTTTATGAAGTACAAAAATTTACCCCTTTCTGCCCCCGACTGGGGCCCCTTTTACCCCAAGCCCCCGACCTCTTTTCACAAACTGGAATTGGCATCCCCCAATGATGCTTCCAACCAAGTTTGGTTGAAATCCCCTAAGTAGTTCTTGAGAAGAAGATGAAATATTTAAAAGTTACCAAAGGTGACCCCCTTTTGGCCCCCATTTTAGGCCCCCCTGACCTCCAGCCTTTTAATTTTCACAAATCTGTATAATCAGTACCCAATGATGCTTTTCACCAAGTTAGTTTGAAATTGGCTTAGTACTTCATCAGAAGAAGATGAAAATGTGAATTTTTTAACATGATGAACTTTGACCTCTGGGTGTGGCCCCATACATGACCCCAGGGGCATGAATTTCACAATTTATAATATACCTGTCCTAGTTGTCATGCACACAAAATATTTAAGCTCTGGAATTAACGGTTTATTAGAAGAAGATTTTTAAAGAAGAACCAAAAATTACCCCTTTTTGCTCCCTATTTGGGCCCCTTTGACCCCCATAACCCCTATTTTCACAAACTTGAATTGGCATCCCCCAATGATGCTTTCTACCAAGTTTGGTTGAAATCCCCCCAGTAGTTCTTGAGAAGAAGATGAAAATGTTTAAAAGTTAACGGAGGACGGAGGACGGACGACGCACGACGACGGACAAACGATGATTGCAATAGGTCACCATGACCATTCGGTCAGGTGACCTAAAAATGTAAAGCTACATGGCATTAAGCCCCCTTTTAGTATGGTAAAGCTCATTGGGTCAAAAATTGAAATAAAAATTACCTAGGGCTTTTAATGAACTACATTTATGTAAAGTAACAACAAATTTTGGCCATTAGTGAAGGAGGAATATTTGAAAATTAATGACCTTGACAATTTGAACTTGACCTTGACCAATGACCTTGAACTTAGTACCAACAGAAAGTCCATGTCATGAGCAATGCACATGTGAAATATGAAGGCTATATCACTTGCAATTGATAACTTATAGACAATGTTAAAGTTAAAATGTTCAAATTTTGACCTTGAGAAATGACTTTGATCTTGACAGATGACCTTGAACTTAGTACCAACAGATAGCAGTGCTCCAGCTAGGCCATTTCATAAGAGACCCCGCCCTGCCCTCAAAGTGCGGCGACCTGCCCTTTTTTCAAATGCCCTGCCCAAATGATAGACCCTAAACTCTACCAATACTCTAGAAATTACCAACTATCCTTTAAATGTCGCATTAATTCGATTGATAGCACAAGTTCGACGAGATTACCAATGCGTTAATCCATCATACACATTATGACCTGTAGAAGTATGGGGCGCGGCTTATATCAGCAAATTAACCAATCACAAAGGGCGATTCTTTATGCCCGTAAATCGATTTGACAGTTGTAAACAAACACCAATTACTGTTTAACTCTTTCCTGTATAATCACAGGTTTTTACGTCCATGCAATTTTATACTTCAGAAAGTATTGTGATAAAAGAAGAAATTGCTTTATACAAGCAATTTCTTCTTTTATCAAAATATTTTCTACCACATAGAATGTATTCGTTTCAAATTGCACTCACTTTTCATTGACGTCTGCAACATCTTTCAAATTGGACCAGTCTAAAATTTCGAGAAACAGGAAAGGGTTATATGCTTGCGTTTGGTTGTACGCAATATAGCATGGATGATGATCGAGTTTGACACCCTTCATTAAGAAATTTCATTTTTTTTGTAAGGTTCAAACAGATATAGTTTTCGTCCTTCTGCTACGATTTATTCTTCCTCTGCTGCATCTTCGGAAATTGGGTCAATTCGCTACCTACAGATAATTCTTTTTACACTCGTTCAAAATCATTTTTTAATCAATATTGAAAATTAATGCAAGAAAACTAACAGATAATAAGATCAATTATTAAAATCGCGCCACTTTGATGTCAATTGTCGGTTTCTTTAAACAGGGAATGAGAAGTGGAAACAATACGAGGCGAGTTTTTATATCACGGTTTGTCATTCTTTAAAAATAATTACCTCCGTAATGCACATTCCAGACAGTTTTTTTTACTGAAGGAACTTCACTTTTTCATTTTATTTCAACAAGCGAACACGTACATTTTCAAACATTTAGATTTTCATAATGCCTACCAGAGAGCGTACTCTACGTAATCTTAGCAAGATTGGAAATGCTAACAAGAGAAAACTTACTGATTTCTTCACGCAGGTTTCTATAAATATAAATGATTTGACCATATCTAAAGAATGTGATGATTATTTTGAAATTGATATGAAAAAATGAAAAAAAAAGAAAATCTGTGAGTGAAAAAAAGTTGGTGGCCAAACAAAGTATTGTAATTACAGCTGATTTCTAGTTGTAGTTACCATATTTGTTTGTACAGCTACAATATCATGAAGATTTTTTTATTGTTTATTGACTTTAGATTAGAGTCTATCTATCCATTCTGACTGACTGAAAACGTGTAAAAGAAGAAATTGCTTATAACAAGAAATTTCTTCTTTTTGCATAATATTTTCTAACGCTTTGGATGCATTCTTTAACATGTAAATAATATCCTTTTCTTTAATTCTTTTCCAGATTTTCTGTTGATGCAGAAGAACCTGCACCCCAGGCTAGTACCAGTGAGACCCAGTCATCCCAGGCCAGTTCTGGAATCCAACCACCTACAGGGGCAGTAGAATTAAACAACAACCAGCCAAGAAAGCGCCATAACAGCGGTCACAAAGTCGGTTTTAATCCTGATTGGCAACAAGGACGACCATGGCTGCAAGTTAAAGTTGGTGTTGATGAAGATGAAACCACTACCTCTATGATCTGCACTCTGTGCAAAGAGTTCAGCCCAGGCCAAGAGACTAACAAGACCTGGATAGAGACAGGATGCAAGACATTACGACTAGACAAGGTTAAGTCCCATGAAGCCAGTGACCAGCACAGGAACTCTCTAACCCTTTCACTCAGCAACAGGCTACCAGAAATGACAGAGAACATCAACTCTGCAGCTACAGATTCCATGACAGATGCCTTGAAGGTCCTATACTTCATCACCAAGAAGAATCTTACCCTTGACCTATTCAAAGACATGATAGACCTATGCATTGATGTTGGTTCCACTAACTTGGCTAACCTAAGAATGGTGAAGAATGCTTCTTACTCCAGCTGGGACATAGTTGACGATCTATTGACAACACTCAGTGACCAGGTGAAGCAGACAGTCATTACCGATGTCAAACAGAGCCCTACATTCTCAACTATGGTAGATGAAGTCTGCGACAAGACCACAGAGAAGCACTTGGCCATATGTGTTCAGTATGTTTCCCCTGAGGGTGATGTCAAGACTTCATTTCTGTCCGACACAGCAGTACCAGAGGTCACTGCAGAAATCCTGACTAGCAAGATAGTGTCTGAGTTAGAGCGCCATGACTTAAATGTACAACAAATGACCGGCTTCACATCAGACGGTGCAGCTGTCTTCCTTGGACAGAAGAATGGTGTTGGGAAGAGATTAAAAGACATCAACCCGCATATAGTCACCACCCATTGTAAGGACCTTTGACTCGCCCTAGCCTGCACAGACAGCTTTGCCAAAGTCCCTGGGATGAAAAAGCTTGACGAAACTCTTGAGAACTTACACAGGTACTACAAGTACAGCGCCAAAAAGACAGCCAGCCTAAAAGATATACAGTCCGCATTCAACGAAGTTTCCATTACCATCAAACAGGCGAAACATCACCGGTGGCTTAGTCATGAGAAAGCTGTTACTTCCATTGTTAGAAGCTACAAGAGTTTGACCTGGAATCCAGCTCCATTTCCAGTGACCCAGTGGGTAATGGTCTTCTAAAGAACCTGAAGGACACAGACAATGTCAGACTACTACTTCTACTAGCCGACGTTCTACCTCATGTTACAGCTTTGTCCCTATTTTTCCAACGAAGAAACATTCATCTTGGCATGGTGAAATCAATGGTGGACAAGACTCTGAGGATGATACAAGCACGAATCTAGACTGACGGGCCATGGCTCCAGAAGACAATAAAGCTCCTGAATGACTGTGGTATCCCAGCAGACCAGCCATCCAACAACTTCCAGAAAGTGCGTACCACATTTCTCGAGTGCTTGAAGCAGAACATTGAGGCCAGATTCCAGGACACAGACATCATTGACAGTATGGCCATCTACTTGAGCTGTTGTATGGGAAAAAGCATGTCGATAAAGGTCTTCTAGTACAGTTTCCTCTTGTTGGACATGTAATTACTGCAGCCAGTGTTTTACCTTTGAGTATTGCTGAAGTAGAGAGGGTGTTTTCACAACTCAAGCTGATAAAGACTGACCACAGATGTTCCCTGAAGACTAAGCGTACTGAGCAGCTCCTGAACATCAAACTCAACTGCACTGATGAACTCTTTACCAAGCTCACACCCACTGTTGTCAAGGCTTTTTTCAACAAGAAGACTAGGCGCCTAGTGACTCTCACCAAGAACATGTGACAATCAGGACATCTTCATCACTGATCAGTGTAATAGTTAACAGTAAAACTTGAAGTGATCTGATGTGTTAGTTTATCAGCATAAAATTCTCCATCAAAAGATCATTTGTTTTTGACTGTCAAATTTCATGTTATGTTTTTATTCTTTTGAAATATTGTGTGAAAAGAAGGCAATCCTGAACCCTTAGAAAAGTCACCTTTTTCCACAATATTTTTATTCTAAAACATGTATCAGTAATTGACCCATTCCCACTCAATCCCTCCTTTTTACGCCCCTCAACGAAAAAGCTTTGGAAAACATTGTGGAAAATGAAGAAATTGCTTGGATCAAGCAATTTCTTCATTATCCACAATATTTTCTATCCGAAAAGACAAAAAAATTCAAAATACCATCAACTTGAAATTGTTGTCTGCAGCTTCTTTGAATTTGGACCGGTCTAAAATTCCACTGTGTTGGAATGGGTTAACCAGACAACTTTTTGTAATAGAAATAAAATTAAAATAATGCATAAAAAAATGATGTAAATAAAAAGTCACTCTTTTTGAAAACCAAAATACTATTTTAACCAAAACAATCCACCAGAGCCCATCTTTAAGCTCTATAAATTCAAAATTTCCTCCCAATCTTGTCGCTTCGCAACTTGAAGTGCCCTTTCAGGGCACTAGCCCCCTGCCCATTTTCAATCCCAGCTGGAGCACTGGATAGTCCATGTCAAAAGCAACGCACATGTGAATATGAATGTTATATCACTTAATATTGTAAACTTATAGACAATGTTTAAGTTAAGATTTTCTAAATTTTGATCTTCAGAAATGACCTTGACCTTGAATGATGACCTTGAACTTGGTACCAACAGAAAGGGTTTGTCACAAGCAATGCACATGTGAAATATGAAGACTTCATCTGTAACCAATCAAAAGTTATTGCCAATTTTAGTTTTTGCGGGGAAAAAAGACAGTTAACGTAAAGGTAATAACATTAAGCCCCCTTTTCCCATGGCACATTCTTTCAAACGAAAATTCCTGTTCGTTTAAGGTCAAGGGGGTCTGATTTGATACTCAAATTTGAAATTTAATGAAATTCTAACAATTAGTCTTGGAGAAATTGGCAAAAAACTAGTTTTTACATTAAGGCCCCTTTTTCCATGACGCAGCCTTGAAATAAGAAAAATAAAAAAGCAGGTCTTGGAAATTTTCTAGGAAGTTTATATATGAAGTTTCAGCTAATTAGGCCCAGGAGTTACTGAGATTTTTTAAATTGAATTTTCCTAAGGCCCCTCTTCCTATGTTTCTCGATGGATCAGACCCAATTTGAAAGGAACAATCCTTATGATGGTACAATCATTCTGTGAAAGTTTGAAGTCGATCAGGTGAAATCTGGGGTCATGATGTGTTAACTAAGATTTTTGTATTAATCTTTCATAGGGCCCCTTTTCCGATGAAACTTGATGGATCAAACCCACTTCTGAAAGGAACAATTAATTTAATGTAATAATCATTCTGTGAATGTTTGAAGAGAATTTGTTGAAAACTATGGACTATTGTGTTAATGAGGATTTTTTCAATTGAATTTTCATAAGGCCCCTTTTCTGTGTTTCTTGACGTATCATACCCGATTTCGAAAGGAACAATCCTTAAGATAGTACCATCATTCTGTGAAAGTTTGAAGAGAACCCTATGAAAACTGTGGAATGTTAATGAGGATTTCTTAATAGATTTTTCCATAAAATTTTAAAAAGGCCCCTCTTCCTGTTTTTCTTTGCGGATCATAATCGATTCCTAAAGGAACAATCCTCATGAAGATACAATCAGTCTGTGAAAGTTTGAATAGAACTTGATGAAAACTGTGGACTCTAGAGTGTAAACGATGATTTTTTAATTCAAATTTCATAAGGCCCCTTTTCCTGTGTATCTTGACGGATCATACCCAATTTCGAAAGGAACTATCCTTATGATGGTACAATCATTCTGAGAAAGATTGAAAAAAATTTGATGAAAACTGTTGATTCTAGAGTGTAAACGAGGATTTTTAATGGAATTTTTAATTAAACTTTCATAAGGCCCCTTCCATGTTTCTTGACAGATCATACCCAATTTCAAAAGGAACAACCCTTTTGTTGGTACAATCATTATGAGAAAGTTTGAAAAACATCTGATGAAAACTTCAGACTCTAGCAAGTGTTAACGAGGATTTTTCAATTACATTTTCAAAAGGCCCCTTTTTCCGTGTTTCTTGAAGGATCCGACCAATTTTGGAAAGGAGTGATCCTTATGATGATACAATCATTCTGAGTAAGTTTGAAGAGAATCCGATGAAAACTGTGGACTCTAGAGTGTTAAGGAGGATTTTTAATTAAATTTCAATTCAATTTTCATGAGGCCCCTTTTCCCGTATTTCTTTGCGGATAATACCCAATTTCGAAAGGAACAATCCTCATGTTGGTACAATCATTCTGTGAAAGTTTGAAGAGAATCCAATGAAAACTGTGGAATTAGAGTGTTAACGAGGATTTTTAATTAAATTTTAATTAAATTTTCATGAGGCCCCTATTTCCCATGTTTCTTGATGGATCATACCCAATTTCGAAAGGAACAATCCTCATGTTGGTACAATCAATCTGTGAAAGTTTGAAAAGAATCCGATGAAAACTGTGGCCTCTAGAGTGTTAACGAGGATTTTTAATTAAATTTTAATTAGGCCCCTTTTCCCATGTTTGTTGATGGATCTGACCAAATTTGGAATCCTTATGATGGTACAATAATTCTTTGAAAGTTTGAAGGGAATCTGATGAAAACTGTTGACTCTAGAGTGTCTACAAGGAACAGTTTCACGAACGGACGACAGTAGGCCAGATGGACGGACAGACACACGGACGCCGGTCAGGAATAAGCCATAGCAATAGCTCTAGTGGCCTTCAGCCAGTAGAGCTAAAAACTGTGGACTCTTGAATGTTAACAAGGAAAAGTTAACGGATGGACGGACGGCCGAATGCATGGACACACAGATGACGGACAGGAAAAAGCCATCACAATAGCTCTAGTGGCCTTCGTATTTCCTAATCTTTAGTACTATAACTTTTACATGATTAATTTTGTGATTATCATTTTTAGGGTGATGCACAAGTACTGTCAGAATATCATAAATCAAAAATATGCTTTAAATTTTCTTGTTTGACAAAAGGAGACATTTCCAACTGTTAAAAGCCCACTCGATGATTGCGGTATTGTAAAGTAGTGGAGTGACTTGAAAACAGACTATAAGATGGACTTTTATCTTTTAATTTTAACTCTCTTGTGAAGAAGAGCAAGCCAGTACAAAAAAATATATGACGTCTGAAACAAAGCGTGAAAATCTTTGTAAATTTAACTTGGGCATACTACAAGTTACCATAGCTCAATACTTTAAAATTTCTTGGTTTTGGTTTAAAGATTTTTCAAACATATCCTTGCTTGCTTCTATTTAAAAAAGGGCATATATAGGTGGAACCCAATTAATACACCAGGAGCATTACAAGCCTAGAATGGTCAATTTGGGATCAAATGTAAATGTTTGGGACTGTAGAGAAGATTACATAAGATTTACTCCCAATTTTCGTTGTTATGGATACCGGGGTGAAGAAAAGTTAAAATGTTTCAAAATGTTTGTAGAACTTGAACCCAAAGAAATATCCCTTCCAGGGTTCATAAAGTCTGCCCCACTAGTTTAGGAGAATAAGCTTAAAGATTTTTTATCAAAGGCACATGATGTGACAAGAATATACAAAGCAGGACTTCAGATTAAGCTTCATTGATCAAAATATCTCAGCCTAGGAACTTCTTGTATAGATGAAGTCAAAAATTGCACGGGCGAATTACGAATAATGGTTACATTCATAGGTATCCTCTCTTATAGAAATGCGATGTTTGGTCAGATAGATGATTGAAAAGCTGAAAACAATGGCAGACAAAGTTGACATTGTTCTAACAGAAAAGAAGTACTTAGGATGTATGTGTGGTTTGGAATAACAGACATAAAAACACATCATTCGAGTACTGAAAGGTTACAACAATCAAGCAATAACATGAACTAGAGGTGCTTGAACGCCTGTATCCCTCAACAGGCCTGATTGTACTGGTTAGGTAAATGATGATTTTTGGAATTCAATATAAACCAAATTATATTCACCGGTATAAAATGTTATTGTGTTGGAATGGATTTAATGTTAAGTGTTGAGTTAATTCAGTTGTTTGAACTGTAAATATGAGAGTACTATTGCAATAACTATCTTTTGGTTTTCTTACAACTTATTTTGTATGCAGATGCCTGAACCTGTGCTGTAACGTTTTAAAGGTGCAAGGTTAGTAATAAACCTAAGATGAAAAAGTCACAAAATCCCAATGAAAATGAATTTAGAGTTACCTTCCTTGAGTTTTTAACCTATTACCAGATGGCCTAATTTTAGACTTGCCCAAATTCAAAGGAGTCATAGATGATACTTTAAAGTTTATTTTTTAACTTTCCTGGTGTGAAAAACATTGTGGAGAATGAGGAAATTGCTTCATTTTACACATTTGTTTCCCATATTGTTTTTCTGAAGGGGTGTCAAAAAGTGTCACTGTGTGGGAATGGGCTAAGCTATAAGCTTTAAATCCACATTGGTTTCATTGAAAGGTTAAAGAACATGAAAGTAAGCATGTCAAAATAAGTACAAGTATCTGCATTTGCTTTCCCACTCAATCCCCCTTTTTAAGCATCTCAAGAAAAAAGCTTTGGAAAACATTGTGGACAATGAAGATTTAATTGCTTCAGTAACAAGAAATTTCTTCAATGTTAATTATGTTTTCTACCCTACCCTGAATTCCAGGAACTTTGAATCAGTCTAAGATTTTGATGTGATGTAATGGGTTAAAGGGTCAATTTCAACTTGTGACGAGCAATTTCACCAACTGGTGTAATCTTAGTTACCACAGTCTCCTTGAAACTTGGGTGTTAATCAGTCAATCCATGTATACATACACAAAAAACTTGAAGTCTCAGAAACTCACTGTAAACTTTTAACCCTTTAACAGTTCACCCAACTAAGAAAATTGTTAAAAATCTGCCATTCAAGAATTCATGGTTCATACAGAATTTTGATGGCAAAATTCAAGGGGTTTTTAAGGGTTTTTCAAGGACTCAAACTTAAAAATTAAGGGCTATTTACATGCTTCAATCTAAGTAAAATTTTTTGACAGGTACAGGTTTTGATACACTTCATACTACTTAAACTTGCAATATATTACAATATGTTTGTCCGATTTAAATTCTCAGACCCACGACTTGAATTTTTTGTCTACCAACCAGCTTTTGTTGAAGACACACTTTCCTATTTTTAATTTAAAATTTATAACTTTCTGCAGACATGCACTTGCTTACGAAGGGAAAAAGGCTGTTTCTTCATCTCATAGTCCATTAAACTCTTATAAAATAATGAGAAGTAAAGCGTTGTCTTTGATTGATAGTGTATAAAACGCAATCATTTGTTACGACAGTCACAGAAAATCGGCGATTCCAAATATCTTTACATGCGATCTAATCACTCATTTTACATACAGAAAGAAAAATTATTTCTTTATTATATTTATTTCGTCCGCAAATACGTAGTGATTAAACTGAAGTACTATCCCCCATTAAACTGAAGTACTATCTCTCCCACAAGGACAACAAGGACGAAAAATACTTCGTTTTTTTCAGTATCATATTAGGTATCCGGCTTTTCTGTCTAAAAATAGTATTAGGCTGAAAACAAGCATTTTAAAAAGGCTGGAAACCCTTCCCTTTGTTTAGATTGACGTTCTGATCGGCAAATAACGATTTTATCCTTATTTTCAAAGATAGTTGACCTGGTCTCAAATAAAACATGATTAAAAATTAAAATTCAAGTTTTTTTTAAGGACTTATGGTCGTTTTAAGAGTTTTATAAGGCTCAGGTCAGTTTTCAAGGGTTTCATAAGGTATAGATCAAATTCAAGGGTTTTTCAAGACCTGTGCAAACCATGGAATTGCAGATTAAAAATTCTCTGGATACCATATATAGACATAAGCCATAACAATAAATGCCATATTTTCAATGTGTCAAAATTGAAATTGATGAAATCTAAAAAATAGTCACAAGACAATCATTTCTGTAAAATTAAGTTGAAATCAATCCACTGGTTTCTGGCAAGAAGATTTTTAAATGTTTCACCATATACGAAAAATTAGCCCCACCCATTAAAGCCATGTTTTTCATCCAATCAAGATTCTTTGAAGAAATCTAATGAAAGGTCACCCATTGATCATTCCTGTAAAATTTGGTTGAAATCAATCATCTGGTTTCTGAGAAGAAGATTTTTAAATGTTTCATTATATACAAAAAGATAACCCCGCCCATTAAAGCAATATTTTTCATCCAATCAAAATTCTTTGAAGGAATCTGATAAAGGGTCACCAAATGATCATTCCTGTTAAATTTGGTTGAGATCAATCCATCGGTTTCTGAGAAGAAGATTTTTCAAGGTTTCACCATATATGGAAATTAGCCCCGCCCATTAAAGCCATGTTTTTCATCTGATCATATTCTTTGAAGGAATCTGATAAAGGGTCACCAAATGATCATTCCTGTAAAATTTGGTTGCAATCTATCGTCTGGTTTCTGAGAAGAAGATTTTCTAAGGTTTCACCATATATGGAATTAGCCCTGCCCATGTTTTTCATCCGATTAAAAATCTTTGAAGGAATCTGATAAAAGGTCACCCAAGGATCATTTTTGTGAAATTTGGTTGATTTCTGTTCAGTACTTCCTTAGGTTCAAAGTAAATGTTTATGGACAGATGCATGCACGCATGGACACACGCTGGACACAACACCAGGACAATAGCTCGCTGGCTTTCAGTCAGTGGAGCTAAAAAGATCAAACCAAATTTAAACATTTAAACCTTGCTTTTTTGCAATTGATAGACAATTTCTTAGTAATTTTGAATTGTAGAACTAACATTATGCCTTTTATGCAGTTCATTGTTAATTAAATTTTCTGTCATTCTCCAAAATATTTCCCAAGTGATGTCATTTTTTTGGGCTGAACATATGTCCATATATAACAATAGCTTTAACCCTTTCCTGTACAAACCTGGGATTTTAAGTCTCTTTGATTTTATACCCGAGAAAATATTGTGGAAAAAGAAGAAATTGCTTATTACAATACGCAATACTTTCTACAATATAGATAGGTTTCATTACAAATTGCATCCAATTTTCATTGTCGTCTGTAAACTCTTTCAATTTGGACCAGTCTAACTTTCAAACAAGAGCATTGCCCACGGAAGCCAATGCTCGGCTGCATGTGCTGGATAATGCAAAAATTCTAAGTCAAAAAAGGGGCATAACTGTTACAAAAAGCTTTTAGAGTTATACCCCTTGATAGTCTAGATAGCTCTTGTGATGGTCAATACACATGCCAAGTTTGTTCTTTTTCCACAATACTTTCTACAACATAGAAAGGTTTCATTACAAATTGCATCCAATTTTCATTGTCGTCTGTAAACTTTTTCAATTTGGACCAGTCTAATTTTCAAATAAGAGCATTGCCCACGGGTGCTAGCACTTGGCTGAAGGTGCTGGATAATGCAAAAATTCTAATAAACAAGATGGCCCTAAAATCGCTCACCTGACTAATTTAAATGCTTCTAGACGTGTAGATTGTCAATATCATGATAATGATAATTAATTTCAATGTCTATTTACCCAGAGTTCTCTTTTTCATTGAATTGAATTGGAGGCCATTTATTGCTTTCGTATCCAAATTCAATTCATGTCCGGCTACTGGTACACTTAAGATGTTGCTTTGGATTTTCTCCTAAAGATTTGCTTTATGTACTCTAATCATATATATATTTAGTAAAATTGGACACCTACCTTCATTCCTAGCAGAAAACTAAGTACCATGCTTGTAATTTTTTGTGAAACAAATACCAATTTCTCTTTCTCCGCAGACATTGTGACGTGATAATGCATCCCCATGTAATTTACACTGTGATAAAACCTACTGGCAGGGGGATACTTGTCAACTGTTTGGAACATGTACTTTAATTGGGTTTTGAATCTTTCATCAAATTCATTTGTCTTTTTCCTAGTTTTTCCTTTTTTTTCTTTTTTTTTTTTTAAGATATCACAAAACCAAGACTTTTTCCAATTTACCGGTAGCCTGGGAACCCTGGACACACCATGATTATAGATTGGGTGTCTGACGCATTTCTAACTAGTTATGGTGGCAGCCCTGAAGCACTCACAGAAATAACAGCGTGGTAATAGCCCCATTGGCAATTGTCAGTGAGATTCATGCCCAGTTTGATTGAAATTGGCCCAATGGTTAGGGAGGAGAAGATTTTAAAGTCAAAAACAGCCACGCCCATATTTCGGCTTCATTCAAAATTTAACTAACTAATATTGAAAAGGGTCACCAAAGGAACATTCATGCCAAGTCAAGTTCAAATTGGCACAATCATTACTGAGAAGAAGATGTTTAAATATTTCTAAGTAAAAAACTACCCCACCCTGCCACGCCCATTTTTGAGTGTCATTCAAAATTTCGCCAACATCTTTTGAAAAGGGTCACCAAAGGAATATTCATTTCCAGTTTGGTTGAATTTGGCCCAATGGTTACTGAGAAGAAGATGTTTAAAGATTTCTAAGTCAAAGACTGCCCAACCCTGCCTTGCCCATATTTGGCAATAAATATAAATTCCACGAACAACTTTTAAAAAGGGTCACCCAAGGAACATTCATATCAAGTTTGGTTGAAATCCCCCTAATGGTTACTGTGGAGAAGATGTTTAAGATTTCAAAGTCAAAAACTCCCCTTCCCTGCCATTCCCATATTTGGGCTTGAATCAAAATTCGCCAACAACTTTTAAAAAGGGTCACCCAAGGAACATTCATGCCAAGTCAAGTTCAAATTGGCACAATCATTACTGAGAAGAAGATGTTTAAATATTTCTAAGTAAAAAATTACCCCACCCTGCCACGCCCATTTTTGAGTGTCATTCAAAATTCCGCAATCAATGTCTAAAAAGGGTCACACAAGGAACATTCATGCAAAATTTGGTTGAAATCCACCCAAAGGCTACTGAGGAGAAGATGTTTAAAGATTTCTAAGTCAAAGACTGCCCCACCCTGCCATGCCCATATTTGGCAATAAATATAAATTCCACAAACAACTTTTAAAAAGGGTCACCCTAGATACATTCATGCCAAGTTTGGTTGAAATCCCCCTAATGGTTACTGTGGAGAAGATGTTTAAGATTTCAAAGCCAAAAACTTCTCTTCCCTGCCACGCCCATATTTGGATAAAAATCAAAATTCCGCTAACAACTTTTAAAAAGGGTCACCCAAGGAACATTTATGCCAAGTTTAGTTGAAATCCACCCAATGGTTACTGAGAAGAAGATGTTTAAAGATTTCAAAGTCCAAAAGTGCATAGCCCTGCCACGCCCATATTTGGGCTTGAATCAAAATTCGCCAACAACTTTTGAAAGGATTACTGAGGAGAAGATGTTTAAAGATTTCAAAGTCAAAAACTGCCCCAACCTGCCACGCCCATATTTGGGCATAAATCAAAATTCCGCAATCAACATCTAAAAAGGGTCACACAAGGAACATTCATGCCAAATTTGGTTGAAATCCACCCAATGGTTACTGAGAAGAAAATATTTAAAGATTTCAAAGTCAAAAAGTGCCACCCTTGCCACGCCCATATTTGGGCATGAATCAAAATTCGCCAACAACTTTTGAAAGGGTCACCCAAGGAACATTCATACCAAGTTTTGTTGAAATAGGCCCAAAGGTTACTGAGGAGAAGATGTTTAAAGATTTCAAAGTCCAAAAGTGCCTAGCCCTGCCACGCCCATATTTAGGGGTCAATCAAAGTTCCGCAAACTACTTTGAGAAGGGTCACCCAAGGAACATTCATGCCAAGTTTGGTTGAAATTGGCCCAGTGGTTACTGAGGAGAAGATGTTTAAAGAATTGTTGACGCCTTCCGACGCACGACGCACAACAGTCAAAAGGTGATACCAAAAGCTCACCTTGAGCATGTTGTGCTCAGGTGAGCTAAAAAAAGGGAATTACTGTTACAAAAATGCTTTACATAGATTTCATATTTTCATAACAAGAGTGCTGTTGGCCTGGGTGCTCACCTGAGATAAAGGATCTTTTTCTTTCAACAGTTTTATTTAATGTTAAGGTTAGGATTATGATACAAGTGGGCCTGACCAAACTTTAAAAGCTCTGTACCCTGGAATTTCAAATCGTAATAACAAATAAAAAGGTTGATTGAATGGGGCTTAATGCCACTTTTAACAGTATTCCAGTCATATTGCGGCGGCTGGAGCACCCAACAACGGATTCCTGGTGTTTCTCACACCAGAACTACCACTACAACCTTTCCTAGCTTCAAGCTGCTATCCTACTTAGGTTTACTATTATCTACCCATTAGTGAGGATATGTGCCCTTGCCGAGGATTGAACCGATGACATCCCATGATTGAAGATTGGGAGTTTGATGCGCTACCAACTGCGATATGACAGTTCGAAAATATTAAAAGGTTTAGGACTAATATGAAAGGAGGAGAACACTTTTACCTCCCTGTGGATCTATGGGTAATCATTTTAGAAATAAGAAAGAAGTCAATAAACTGATGTGTCATGTTAAATATCAAAGCTAAAGGCCAACTGGGTCAGAACTGGGGAAGACTTTTAAAGATTTAACTTTCATTGCCGCGGCAACAAGAAATCCTCAACTAGATTTCAATCATTTAAAATATTGTGAAAGAGGACCACCTAAGGAAGGTTTCTGCCAAAGTTTGTTCAAATTGGTCAATTCGAGGAGATGCTATTCAAAAATCATTCTTCATTTAAATATACGATCCACCCTCCTATAGCTCTGCCCATTGGGCTACGAGGGTATTGATTTTTGAAATTTTAAAAGAGGTCAGTATATCATTGTTTCATGCAAAATATCAAGTATAAATGCCTTCTGCGTCAGGAGAAGTTTTTTAAAGATTATTTTCAAATTTCACTTTTGTTGCCATGGCAACCAGAGTTTCCAACATTTAATTTCTTTAAACTATTAACAAACAGGGCCACCTGAGGAAAATTACTGCCGAATTCAATTCAAATTGGCAAAATAGTTTGGGAGATGTTGTTTAAACAAATTGTTGACGGAGGAAGCACGGCGCATGAGGGACAACAGATGGATGCCGGACAAAAAGTTTCACAATAGCTCACTTGAGCACTTTGTTCTTGGGTGAGCTAAAAATGAACTTGTTTTCTAATTATCTTGCAGGGCTTTGCATGTAATGAACCACTTTTGTCCTTGTGCAGGTGTTGCAAAATTGAAGCCAGAAGCTAGTCCTGACAACTTAAAATTTGAAAATTATTTAAATGCCTCACATTGGTTATTTTATGAAATACCATAGTTTATAACATATTTAAAACCAAAGTTATTTGATTAGTTAAATAAAAGCATATTGCAAGGTTGTAAGATCAAGAAGTTTTTAGCACCAAAAATAACAATTCCCTTCACTTTATCAAATCTAGACCTTCTGAAGAATTTTAGTTAAAAGTGTTAACATCAAATATTTGATTGATTGAATTGGATTTTAACCCCGCTTTTAACAGTATTTCAGGCATATCGCCTGAACTTGATCTTAACAGAGAATAAATGCTCCAGAGCGATGGAATTCACTTCCTTTTGACATTCGACATATAGAGTTAATTCAAACCTTTAAAAAAGCCCTTAAGACTCACCTTTTTCGAATGTGTTATAAATAAGCTTTCTAAATGGTAAACAATGCCATGTAGCCATCGTGAATTTATTAATTTATTCTGTGTAAGTTGAAATGTAATAGGGTTTTAATATTTGAATTTGAATAGTGCTAAGAGCCTGGTTAGTTCGGGATGTAGCGCTATAAAAATATGCATTATCATTATTTTTACTATTAGGAGTAATTGTCCAGACAAATTCGGACGGACTAACAGACTAACGCACATATACTGGCTTGTCATAGTGACAACTATGTCTTGCTCATCACAAGCGGGCTCAACAAAAATAGACCTGGAACTTGTTATTTCCTCTAAAAGACTTGACTTACTGATCTAACTCCGTTGACACTGGACACATTCACAATACTACCTTTGGTCTCAATGAGGTAAGGCACAGCTAGCATGGTCAAGTGGTATATAGACCTGGTGAAATAAGAACTCAAATTTTATGCAATATACATTTGCTCTTCAAAAACCTGTTTGACCAGTACACTTACAGCATTTCAAATGCACAATTATTAACTTCAAAATAAGGGTTAGAAGACAAATAATATAAAGATATACATGTAATCTCCACTTCCAAGACAACACAACTTAGAAAGAGGTTGCAGACAACAATTCTGAGTGTAATTGAAATAAAAGGCAAACAGGGTAAAAAGCAGGGAGTAAACAAAAATTGCCTGTCAAAAGAAGTTTCTACATTTGCCACTTTCTTTGGACTGGGAATATCTATAGCACATCACAATTCTCTTAGTTAAGGAGGAGATAATTCTTAAGGAAGAGGCCCATGAGAGTCTGAGATGCTCTACTAGCTATCAAGTTATCCCAAATTCAATCTAATATTTGAGGAACTTAATTGCTTTAAGAACAAAAGCTGGTCACAGTCATGTGACAAATGCCCCCAAAGGACAGGGTCAAGCATTTGGCACTTTGATTTGTTTTGTAAACACAACCACATGCATTTGTGATCTATACATCTGGGTTTTTAATAAATGAAATTTTAATACATATAATAATTTCTATAAAAACAGAATGAAATTGAGAATATATTATGGACGGATTTATGGATGTCACAATGAATCCGATAAACACTCTTACATTTAATTAGTAAAATTTATGATTTGATAAGACAAACTTGATCTTTTTATATTTCAACCGATATGCTGCCAAATACTAAATTGTCGATTAATCATAGGCGTCCTTTCAATTGGCAGGGTAATATCATAACATGGTGTTTATCTTTTCAGCATATTTTCCAAATTCTAATCAAGTGAATACGCTTATTTTCATTGAATGGATGTAAAATTGTTTTTTCGCTGCAGGATATATTGTGAGGTAAGCTTGGAGGTTACTGAGCGGACACGAAAGCGGACGGACGGACAGACGCACAGGCCGGCGATATGCTCCCCCTGAAAATTTTTTCTGGGAGCATAAAAATGGGAGGTCGTAAACCCAAACTACATAGACTGGCCAGAGAAATTTGGTTTTGGTGCGAGTCTAAAAACTTTGGCTTAGTGCTTATTACATTGCTGGTAGGCTTAACATAAAAGTGGACATGCTCAGCAGGTTGAGTAATAAGGTAAATGATGATATGGAGTGGTCATTGGACAAGAAAGTGTTTTACAAAATTCAGTTAAAAATGGGGACATGTGATGTATAACTTTTTGCCTCTGCAAAAAATCATAAATTACAAAAATATGTAACTTCTGTATCAGATCCAAAAGCTTGCGCAAATAAATGCCATTTATTTAACCTGGTCTAATATATTTTATTACATATTTCCTCCATTTAGCATGTTGGGAGCATTGCTACAGAAAATTTGGATGGACAAAACCGAGGCAATACTGATTGCTCCTCTATTTACAACGCAACCATGATTTCTGCAATTGCTCCAGTTAGTTTGTGGCCAGTGTTTTGTCCTACCAAAGGTAGATTGTATTCTAACTCTACCTAACAAACCCCAAAAACATCCACTGAAGTCGATAAAAATGGGAGCTTATATGATACCTCCAAAGTCATGGAATACCAGAAAAGCCTGCAAACATCATTATTGCATCATGGGGACAAAGCACACAAAAACAATATTCCAGTTATATTAAGAGATGGTTGTGTTTTTGTGTTGAAAGGAAAATTAGTCAAATTAATCCATCTGTGAGTGATATAATCAAATTTTATCATCCTTATTTGATTCTTGATTAGGATATAGTGCGATGAATACCAGCTTTACCTTCTTATTTGGATATAATCAGTGATCATAATCCAACAAGCAATATTCTTGTTTAAAGCTTCATGAAAGGAATTCATCATTTAAAACCAAGTTTACCAAAGTACAATTGTACCTAGAACGTTAAAAAAGTTCTAGATTTTTTGAAAACTATAGAACTGATAGATGTTTCATTAAAATTTTTAACAGTTAAATTAGTAACATTACTAGCTTTGGTTACTGGCCAAAGATGTCAATTATTTTCTTTATTAAAATTGAAGGATTTAGATAGAGAGATAAATAGTGTAAAGATAAGAACATCAAATTTGCTTAGGCAGTCAAAGCCTGGTACATATTTATCTGAAATGTATATTGAGAGCTACAGAGAAGACAAAAATCTCTGTGTTGTAGAAGCTTTAAATGAATACTTAAGACGGACTCATGATATTCGTAAATATGATGAATTGTTTCTGACAACGCAAAAGCCGCATAAACCTGCTTCGAAAAGTTCAATTTCATCATGGATAAAACTAGCATTAAAATTATCAGGGATAGATATGTCTGTTTTCTCTGCTCACAGTACTAGGAGTGCTTCTACTAGTGCAGCTGCTAGTAAAATATCTATAAGTACTGTTCTGAGGACAGCAGGTTGGAAAAAAGATTGCACATTCAGGAACCAATAACTAATGATTCATCATAAAGCTGTACGGTTCTAGACTTAAGCAAAGAAAAATGATTTCATGTAAATTGTATTACTATTCATAATTTTTCCAATGGTTAGTTATTGGATGATGTAAATAATTCTTTAAAACATATCAGGGTTTTTTTATCACTATAAGCCACTAAAGAATGTAGCACATTTCAAGCAATATGTTTTTGCAGCATCTAAGAACTTGGCCTCTAAAAAATTCCAATGATTCTCAGATAAGTGGATTGGCTTCCATAGAATTGATGGATTAAACAAGGCTTACCTGTAAGGTGCTGTTTGATCCAAATTCTATTGAGCCAATCCACCGAGAATCATAGGCCTACCCTGCACCCTCCCTAATGTCTTGATTCTTGGTAACCAAATTCTGAGATGCATTTACCTCTAAAGAACTGAAGCTCTGGTCATATGACTGGTCAAGTGTTCACTCCTATGATTCTCAGTGGATTGGCTCAATAGAATTTGGATCAAACAGCACCTTACAGGTAAACCTTGTTTAATCCATCAATTTCTCTGTTTGTGTATGAAGACAACCCAATGAAATCTGTGGACTTAAAGGCATAAATTAAGATTTATTTAATTAAATTTTCCTAAGGCCCCTTTTCCTATGTTTCTCAATGGATCAGACCCAATTTGAAAGAAACAATCCTTATGATGGTACAATCATTCTGTGAAAGATTGAAGTCAATCAGGTGAAATCTAGGGCCATGATGGGTTAACTAAGATTTTTTTATCAAATTTTCATAGGGCCCCTTTTCCCACCATACTTGTTGGATCAAACCCACTTCCGAAAGGAACAATCCAATTAATGTAATAACAATTCTGTGAATGTTTGAAGATAATTTGTTGAAAACAGTGGACTCTATTGTGTCAACACAGATTTTTTAATCAAATTTTCATATGGCCCTTTTTTCCCATGCTCCTTGACAGATCATATCCAATTTCAAAAGGAACGATCCTTATCATGGTACAATCATTCTGTGAAAGTTTGAAGAGAATCAAATGAAAACTGTGGACTCTAGAGTGTTAATGAGGATTTTTTTCATTAAATTTTAATAAGGCCCCTGTTTCTTGATCAAATTTCGAAAGGAACAATCCTTATGCTGGTGAATCATTCTCTGATAGTTTGAAGAGAATCTCTTAGAAAGTGCTGACCAAAGAGTATTAATCTCGATTTTTTTATTAAATTTTCATAAGGCCACTTTTCCTGTGTTTCATATCGGATCATACCCAATTTCGAAAGGAACAATCCTTAAGATAGTACAATCAATCTGAGAAAGTTTGAAGAGAACCGATGAAAACTGTTCGAAGATTGTTAAAGAGGATTTACAATGGATTTATTTATTAGATTTTCATTAGGCCCCCTTTCCTGTGTTTCTTGATGGATCATGCCTGATTCCTAAAGAAACAATTTTTATGATGGTACAATTATTCTGTGAAAGTTTGAAGAGAATCAAATTAAAACTGTGGACTCAAGAGTGTTAACGAGGATGTTTTAATTAAATTTTCATAAAACCCCTTTTCCGGTGTTTCTTGACAGATCTGACCCGTTTTCGAAAGGAACAATCCTATTGATAGTACAATCATTCTGAGAAAGTTTGATGAATTGATGAAAACTGTAGACTCAAGAGTATTTATGAGGATTTCCAATGGATTTTTTAATTAAATTTTCAACTTTTCTAATGTTTCTTGAAGGATCATACCCAATTTCGAAAAGGAACGTTTTTATGGTGGTACAACCATTCTGTGAAATTTCGAAGAGAATCAAATGAAAATTGTGGATACTAGATTGTTAAACAAAGATTTCTTCATAGATTTTTCCATTAAATTTTAATAAGGCCCCTTTTCCTGTGTTTTTTAATCAAATTTTCATATGGCCCTTTTTTCCTGTGTTTCTTGATGGATCATGCCCGATTCCGAAAGGAACAATCCTTATGATGGTACTATCATTCTGTGAAAGTTTGAAGAGAATCAAATGAAAACTGTGGACTCTAGAGAATTAATGAGAATCTTTTAATTAAATTTTCATAAGTCCCCTTTCCCGTGTTTCTTGAAGGATCTGACCCATTTTTGAAAGGAATGATCCATATGATGGTACAATCATTCTGAGAAACTTTGAAGTGAACCTGATAAAAACTATTGACTCTAATGTGTAAACGAGGATTTTTAATAGATTTTATAATCAAATTTTCATACGGCCCCTTTTCAAGTGTTTCTCGACCGAACATATCCAGTTTCCAAAGGAACGATCCTTATGATAGAACAATCATTCTGTGAAAGTTTGAAGAGAATCAAATGAAAACTGTGGATGTTAAGAGTGTTAATGAGGATTTTTTAATTAAATTCAATTAGGCCCCTTTACCCGTGTATCTTGACGGATCTGACCCAATTTTATAAGGAACGATCCTTATGCTGGCAAAATCATTCTAAGAAAGTTTGAAGGGAATCCGAGTGTTTATAAGGAAAAGTTAAGTGACGGCTGACGGGCGTACACACCGGTGCCAGACGGGAAAAAGCCATACAATAGCTCTAGTGGCCTTCGGCAAGTAGAGCTGAAAATGGACTTTATCCCCTTTATTACTTTAAGCAAAAATCCACAAGGCCCCTTTTCTCTTGTTTCATGACGGATCCACTCCATTTCCAAAAGGAAATTTCCCTAAGACCCTACAATCATCTAGTGAAATTTTCATCAGAATCATCTAATACCCAAAGTAGCTGTCTGCAAATGACAGAAATAGGGTACAAGATTTTCTTAGAGGTAAACTTCATTCAACAAATCAATTTGTAATTCCTCCTGTAACAGAAGCCTTTGTTAATAATGAGCTTAAAGCTCTTGATACCAATAAAGCAGTTGGTCTTGATGGCATAGGACCAAGTTTCCTGAAAATTAGTGCCCAGGCTATATCAAAGCCTTTAACATGTATATTTGATCAAAGCATATTCTCATGTACATTTCCATCAATTTTATTTGACCTTGAACTTGAAGCTATCAAAAAAATCTTTCAAATGGCACATCTACTCATGATGGAGAACAATTGTGCAAATTAATTTTGAAATCCATCCATTATTGAAGGAGAAATGCTTCGGGCAAGCACAATTTTAGTGTTTGACCTTGAGCTGTGACCTTGAACTTGAAGCTCTCCAAAAAATTCTTTCAAATGGCACATCCACTCATGATGGAGAACGATTGTGCCAATTCATTTTGAAATCCATCCATAATTGTAGACGAAATGCTTCTGACAAGCACAATTTTAGTGTTTGACCTTGAGCTGTGACCTTGAACTTGAAGCTATCCAAAAAATTCTTTCAAATGGCCCATCTACTCATGATGGAGAATAATTGTGCCAAGTTATTTTGAAATCCATCCATAAATGTAGGAGTAATTGTCCGGGACAAATTCGGACGGACTGACTTACGGACTAACTAACGCACTAACGCACATACACCAACTTGTCATAGTAGCAACTATGTCTCTCAAACCGCAAGCGGGCTCGACAAAAAGCAATATTCATCTATAAAACTCTTAATAAAGAATTTCCAGAATATATAACACAAATCTTCGAGAAAACAACAAATGCAAATCGAAGATCACATAGTCAGCAAACTCTCATGATACCAAAACCAAGAATTTAAGTTCTACAGAAACTCCCTTGAATACTCAGGTCCTAAACTGTGGAATCAGATTCCACTCCATGTCAAGAACTCCAATGATTTCAAAACATTTAAATCAGCATTTCTGACATGGTGGATGACATCTGATAATAATGTTTTTATACTATGAATCCTTCAGATTTACAAAATTATACTTTTATGTGAAACTTGATCGTGATGAAATTGTGTTATAGGTCTATGCTTTTATGTTATTTGAGACAAAATACATTTTAAATATGTGTAAATTTATCTATGACAAACTTGTACAAATTGTATGTAATGTAAATATGTGTACATTTAAAGAGGTCCAAAAGGAAGACTGGGCTTGCCCAATTGTGCAACCTCTTAAAATAAAGTCTTTATTATCATTATTATTATTATCATTAAAGTTGTCACTTTGTCAGCTTATGTAACCCCCCTCCCCCCTACCTTTGCCCCCCCCCCCCCCTGCACGGCCATTTTTTGACAGATTTTTTTTCTTTTACAAACTTGATAGCCCTTGCCCAAAAGACTCTTAATACCAAATATGAATCTAATCCGACAGTCGGTTCTTTACAAGAAGGATTTTAAAATTGTACTCTTTTTGGCCCCTTATGGGGCCCCAAGGGGAGATTACTCCATGGTGTGTACAGGTGACCTAAAATTGTTGACTTTATTGTGGTACAAGGATTTTAAAATGTAATTTTCATAAGTCACATTTTCCTGTAATTTTTGACAGATCAGGTCCTTTTGTCAACATCAAGTATCGGTATTATTGTGCAATAATTCTGAGGTGACCTAAAAATGTTGACTTTATTGTGGTACAAGGATTTTAAAAAGTAATTTTAATAAGTCACCTTTTCCTGTTATTCTTGACAGATCAGAACCTTTTGTCAACATCATGTATTGGTATAATTGTGCAATAATTCTGAAAAAGTTTAAAAAAAAATCTGATGATAGCTCTGGACTTGGTAACAATGATTTTTAAATGAAATTTTCGTAAGGCCCCCTTTCCCATGTTTCTTGACAGTTAAGACACCATTTGAAAAGAATGATCCTTTTATCTGTGAAAGTTCTCTATTTATCCTAGGAATATTGATGATCAGTCCATATAACCCTAATTTCCTGAATATGGTAATGCTTTGAAGCAGAGATCAAGTTAACTTTTGGGGTAAAAGAGTGATCACTCCCTACTTTGGGCAGCAAAAGAGTGATTCACTCTCAGCCCAGAAGGTCTAATCCCTTTTAGGAGAAAACCTACAAAAAGAGTGAAAGTGAACTACTAATCAATTTCATTTTCATTTCTGGCCCAGAGTTCTCTAATATCATCCACGGAAACTCCGCCTGCCATAATTTGAGGGTCTTATCCGATAGGCTGATTAGATGTTTTCGCGTGTTTTGCTCGGCCGATTTAATGACTGAATCAAACAACCCTAGGATAAAACTTTTAAGTACAAATTCTGCAGTATCCTCCCAACTTGGTTTAAAAAACTGAAACATTGCTCCACTGCTCGCTTCCGACATGATCTTACGTTTTCTTCCTGATATGGTAGATAACTTTGCGATGCAACAGACCGTGAAAGCGAAAACAAAACAATTTTACGTTTTCTTGAAGGAAAAAATCCATCGCAATCCAATTTATCAAATCGGTGTCGTAAAATAAACACTTCGTAAGATTTGCTAAATTTTACTTTATTTTTTTTCTTTTCTATGCGCCACTGGTAGAGATTGGCGAAGGGAGATGAAGCGTTCCAAAACGATTGTAAACATCCGGTGACAGAATATTTCCCTTTGACGATAAGAAAAAGTTTGAAATTAAGAAGATGAAATCGGTAATTTTCATTCGCCCTCGATTGTTTGAAATGCGTTACTTGCAAACCAGTGCGTCTGGTGACGCACACAGATGACTTTGAAATACGTTTTTCACAGATTTGCATGCGTAATAACGAGATCACGCACCTTATCTGGAGCTCTGGCTTTGAAGTATAGACATCAATACATACCAAATATCAAAGCTCTAGGCCTAATGGTTTAGGAGAAGAAGGTTTTCAAAGATATCATTCTTTATTCCTATCTAAAATTAGGGATTGCATAGAAAAGAGCTAATTTTCAGATTACAGTAATTCTTTGAAGTATTCGGTAGAGGGTCAATAGATGATCATACATACCAAATATAAAAGCTCTAGGCCTTATGGTTTGGGAGGAGAAGATTTTCAAAGATATCCTGCTTTATTCTTTTGTAAAATCAGGGATCCCACAGAAAAGGGCTACTTTTCAGAGTATGCTAATTCTTTGAAATACTTTGGTAGAGGGTCAATAATTTTATGATACATACCACATATAAATCTCTAGGTTTTTTCATTTTGGAGAAGACTTTAAAAGATTTCCTTCTTTATTCATTAGTAAAATCAGGGGTAGCACAGAAAAGGGCTAATTTTCAGAATATGCCAATTCATTGAAGTATTTTGGTAAATGGTCAATTATAAAGAGGATCATACATACAAAATATAAAAGCTCTAGGCTATATGATTTGGGAGAAGAAGGTTTTCAAAGATTTCCTTCTTTATTCCTTGGTAAAATCAGGGATCATAGAGGGAAGGGCTAATTTTCAGAATACAGTAATTCTTTGAAGTATTTTGGTAGAGGGTCAATAGATGTTCATACAAACCAAATAGAAAAGCTCTTGGCCTTATGGTTTGGGAGAAGAAGATTTTCAAAGATTTCCTTCCTTATTCTTTTTATAAAATCAGGGATTCCACAGAAAAGGGCTAATTTCAGAGTACGATAATTCTTTGAATTATTTGGTAGAGGGTCTATAGGTGATGATATGTACCAAATATCAAAACTCTTGGCCTTATGGTTTAAGAGGAGAAGATTTCCAAAGATTTCCTTTGTAAAATCAGGGATCGCACAGAAAAGGGTTTATTTTAAGAGTTCAGTAACTCAGTAATTCAGTAGTTCAGTAATTCTTTGAATTATTTGGTAGAGGGTCAATAGGTGATGATATAAACCAAATATCTAAGCTCTAGGCCTTATGGTTTAGAAGGAGAAGATTTTTAATAATTGTTTAGGAGGAGAAGATTTTTTAATAATTGTTTACGGGCGGACAGACAGACAGACAGATGGACAGTCAGACAATTACCAATCACAATACCTCACCTTGAGTACATTGTGCTCAGGTGAGCTAAAAAAGAGAGTTTATTCTACTAAACTATCCTTTTTTCAATTGAAATCATTTAATATCTTGAGATGAAATAAATATTCAAAACAAATTGCAAAGAGAAAATAGAAAAAGATTACTGGAAATTTCCTTTTTGTTCTGATATTCATAAAATTGAATACAACCTTAAGTCTAAACACAAGTGATAAATTAACAATTTGATGCAATATAAATGCGAAAATTGGGTCCCCTTATTTTACAGTGAGAGGTAGAGGTGATCGTAACCAACACCAGGTGTTTGGCTATTTTGGGTCAAGTTTCAAGAGTTGGCACTAGTGACTAGTGAGTAGCTGGTCCCTTGTCAGTCTATGTATAATGTTAGTGAGCATGCTTAAACATTTTATCTATCGGATTTAGTGCAAAAACTTGAGAGAATTTTTCATGCAACGGGTAAGCCCTACTTTAATAGGAAAAAACACACACACCTGCATTGTGTTGATATATTAAGTTTACCATCTATGATAGATGAGGTACTATTCTCAATTTGCACAAATCGAGTGAAACAATATTAATCCATTGGAATTTTATGATCTTGTATAATATTTTCAACAGTTTTCTCCTGTACGTTTGAATTACTCAACCATTCTTTGCTACCGTAGTACCCGGTTATTTATCAATTATCATTTAAAGTACAACCACAATCTCGTTTTACCTTTACACTTGTCGAAAATCAACAGACAAATTTATTAGAAATCATTTTGATTTTAATGTCATGTTTCTTGCAATTTACTTAGGAGCGTTAATTGTCCTCTATGGACATTAGATAAATGCAATCAACGATTGTGGTTCTAGCACTTCACCAGCCTGAAGTTTTGCCAAGCATCATGACTAATAATTTTTGAATATGTTTTCTGTCATAATTTTCCATTTTTTTCCTCAGGAAATAAACAAATTTTGGATAAATCTTTGGACTAAAAAAGAATGTGGTTTCTCTTTCTTTTTTGAAATCAACTCACATTCTATTCTCTTTCTTTCTATACCGTACCTAAGCTTGAGCAGCACTTGACAAAAAGTGAAAGGCAATCTTTGTACAATAAATCAAATTTTCAACAAGAGGACCATGATGGTCCTAGATCGCTCACCTGAATAGACCTTTTCATACTCTCACTGCGCATGCGTCAAAACAAATCTAGTTTAATGCGATATCTACCCGAGACTATGTCACATGGTTGATTGCAGGGAGTCAATAAATGATCACCATATAAACCTATATAAATTGGCTATTTTGAACGAGCAAAAATAAAGATAAAAATAAAAATTTTGGTGAAAAAAGAGTTTCAACCTGTGAGCAGACATATGTAGGCCAATTATAGCAAGAAATTTTGATGATATTATCGTCAATTTGCAATCAAATTGAGTTTAAAATGGCCTGGTATCTAGGCCATATGAAATATAAAGTACCTGGAATTTGGAAATAGTTTTCTTTTCATACAATAATATTTCAAATGCAATAAGATTTTTTGAAAATATTTTTAACACCCACCAGTCCTAATATACATACAAGAACTGAAAATCAAAGAGTTATGTTTTAACACTCAGAACGAACACTAAATGGTCACTTTGAATTATGGTAATATCAAACAAATTCCTATAAGTTTTTTGTGACGGATATAAATGGTTATGTGATATTTACAACTTTCGACACAACACGAAAGAAATAAGCCCTCCCAATTTTTCCAGCACACTGATTGGTTAGATTTGCAAATAGGCATCAACCATAGGCACGTCAATCATGGCAAATCCCGCCTTTCACATGGCAGGCCTGATCATACAAACAAGTGACAATAATCCTGATTGACATGATTAGCTCAATTGATTTGTTTAATCTTTAGTGCATTTAAATACTATTTACCACATTTTGGAAGATACAGATAAATGTGGCTTTAGATATGCCATAAAAGTGGTCTATGTTGATACCAATCTCATATCAATTTCGATTGATCAAAGGATGCGACCGGGTGTCATTTCAACCGGCACGATGATATCATACCATTGTGTTTATATACCAGCTTTTTTTCCAAAATCAAATGAAGTGGAAACGCTTATTTTCATTGAATGGATATAAAAATTGTTTTGTCGCTGCAGGATTTATTGTGAGGTAGGCTTTCATTTTCAAAAATCTAGTTTTAATATTTGAATATTTAGCTTTACTAGTAGATCAACTGATCAAGGGCCAATGTGCATATTATAGACAGAATATCATCGATTGGCTAACTAAAGGTTGTAAATACAATTTGATTCAAAGTTTTGGTTGCTTACCCGACGATATAATGTCTTAACCATATTGAGCTTTAATTTCAACTTTTCTCACACAAACTATCACAACTATTTCCAGTGGCAAAGAACATGAATTTCGGTGATTCTAATGTTTGTCAGAAACAAAATGGGTTAAATACATTTCCATGGTGCATTCCCCTTCATTCATTACAAGCGTTTGTTTCAATATAAACTATATACCAGGTTATGAGACATTTTATTGAATATGGTGAAACATAGATAATGAAACAAGAGAGCTAAAAAGTTCGTACATATCATCTAGGAAAACAATAAATAGGGTTTAGGTCAAACATTTTTGAGTACACATGATGTGATGAAAATAATCTTTTCTCTGCTTCATATGGGTATGTAACTAAGAGATCTTCAGGTATCCAGGCCAGGCCGGTACAAACACAATTTTTGTACAAGACAAATCATATTTGACATGCAATCAAATTATAACCTTTAACAGGAAGAGCAGAAATTGTGGTAGACGTCTTGAGAAATCCATGACCTAATTATGCGTTCCCATCAGTTACCAGTCAACTCGGCCCATTGAATCACTCCGCCCGGTCAACTCGGCCTGGTCAACTCGGCCCAAATATACAGTATATAGTAATGCAATAATATTGAAAAATATATGAAACTTTTGTAAAAAATAATATCCCGTATCTATTTTTTGCTTATTAATTTATTTTCTTTTATTGAAATAGTGTTATATTGTTAACATATTAGGAATCAGGGCCGATTAAAATGGTTGTTGTTTTTCAATGTAATTTTTAATTTGCAACCACTTAAAATCAAATTGACCGTCATTACATATATGTCTTTATTCCTGACAGCTTGCTAGTAAACCAGAATATTTTGTTATAATTCAGAAGTATTCACACACAAAAAAGAAGCAGATGAAAATAACAGTTCCCTCTCCCCTTAATATTTCTTTTGTCAAATTTTGCCAATCACTATATACTGTACCATATATTGGGGCCGAGTTGACCGAGCCGAGTTATACAATGGGCTGAGTTGCCGGTGGGCCGAGTTATAAATGGGCTGAGTTGACAGGTCACCTTCCCATCCATCTGGTACGTAAGTCAAATCAGCCTATCGAAGACATGACATTAATCTTGGATATAACCATCGTCTCGAGGGTTAATGCCTTTACTCATCACTAAATAATCTTCGATTGTCAAGAAATCAAACAACAACTGGGATTTAAATCAGGAATCAACATTCTAGTTTAGTATCAGGGCAGGATATAAACAAGTGTGCATGCATGCGTTGTACACCAAATAGTGTTGATAATAATGTGCATTCAGTAGGTTAGGTTTGCCCCAGTGTATTTGAAATAACAAATAACTTCACAAAATCAATATTTAATACATTAATGTTAGTATAAATGACAGATCATAGCATTTTATCCATAAAAATACCAAAATAGGTTAATGTCGTCCATGCAATTCCCTACGGACCCATTTAATATATACGAAGCTGTACGGCCCATATCACTCATACCGCGTGTTTCAAGTAACATATGTATTTATGCTCAATTTCATTGATAGTTTGTTTCATCGGAGATAACCGATATGAGATTTGTATTGCATTTGCAGATTCATTTCTAAGTAATATAAAATGATGTGAAGATACACGCTGTCCTTTCATATGTATGGTCTTTAAATCAAAACTGACGATCTAATTATTTGTATGTATCGTGGAAATTATATTCGTAGTATGTAGTTCGCCTGTTAAATCAAAAGTTTCAAAAGAATTATGATAATTTTGTAATGAAACTTTTAAAAATGATGCCATCTTTTAAGAGTGTCCAAAAATACAGGAATACATGAGATAGTAGAATCGTGCGACAACAATGAGTAGCTTCAAACCTTCGGATTGCCGCAACTCAAAAAATGCAACTAGAGCAAAATATCTATAACCAGTTTCATGAAGATTGAGCCAAAACTATGACTTCTATATTGAAAACAAAGAAACTGTTATTAAGGCCCCTTTTCCTGTGATTTCCTATAGAACCTTCCCACAATCTATAAGGTTCATCTTTTGACTAACAATTATCCTGACTAAGTTTTATGACCATTGAGTCAAAATTGTGGCCCCTAGAGTGTAAACAAAAAAAATTGTCATTCAAGCCTTTTTTCCTGTGTTTTCCAGGAGAATCCTCCCATAATGGATAGGGTTCATCCTCATGATCAAACAATTATTCTGTCCAAGATTAATGAAGATTAAGCCAAAATGATTGTGGCCTCTAGAGAGTAAACAAAGAAATTGTTATTAAGGCCCCTTTTCCTGTGTTCTCGTAAACATCCTACCTAAAATCAATAGAGTTCATCCTCATGACCTAATAATCATTCTGGCAAAGTTTCATGAAGATTGATCCAAATTTGTCGCCTCTAGAGTGTAAACAAAGAAATTGTCATTAAGGCCCCTTTTCCTGTGCTTTCGAATAGAACCCTCCCATAATCAATAGGCTTCATCCTCATGGCTTACTATTATTCTGAGAACGTTTCGTGGAGATTGGATCAAAACTGTGGCCTCTAGAGTGTAAACACTTCAATTGTTGATGTTGCACAAGGCACGACAGATGACAGACATTCAACAATCACAAAAGCTCACCATGAGCAAGGTGAGCTTTAAATGGGTATCTGAATTTTAAAAACATAATTTGGTGACTGGGTGTTTACAAGAGGCTTCAAGATTTAAGAAAATCTAGCAAAAATGGTCAAACCATCCAAAGTCAAAGGTGGGTGTTTATTAGATCATTGGACTTTATCAGAAATTTTACAGTAGGTGAAATCTAATTTCTTGAATAAATGCCAACAATGTAACAAATGAAAATATCATAGAAACTTTAAATTGCTTGTCTTAGGTTTCTACATTTGTTAAATTAAAGTAGATAATTAGAATCAAAGGATTTACTTTAAAAACAAGAGGACCATGAGGGCCTGAGACGCTCTACTGGTTATCAAGTTTTCTGTTAAAGAAATCTGATATTTAAGGAAGTTAATTGCTCAAAGAAGAATGCGTAAAGAAAAAAAAAAGGGCTTAATCCCCTTTATCTTTAAAGCAACAATCCTCAAGACCCCTTTTCCCATGTTTCATGGCAGATCCACTCAATTTCCAAAAGAAAGTTACCTTATGACCCTACAATCATTCAGTGAATATTTCATCAGAATCTGACAATAATTGTGGACTTTATCACATAAACAGGATTGTTTAAAATGTAAATCAATAAGGCCCCTTTTCCTGTGTTTTCTGATGGATCAATTTCATTCCAAAGGAACTTTCCTTACAACCCGACAATTGTCCTGTGAAATTTAAAAGACAATTTGATAATGATAGTGATCTTCATCACATACACAAGAATGTTTTGAATGATAATCTGTAAGGCCCCTTTTCCTGTGTTTCGAATGCCACAATTATTCCATGCATCTTTGAAGAGAATCCAATAAAACTGTTGACTTTATTGTGTTAACAAAGATATTAAATTCAAATTCTCATAAGGCCCCTTTTCCCGTGATATTTTACTGTTGGTTTTTATCATTCTGTGAAAGTTAAAAGTGAATCCAATGAAATATTGGGAATTCATTATGTTTACTAGAATATTTAAAAAAAAATCATATGGCCCCTTTTTACATGAAATTTGATGGATTGTACACGGTTCTGAAAAGAACCATTTAAGTGATTGTACAATCATTCTGTGAAATTTTGAAGTGAAATCAAGGGACATCATTGTGTTAACCAGAATATTTAAGAAAGTTTTTCATAAGGCCCCTTTTTATGTGACACTTGCCATAATCAGATCCACTGTCAAAATCAACAATTGGAATGATGGTACAATCAATCTATGGAATCTGTGGAAATTATTGTGTTAATGAGTTTATAGTAAAATCTTCATAGGGCCCCTTTTCTCATGATACTTTACAGAACAAACCAAATTCCAAAAGGAACAATTCTAATGAAGGTACAATCATTCTTTAAAAGTTAAAGAGAATCAATGAAAACAGTGGACTGAATTGTGTCAAGAATTTTTGTAACAAAATTTTCATAAGGCCCCTTTTTCCGTGAAACTTAACAAATCAGACCCAATGTACGAAGGAACAATCCTAATGATAGTTTGAAGAAAATGATAAAGACTGAGGACTTTATTGTAATAATGATGTTTTGTAATAAAATTTTTATAAGGTCCCTTTTCTTATGTCACTTAACCAATCAGACCTAATTTACAAAGGAACAATCCAAATGATGGTACAATCTGATAAAGACTGAGGGCATTGTTGTGTTTATGAGGATTTGGTAATAATTTTTCATACAGCCCCTTTTCCTATGATACTAGACAGATCAGGCCCAATTTGGAAGGAAACAATCCTTATGATGGTACAAACATTCTGTGAAAGTTTGAACAGAATCTGATGAAAACTGCAGACTTTATCTTGGTATAAAATCTTGAAGGATCAGGTCTCATGTCATCAAAAATCGTGATTATTGTACAATGATTCTGTGAAGGTTTGAATAAAATCCAATGAAATCTCTGGACTTGGTTACAAGGATTATAGATAAAATTCTCAAAAGGCCCCTTTTCCCATGATACTAGACAGATCACGCCTAATTTGAAAAGAAAGAATCCTCATGATGGAATAATCATTCTGTGAACATTTTAACAGAATCTGATGAAAACTGTTGACTTTATTGTGGTACAAGGATTTTAAAATTAAATTTCATATTGCTCCTTTTCCTGTGATACTTGACGGATCAGGTCTAATGCAAACATCAACAATCATTATTATTGTACAATTATTCTGTGAATGTTTGAAGAAAATCCGATGAAAGCTCTGGACTTGGTAACAAGGATTTACAAGAGGGCCGTTGGCCCTGGGGCGCTCACCTGAGATAAAGGCTCTTTTTCTTTCAACAGTCTATTTTCATGTTAAGGTTAGGATTATGAAACAAGTGGGCCACAATTACATATAAACACTATGAACTTGGGGATCCAAGTCTAAATTACAAATTCCAAGGCTTTAGTGCTGATTTGAAAGAAGGAAAAAACTTTTTCCATGGGTTATAATTTAAGAAATAAGAAAGAAGTCTGTGAACTGATGCTTCTTGCCTATACCCCCCCCCCCTGGGCTCTGCCCCTGGAGACCCGAAGATCCTGATTTTAGCTATTTTGAAAGAGGTCAATATACTGATGCTTCATGCAAAATATCAAGGCTCTACGTCTTCTGGGTCAGGAGGAGAAGATTTTTAAAGATTATCTTAAATTTTACTTTTGTTGCCATGGCAACCAGAGTTTTTAATGGATTTCAATTCTTTTAGCTATTTTTGAAGGGGACCACCTAAAGAACATTTCTGCCAAATTTGGTTCAAATTGGCCCAGTGGTTTGGGAGGAGATGTCATTTAAAAAATCGTTCTTTATTTCTATATAAACCCAACCCCCTGGGGCTCCGCCCCTGGGGACCCGAGGATCATGATTTTAGCTATTTTGAAAGAGGTCAATATACTGATGCTTCATGCAAAATATCAAGGCTCTACGCCTTCTGGGTCAGGAGGAGAAGATTTTTAAAGATTATTTTAAAATTTCACTTTTGTTGCCATGGCAACAAGAGTTTTTAACGGATTTCAATTCTTTTAGCTATTTTTGAAGGGGACCACCTAAGGAACATTTCTGCCAAATTTGGTTCAAATTGGCCCAATGGTTTGGGAGGAGATGTCATTTAAAAAATCGTTCTTTATTTCTTTATAAACCCCACCCCCCTGGGGCTCCGCCCCTGGGGACCCGAGGATCATGATTTTAGCTATTTTGAAAGAGGTCAATATACTGATGCTTCATGCAAAATATCAAGGCTCTACGCCTTCTGGGTCAGGAGAAGAAGATTTTTAAAGATTATTTTAAAATTTCACTTTTGTTGCCATGGCAACCAGAGTTTTCAACAGATTTCAATTCTTTTAGCTATTTTTGAAGGGGACCATCTTAGGAACATTTCTGCCAAATTTGGTTCAAATTGGCCCAGTGGTTTGGGAGGAGATGTCGTTTAAAGAAATTGTTGACGGACGACGCACGACGCACGACGCACGACGCACGACGCACGACGCACGACGGACGACGGACGGACGCCGGACGAAAGGCGATCACAATAGCTCACTTGAGCACTACGTGCTCAGGTGAGCTAATAAATGAAATTTTCATAAGGCCCCTTTTCCTGTGTTTCTTGACAGTTCAAACCCTGTTATGAAAAGAATGATAGTTATGACCTTCCAATCATTCTCTGAAAGTTTCAACAAAATCTAATCAAAGCTGTGGGCTTCATTGTGTTAACAGGGTTTTATTAATTGAGTTTTCATATAGCCCCTTTTCCCATGTTACTTGATGGATCTGAACCAATTCCAAAGGGAACTCTTCTTACAAAAGTATAATTATTCTGTTTGAGTATAAAGACAACCCCATCTCATCTGTGGACTTACAAGCATTAATTAAGATTTTTTTTAATTGAATTTTCCTAAGGCCCCCTCTTCCTATGTTTCTCAATGGATCAAACCCAATTCCCAAAGGAACAATCCATATGATGGTACAATCATTATGTGAAAGTTTGAAGTAAATCAGGTGAAATCTAGAGCCATGATGTGTTAACTAAGATTTTTTTATTAAATTTTCATAGGGCCCCTTTTCCCATGAAACTTGACGGATCAAACCTACTTCCAAAAGGAACAAACCATTTAATGTAATAATCATTCTGGGAATGTCTGAACAGAATTTGTTGAAAACTATGGACTCTATTGTGTTAACGAGGACTTTTTCAATCCAGTTTTTATCGGGCCCCTTTTTCCCGTGGTCCTTGACTGATAATTCCAAATTTTGAAAGGAACAATTTTTATGACGGTACATTCATTCTGTGAAAGTTTGAAGTCAATAAGATGAAAACTATGGACTCTAGAGTGTTAACAAAGATCTTTGAATTAAATTTTAATAAGGCCCCTTTTCCTATGTTTCTTGAGGAATCTTATCCGATTCCGAAAGGAACAGTCCTTATGATGGTACAATTATTCTGTCAAAGTTTGAAGAGAATCCGTTGAAAATTATTGGCTCTAGATTATTAATGAGAATTTTTTATCAAAATTTTCATAAGGCCCCTTTTTCCTGTGTTTCTTGACGGATCATACCCAATTTCAAAGGAACAATCCTTATTATAGTACAATCATTCTGTGAAAGTTTGAGGGGAATCTGATGAAAACTGTTGACTCCAGAGTGTTAAAGAGGATTTCTTAAAAGATTTTTATTAAATTTTCATAAGGCCCCTTTTCCCATGTTTCCTGATGGATCTGACCAAATTCCCAAAGGAACAATCCTTATGATGGTACAATCGTTCTGTGAAAGTTTAATTAATTAATTAATTAATTAAGTTACAATCTGATGAAAACTGTGGATTCTAGAGTGTTAACGAGGATTTTTTTATTAAATTTTCATAAGGCCCCTTTTCCCTTGTTTCTTGACAGATCAGACCCATTTTCAAAAGGAACGATCCTTAGGATGGTACAATCATCCTGAGAAAGTTTGAAGTGAATCAGATGAAAACTGTGGACTCTATCGCGTAAACGAGGATTTTTAATGGAATTTTTAATTGAATTTTCATAAGACCCCTTTTCCCATGTTTCTTGACGGATCATACCCAATTTCAAAAGGAACGATCCTTATGTTGGTACAATCTTTCTGTGAAAGTTGAAATACAATCTGATGAAAAGTATGGACTCTAGAGTGGTAATGAGGATTTTTTAATTAAATTTCATAAGGCCCTTTTTCCCGTGTTTCTTGACAGATCATACCCATTTTCGAAAGGAACGATTCTTATGTTGGTACAATCATTCTGAGGAAGTTTGAAGAGAATCCGATGAAAACTGTGGACTCTATCGCGTAAACAAGGAATTTTAATGGAATTTTTGATTAAATTTTCATAAGGCCCCTTTTCTCGTGTTTCTTGACGGATCATACCCATTTTCGAAAGGAATGATCCTTATGATGGTATTATCATTCTTTGAAAGTTTAAAGAGAATCCGATGAAAACTGTGGAATCTATCGCACAAAGGAGGATATTTTAATTAAGTTTTCAAAAGGCCCCTTTTCCAGTGTTTCTTGACAGATCATACTTATTTTCGAAAGAAACTATCCTTATGATGGTACAATCATTCTGAGAAAGTTTGAAGAGAAGCTGATGAAAACTGTGGACTCTATCGCGTAAACAAGGATTTTTCATTGAATTTTTAATTAAATTTTCATAAGGCCCCTTTTCCCGTGTTTCTTGAAGGATCATACCCATTTTCAAAAGGAGCGATCCTTATGATGGTACAATCATTCTGTGAAAGTTTGAAGGGAATCTGAAGAAAACTGTGGACTCTATCACGTAAAGGAGGATTTTTTAATTAAGTTTTAATTAGGCCCCATTTCCCGTGCTTCTTGACAGATCTGACCCAATTTCGAAGGAACGATCCTTATGATGGTACAATCATTCTGTGAAAGTTTGAAGGGAATCCGATGAAAACTGTGGACTCTATCGCGTAAACAAGGAAAAGTTTAACGGACGGACAACGGATGGACGGACGCACAGACAGGAAGGGAAAAAGCCACTGCTATAGCTCTAGTGGCCTTCGGCCAGTAGAGCTAAAAATCAAAGACCTGAAAGGCCTGAGAGTTGCGACAATAGACAGACTGTCTGGAATTCATTACTTAACATAAACTGAAGTCTGTTGGCCCTCGACTGATCAAATGAGATTGATCCACTTAAAAGTAAATTCTGTGTGTGTAGTTTTGTTTATTTAATTCTGTGTTAGTGAGTTCTATTTTTAAAGCCTAGTGTGATTGGATCTTGCAGAGCTGAATCTAGGTTTTCATAAAAGTGGGCCAACTCCCCCATCACATTTCAAATTGTGGGCCAATGTTTCAGATTTTAGCCACATGCGGAAATTACTTTTTTTTTTTAAAAGTTCTGACTACCCTAAAAAGAAAGGCACACAAAACACAAGTGCCAAAGAAGATCTTTTGGAAACACACATTTTTTCATTGTTCTTTCATTTTATAAGATAAGTTATCAAGGTTGGGGGATCTGGTAGAGCTTTGAGTATGGTCAGATCCCACCGCTGGTTAACCTTTGACATACAGGCTGCTGTATTTACTATTGCAAATCAAGAGAATATGAAATGTGAACAATTCTGGATCACCATGACATCACTCTATGTAATATATGCAACCAAAATATCGTAAGTACAGCTTCAGTGAAGTTGTACTCACAAGGACTCGGCCACCTATCGACGATATTTCGATGTTGTTGAAGTTTTGATTGACACATTTTTACAAAGGATATGTATAAATAATGAAGCGCCCGAAAGAGAAAATTAAAATACCCCTAAAGACTATCAAACTCTTTGTGTATTATTCCAATTTTTTTTACACTAATCTATTCACTAGACATAATAACCAGCTTTCGTATCTGCTTCTTATTCATTTATTATCCGACAACTATTCTGTCCTGATGGAGAATACGACTTCGGAAGCTGGGGTCGACTGTATTGTGTCGAAAAGAAATGTGAAATCAGATTAAATAAAGCTTTATCTATAGTGTGTATCGATATCACTTACGACTCTATGGCCTTAGAATTCCTGCACATTATTACCCATTGAAGTGTAACTTTATCGGGGGAGCTGACTGGGGATTCTATTTATAGATTATTCCAGGGTACGTATAAACATCTTTACACAATGCAATAGAAATTCGGGGTTTTCTCAAGAGCATCTAAATGGATTCACGTTAAACGCATCGCTGAATTAACAATGCGCCAACCTTTTTAAACGTGACAAGTGGCGCACGGCCTTATGTTTTTTGCGTCCTGAACTAATCAAAAGCGTGAATCCTGCAATCCCGCGCCCTAGATTCAGCTCTGATCTTGCATTTAGGTAATATTTTCATACAATTGACTTCATATCACACAGGTTACTTAAAAGAATCATGGATTAAATTATCTGAGGTGAATTGTGTTTTGAAACATTTTCCCAATATTTATAGACATCAGAGAATATTTCTTCTCAGTGTTGCACAACAAGCTCTGGAAAGCAGTTTTTAAATCACCATAGCAAATTCAGAAGACAGAGTTAATTGGGTAGAAAGTAACTTCTAGTTGTATAAATCTGGTTTCTGTTTCTCATCAGAGGTACTTTCAGTGCTTTGATTATACAAATTATTGAACTTAAAATCCAAGCTGAAATTTTGAATGAATACTAAAATAAATAAACCTCAATACATATAATAAAAAGTTCGTACATATCATCTAGGAAAAAAATGAATAGGGTTTAGGTCAAACATTTTTGAGTACGCATGATGTAATGAAAATAATCTTTTCTCTGCTTCATATGGGTATGTAACTAAGAGATCTTCAGGTATCTTTAGAAAATATATGCCTTAATTCGCCTGGGCTTCAAAGTTGAAAATATTTCAAACTTATATTTCCTTATATCACATTCAACCTGAGAGTTCGAGGTTCGATGAGAGAATGACAGAAAATCGGTTCGAAAAATTATCTTACTAAATTTGGGAAAGCCCGGGCCAGGCCGGTACAAACACAATTTTTGTACAAGACAAATCATATTTGACATGCAATCAAATTATAACCTTTAACTGGAAGCGCAGAAATTGCAGAAAACCATGACCTAATTCGGCATTTCCATCCATCTGGTAGGTAAGTCAAATCAGCCTATTGAAGATATGACATTAATCTCAGATATAACCATCATCTCGAGGGTGAATGCCTTACTCGTCACTAAATAATCTTTGTTGCATGTCACGAAAATCAAACAACAACTGGGATTTAAATCAGGAATCAACATTCTCGTTTAGTATCAGGGCAGGATATGAACAAGTGCGTGCGCATGCGTCGTACTCCAAATAGTGTTGATAATAATGTGCATTCAGGAGGTAAGGTTTGCCCCAGTATATTTGAAATAACAAATAACTTCACAAAATCAATATTTAATACATTAATGTTAGTATAAATGACAGATTATAGCATTTTATCCTTAAAAATACCAAAATAAGTTAATATCGTCTATGCAATTCCCTACGGACCCATTTAATATATACAAAGCTGTACGGCCCATAAAACTTATACGGCGTGTTTCAAGTATCGTATGTATTTATGCTCAATTTCGTTGATAGTTTGTTTCATCGGAGGTAACTGATATGAGATTTGTATTGCATTTGCAGATATATTTCTAATAAAATATAAAACGACGTGAAGATACATGCTGTCCTTTCGATGGTATGGTCTTTTAATCAAACAGACGATCTAATTATTTGTATGTATCAAGGTTATTTATGCGTTGAATGTAGTTCGCTTGTGAAATCAAAAGTTTCGAAAAAATAAGGATAATTTGGTAATGAAACCTTTAAAAATGATGCCATCTTTTAAAAAAGTGTCCAAAAATTTATAATTTGGACTGGTAACACAGAATGAGCCTATTTAAGAAACCACAATGTCAGGGAGGTTATTAGTTCCGGGCCATCGGAGGAATACATGAGATAGTTAAATTGTGCGCCGACAATGAGTAGCTTCAAACCTTCGGTTTGTCGCAACTCAAAAAATTCTCTTTTTAAGTTTAAAAGGACAATTAGTTTTCATCACCAAGATTTTTTTTTTTTTAATGAATTTTGATCTCCTGTAAATAACATGACATTCATAATAACATCCACCATTATTTTCACTGCCTGAAAGTATGGCAACAAATCTTGTAGATTGATAAAATAATCTTAGTGTGCCTCAGAAATAATTGAATCTTCAGAAGAGAAAGAGTTTGATATAAAGAAAAAACAAGATGTGTTTAGTTGGCAGGTTAAGTTTTGCAGGCAGACAGACAGACAGACACCGGTAAAACAATATGCCCCCGATCTTATAGTTGCGTGGGCATAAAAAGTTCCTGTACTGCCAACGGTAAACAAGGGCTTGCAACCATCCAATCGACAGAGGTGCAAATAAAGTAAGCATGTCACCTGTTGATACAAGCTTGACTTACAATGAAAGGCCGTATAATTGATTTACTATCCCCTTATTTGATAGCCACTGGGAAAAATGTGATTATTGCCTATCATATTGAGGCTACTTCGATTTCGCCTTGATCAGCAACTCTGGCAAAGTTTGACAAAACCAGGTGATTTCTTTGCCTGAATTACTCACTCTCCTGAGCTATGACAAACCATGTAAGCCCTTAAAAGCAATGGTTTTTTATCCAGTTACAGGGAAAGCTAAGGAGTATTCCTGTGAAATTTGGTTTAAATTCATAAAAGTTTGTCAGCCGATTTGTTTAAAATAAAGTTCACAATTGCAAGGACGGATGCAACATCATGACCACTGCTCCAGATGAAATTGAATTTTCATTTTGAAATATCAGCTTTTCTTGTTATGTCCAATTTTTTACAGGGTTTTTTAGCTGATCTTAAAATTTCAGGTTGAAATTTGCCTGTTAATCAGATAATATGTCTATCAAACACTGTTTCTATAGGTAATTTTGATTATTAACTAACATTTGACATTTATCTCACTAAATTGATTGTTGTTTTTTTACCAGAATCAGCCATTGGTTACTTAAGACTGCTGCTGTTTAATAGGTCAAATTATTATTATGTTTTAAGTGATTTGTTTCATGGTGGTTTACATACATAAAAATGTGAATATAAAATAAAGAGTAAAGTACCATTCAAAATGTGATGTCAATGTTTATACGTATATGGTACAAGCATTATATACAAAAGAACAAAAACATAATTTACTCTATGGAAAAATGAAATTTCTCAATGCTTTGAAATATCTACAAATTTTCTGCTTATTAAAGAGGTAGGCTTATTTCATTAACGAGATGACAATAACCAGTCTCACCTATTGATGTGATTGACTTATTGTGAAAATCTTGTCATTTAAAGTGCTTTAGCTTCTAAATAAATTGACCATGGAACTTTAACTATATCAAGAATAAGGCGGAAAAGTTTCAATAATTTAAATAAGATGAAAAACATTAAACTTTGAAGGAAATCTTGTATAATCCAATGTATACATAGTAAATTTAGACCAGAACTACCCAGAGAGATCAAGGGAAGTAACTGGTGAAGCAGGAAACTCCATATATCGCTATAGTCCTATTGACCAGCTTGCTTCTTGGTACATAAAAACAAGTTACACAATTTTCCCTTGACAACTGGTCCAAATTGAAAGATGTTACAGTCTACAATTGAAAGCTTATGAAATTCTGAATTTTTGTTTCTTACTGGGGTACAAAACATTGTGGATAATGAAGACAAGCAATTTCTTCAATTATCACAATGTTTTTAATTATTTTTTTTTCTCGTGTGCGTCTAAAAGTGTCATTGCGTGGGAATGGGTTGTAGTGGATTTGATATGAAAAACAAGGTGGCAAATTGTCACAAAATATGTCCGTAACACTTCTGGTTGTTGATTGGGGAAGAGGATTAAAATTCAAGACTAATTTCAAGAAAGAGTATTAATTCAAAAATGATAACTTATGGTTCTGGTGTCTTTCTTGTTACCATGAGGTTTTGAAAACTATAGACTGTCACACTATAAGAGATTTGAAACAAAATCAAATGAGAAAAACAACAAAGGGGAATAATTAAAAATATTAGTCAGGTAGAGTTATGGTTCTTGTGACCTGAACTTCCCCTTGGTGATAACTACCAACTCATGAAGTTTCATGATCATAGCTTTAACACTTTCATGATATAATCCAGACAAAATACAAGTATGAACAAAGTCTGAAAAACAACAAAAGGCAATAACTATCAATATAAGCCAGGTAGAGTAATGGTTCTTGTACACTGCACTTCCCCTTGATGAGATCTATCTACCCATGAAGTTTCATGATCATAGCTTATATACTTTAAGAGATATGCTCCGGACAAGATCCAAGTATGAAAAACAACAAAGGGAAACAACTAAAAAAACAGCAATGTAGAGTTATGGTTCTTATGCACTGCACTTCCCCTTGATGAGATCTTTCTATCCTTGAAAATTAATAATCATTGCTTGATTAGTTTAAGAGATATGCTTCGGACAAGATCCAAGTATGAAAAAAACAACAAAGGGCAATAACTCAAAAAACAAGCAAGGTAGAGTTATGGTTCTTGTGCACTGCACTTCCCCTTGATTAGATCTATCTACCAATGAAGTTTCGTGATCATAGCTTATATACTTTCAGAGATATGCTCTGGACAAGATCAAAGTATGAAAAAACAACAAAGGGCAATAACTCAAAAAATAAGCCAGATAGAGTAATGGTTCTTGTGCACTGTACTTCCCCTGGATGAGATCTATCTACCCATGAAGTTTCATGATCATAGCTTGAATACTATTAGAGATATGCTCCAGACAAGATCCAAGTATGAAAAAAACAAAGGGCAATAACTCAAAAAACAAGCAAAGTAGAGTTATGGTTCTTGTGCATTGCACTTCCCCTTGATGAGATCTATCTACCCATGAAGTTTCATGATCATAGCTTATAAACTTTTAGAGATATGCTCCGGACTAAAGTGCATGCCACCAGCCCTCCAGACGCCCTGACACCTGGAAGCCTTGACACTAGGGTGATCCCATTATACGTCCCGTTTTTCAACAGGCTTTTAATAACCATTCTGTGGGTTGAATGTCACAACTAAATTCTTCTTTATCCACAATATTGTCATGATTTATAAAAAAAGACACTAGAATTTGAAAAGAAAAGGATTAAGAAGGGTATAATTTAGAAAGGCTGACTCAAACTAGAAATTGTCGCAAAGTGGACTATTACCCCCTCCCCCCAACAGTACTTGTCCATATACAAGTGGTATCTGCCAAAGGGCCGTAACAAAATATGGACTTTTTAATTAAAGGGCCATAAATCAGTCAAAAATAAATGGACCATAACCAAAATAGGATATGCACACGTCTGACTTATACCTAGTCTTTCGTGAAATTTGAATCAAATCCGTTAAATGGTTGCTCAGAAATTGAGAGGACATAATTTTCACCATAGGGCCATATTTCCATCAACAAGAGGGCTGTTGGCCCTGGGGTGCTCACCTGTGATAAAGGCTCTTTTTCTTTCAACAGTCTAATTTCATGTTAAGGTTAGGATTATGATACAAGTGGGCCACACTAACATAAAAAGACTATGAACCTGGGGATCCAAATTCTAAATTACAAATTCCAAGGCTTTAGTGCTGATTTGAAAGAAGGAAAAAACTTTTTCCATGGGTTATAATAAAAGTCTTAATTACAAAATCCAAGGCATTGGGGCAAATTGAACTAAAGGAAAAAAATTTTTCCTTCCTCTGGATCCATGGGTTATGATATCAGAAATAAGTCTGTGATCTGACGCTTCATGCCTATAACCCCGCCCCCCCCGGCTCCACCCCTCAGGGGACCCTAGGTTCATGATTTTAGCTATTTTGTAAGGGATCAAATACTGATGCTTCATGCAAAATATCAAGGCCCTTACGCCTTTTGAGTCAGGAGGAGAAGATATTTAAAGATCAATTTAAAACTTCACTTTTGTTGCAATGGCAAGAGAGTATTTTACAGATTTCAATTATTTTGGTGAGAGACAAATAGTCGGAAAGGATGAGTGCTACTGTTGGGGCCCTTACATAAAGAACAAATTCCACAGCCAAGTAGTTCCTACTCAAAATAAAAAGAGTCATTTCTATTTTAAAATGTAAATTTCTTTTTTGATTTATCAAACACTATGTTGTTGGTAGTCTTTGGAAGCTCAGAATTGGTCTCATCAAAACAATACCAAAGAGTTCTAACAAGAGGAATAACTGTTACAGAATTAGATTGGTATCACACTTTGTTATCTAGATCTCAAAGAGTCAGGTAAACCAAGACATAACACCCTTAACACCGTCACCATGAACCCTCATGACGGCAAAATGTATGATAAAGCAACAAAGAATTTGTCCAGTCTATTTGAGTCAGACTTACCGAACATTTATATTCATCACGGTATCATACTGTTCTAATGATGTGTTTTCAATTGTTCCTTTTTGGACTATTCCTGCATTGTTCACCTGAAAATTCAATAAACTAGAGGAGTTTGAGTATCTGTATGACTCTATCAGCCTTTACTGTTTTAACCCATTACCACACAAGAGAATTTTAGACAGGTCCAAATTGAAAGGAGTTGCAGACAACATTTAAAAGTTCATGAAATTTTGGATTTTTTCAACTGTCTTGGTAGAAAACATCTTGTGACAAGCAATTTCTTCATTTTACACAATAATTTCTCAGTTGTCTTTCTTGAGGGGCGTCCAAAAGCATCACTGTGTGGGAATGGGTTAAAGATCAATGTAATAAATGATCTATGCCATATAAGCCAATTGAAATTGATCACTGGAATCCTTTCAAATGTTTGGATTTAAATCATAGAATGTTTTTAGCAAAATTATACCATTTCCTAATATGGTTAGTCAAATGAAGTACTAATTGTGATGGTACCTTCAAAGATGTTCCCAAAAATATGATTTTGAAATTGTGTGTATTTCAGTTTATTTATTGTCCCTACCGTAGCACATGCCCATATGAGCGACGCCCCCAAAAGACGGTTAGTTGTTACGGAGGATAGTGCAATGATACAGGACGAAACTGCTGATAGCCCAGCCTGGTTCTTTTACGAGCTTGATGGATAGAAGCCGTCACACGGGCCCTCGGTTTAAAGTCTTGTCCGAAAGACGATTAGTTGTGCTAGTTGATATGGTCAGCCCGTGATCTTGAGGTTTGAAGTCACTTGCTCTACCAACTGAGCTAATCGGGCTGACAATTTTGAAATTGGAAACACATATTTCTTTTAAGGCAGACACTCTGAAAACAAGAGGCCCATGAGGGCCTGAGATGCTCAACTTTTTATTAATTTTTCCGTTTAAAAAATCTGATATTTAAGGAAGTTAATTGCTTAAAGAAGAATGCATTAAAAAAATACAAATTGGACTTTATCCCCTTTTTCATTTTTAGCAACAATCCTCAAGGCCCCTTTCCCGTGTTTCATGACAGATCCACTCAATTTCCAAAAGGAAGTTTCCTTCTGACTCTACAATCAAATAATAATTGTGGACTTTATCACATAAACAGGATTGTTTTGAGTGAAAATCCATAAGGTCCCTTTTGCTGTGTTTTCTGGTGGATCTAATTTATTTCCAAAGGAACTTTCCTTACTACCAGGGCTCCAGAAAACCGATAAATTGGACCAAATTTTGGACCTAATTTTGAATTGCCAGACCAATCCCAAAAATAACACTAACAAGAGGACCATGACATTCCTAAATTGCTCACCTGAAAAATCTACTGTTAAAAAAATGTATGTAGAGGCAGATATTTATAACCAGTTTCATGAAGATTAGTCCAAAACTGTGGCCTCTACAGTGTAGTCATGACCTAAAAGATATTCTGTTCAAGTTTCATGAAGAATGAGCCTAAATTGTGGTCTAAAGAGTGTAAACAAAAAAATTGTCATGAAGGCCCCTTTTCCTGTTTTACCAATAGAACCTTCCCATAATCAATAGGGTTCACTATTCTGGCCTATTCTGAAGATTGGGCTAAAATTGTGGCCTCTAGACTGTAAACAAAGAAATCATCATTAAGGCCCCTTTTCCTGTGTTTTCCGAAAGAACCTTCTAAAGTCAATAGGGTTCATCCTTAAGACCTTACAATTATTCTGTCCAAGTTTCATGAAGATTGGGTCAAAACTGTGGCATCTAGAGTGTAAACACTTCGTGTTCTGGTGAGCTAAAAATCGGTCCGAAATCTTCATAACTTTCTCATTGAATTATTGATAAACATGCCCACCATCTATCACAAGAGCCGTTGGAAAGGGATTATGCTCCCCCAAATAAGACTTTGTCACAAAACTGTATGCCTTTATTGGACAAAAATTTTCTTATTGAATGCCACTATAGTTTGAGAGTTCAGTTCACAAGAAATTTGGAAGTTTGACAATTATTGAAGGAATCTGTTTGGCCTCAGAGGCCTGATCCTAGTAAAATTCAATGTCATTATATGGAAAATTTTGAAGTGAATCCAGTGAAATCAAGGGACATCATTGAGTTAACTAAGTATTTAAGAAAGTTTTTCATAAGGCGCCTTTATATGTGACACTTGCCATAATCAGATCCACTGTCAAAATCAACAATTGTAATGATGGTACAATCAATCTGTGTAATCTGTGGAAATTATTGTGTTAATGAGTTTATAGTGAAATTTTCATAGGGCCCTTTTTCCCATGATACTTTACAGAACAAACCCAATTTCAAAAGGAACAATTCTAATGAAGGTACAATCATTCTTTAAAAAATAAAAAAGAATCAATGAAAACAGTGGACTGAATTGTGTCAAAAATTTTTGTAATAAAATTTTCATCAGGTCCCGTATCTCCAGAAACAAATCAGACCCAATGTACAAAGGAACAATCCTAATGATAGATAGTTTGAAGAAAGTGATAAAGACTGAGGACTTTATTGTGATAATGATGTTTTGTAATAAAATTTTCTTAAGGCCTCTTTTCTTGTGTCACTCAACAAATCAGACCCAATTTACAAAGGAACAATCCAAATGATGGTACAATCATTCTATTAATTAAAGTTTGAAGAGATTCTGATAAAGACTGAGGACATTCTTGTGTTAATGAAGATTTGGTAATAATTTTTCATACAGCCCCTTTTCCTATGATACTAGACAAATCAGGCCCAATTTGAAAAGAAAGAATCCTCATGATGGAACAATCATTCTGTGAAAGTTTTAACAGAATCTGATGAAAACTGTTGACTTTATTGTGGTACAAGGATTTTAAAATTAAATTTCATAATGCTCCTTTTCCTGTGATACTTGACGGATCAGGTCTATTGCAAACATCAACAATCATTATTATTGTACAATTATTCTGTGAATGTTTGAAGAAAATCCGATGAAAGCTCTGGACTTGATAACAAGGATTTATAAATGAAATTTTCATAAGGCCCCTTTTCCTGTGTTTCTTGACAGTTCAAACCCTGTTATGAAAAGAATGATAGTTATGACCTTCCAATCATTCTCTGAAAGTTTCAACAAAAGCTGTGGGCTTCATTGTGTTAACAGGGTTTTATTATTTGAATTTTCATATAGCCCCTTTTCCCATGTTACTTGGATGGATCTGAACCAATTCCAAAGGGAACTCTTCTTTCGAAAGTATAATTATTCTGTTTGAGTATAAAGACAACCCCATCTCATCTGTGGACTTACAAGCATTAATTAAGATTTTTTTTATTGAATTTTCTTAAGGCCCCCTTTTCCTATGTTTCTCAATGGATCAGACCCAATTTGAAAGGAATAATCCTTATGATGGTACAATCATTATGTGAAAGTTTGAAGTCAAACAGGTGAAATCTAGGGCCATGATGTGTTAACTAAGATTTTTTTATTAATTTTCATAGGGCCCCTTTTCCCATGAAACTTGACGGATCAAACCTACTTCCAAAAGGAACAATCCATTTAATGTAATAATCATTCTGGGAATGTTTGAAGAGAATTTGTTGAAAACTATGGACTCTATTGTGTTTACGAGGACTTTTTAATCCAGTTTTTATCGGGCCCCTTTTTCCCGTGGTCCATGACTGATCGTTCCAAAGTTTGAAAGGAACAATTCTTATGATGGTACAATCATTCTGTGAAAGTTTGAAGTCAATCAGATGTGGACTCTAGAGTGTTAACAAGGGTCTTTGAATTAAATTTTGGTAAGGCCCCTTTTCCTATGTTTCTTGAGGAATCATATCCTATTCCGAAAGGAACAATCCTTATGATGGTACAATCATTCTATGAAAGTTTGAAGAGAATCCGTTGGAAATTATTGGCTCTAGATTATAAATGAGAATTTTTTATTAAAATTTTCGTAAGGCCCCTTTTTCCTGTGTTTCTTGAAGGATCATACCCAATTTCAAAGGAACAATCCTTATGATGGTACAATCATTCTGAGAAAGTTTGAAGGGAATCCAATGAAAACTGTGGACTCCAGAGTGTTAAAGAGGATTTCTTAAAAGATTTTTCCATTAAATTTTCATAAGGCCCCTTTTCCCGTGTTTCCTGATGGATCTGACCAAAAACCCAAAGGAACAATCCTTATGATGGTACAATCATTCTGTGAAAGTTTATATACAATCTGATGAAAACTATGGACTCTAGAGTGTTAAAAAGGATTTTTTAATTAAATTTTCATAAGGCCCCTTTTCCCATGTTTCTTGACAAATCATACCAATTTTCGAAAGGAACGATCCTTATGATGGTACAATCATTCTGAGAAAGTTTGAAGAGAATCCAATGAAAACTGTGGACTCTATCGCGTAAACGAGGATTTTTAATGGAATTTTTAATTGAATTTTCATAAGGCCCCTTTTCCCATGTTTCTAGACGGATCATACCAAATTTCGAAAGGAATGATCCTTTTGTTGTTACAATCATCTGTGAAAGTTTAAATACAATCTGGTGAAAACTGTGGACTCTAGAGTGTTAAAGAGGATTTTTAATTAAATTTTCATAAGGCCCCTTTTCCCGTGTTTCTTGACAGATCATACCCATTTACGAAAGGAACAATCCTTATGATGGTACAATCATTCTGAGAAAGTTTGAAGAGAATCTGATGAAATCTGTGGACTCTATCGCGTAAACAAGGATCTTTTAATTAAGTTTTAATTAGGCCCCTTTTCCCAGGTTTCTTGACGGATCTGACCCAATTTCGAAAGGAACGATCCTTATGATGGTACAACCATTCTGTGAAAGTTTGAAGAGAATTCGATGAAAACTGTGGACTCTATCGCGTAAACAAGGAAAAGTTTAACGGACAGACACACGGACGCCGGACGGGAAAAAGCAATCGCTATAGCTGTAGTGGCCTCCGGCCAGTAGAGCTAAACAAGAGGGCCGTTGGCCCTGGGGCGCTCACCTGAGATAAAGGCTCTTTTTCTTTCAACAGTCTAATTTCATGTTAAGGTTAGGATTATTAAACAGGTTGGCCACAATTACATATAAAGACTATGAACCTGGGAATCCAAAAGTCCAAATTACAAATTCCAAGGCTTTAGTGCCGATTTGAAAGAAGGAAAAAACTTTTTCCATGGGTTATAATTTCAGAAATAAGAAAAAAGTCTGTGAACTGATGCTTCATGCCTATACCCCCCCCCCCCCTGGGTCTGCCCCTGGAGACCCGAGGATCATGATTTTAGCTATTTTGTAAGAGGTCAATATACTGATGCTTCATGCAAAATATCAAGGCTCTTAGCCTTCTGGGTCAGGAGGAGAAGATTCTTAAAGATTATTTTGAAATTTCACTTTTGTTGCCATGGCAACCAGAGTTTTTAACAGATTTCAATTCTTTTAGCTAATTTTAAGGGGGACCACCTAAGGAACATTTCTGCAAAATTTGGTTCAAATTGGCCCAGTGGTTTAGGAGGAGATGTCGTTCAAAGAAATTGTTGACGGACGACGCACGACACACGAGGCACGACGCACGACGGACGACGGACGGGCGCCGGACAAATGGCGATCACAATAGCTCACTTGAGCACTACGTGCTCAGGTGAGCTAAAAAGAGAGGGAGAGAGAGAGAGAGCTTTTAATTAATAGATAAAGAAAAAAGGGTTCATTTTGACTGAGTTGCGGGTATTGTAAGTAAAGGGTAAAGATAACAGCTGAGTACAAAAACCGCAGACTGTGTAGAGAAGGTTTAAATTTAAAAAATTAAACTATGTTAACACAGAACCATTTGTTCTAGTGTTTTGGATTTCAATTCTTTTAGCTATTTTTGAAGGGGACCACCTAAGCAGCATTTCTGCCAAATTTGGTTCAAATTGGCCCAGTGGTTCTTTATTTCTATATAAACCCCACCCCCCTGGGGCTCCGCCCCTGGGGACCTGAGGATCATGATTTTAGCACCTAACAATGGAATCCTGGTATTTCTCACACCAGTACTACCATTACATCCTTTCCTAGCCTCCAGCTGCTATCCCACATAGGTCTACGATTATCAACCCATTGGTGAGAGACAAATTGTCGGAAAGGATGAGTGCCGCCGTCGGGGATCGAACCCGGGACCTCTAGATTGACAGTCCGACGCGCTACCAACTGCGCTATGACGGCGGCAATCGGGTATCATTGGAACAAACTTGATAGATGTCCCTTAGTAGGTGCTGCATACCAAGTATCAAAGCTCTGTCTTCTGGTTTCAGAGAAGAAGATTTTTAAAGCTTTTCTTCTTTGTTTCAATGTAAAATGGGATGTACCCGGGCAGAGCCTAAATATGACCCATGGGGTTATAATTTGAACAAATTTGATAGAGGTCCCCTTGGAAATGCTGCATACCATGTATCAAAGTTCTCAGTTTTTTTTGTTTCAGGGAAGAAGAATTATAGAGTTTGAAGGGAATCCGATGAAAACTGTGTACTCTAGAGTGTTTACAAGGAATAGTTTGAACATATTTGGTCCTTTTTTATAATCTTAATACTCAATATAATATTTTTGAAGGAAAATTTTCTAACACTGCCATAAATAGAAACCTCATTTGTCACTGTTAGATACAGACTACAGTCAAACAAGGTCATCGGGTCACCTGCATTCAGCATGCACCTGTCTTAAATGATGAGTTCAATGTCCCCTAAAATTTCTTACACTAAATTGAACATGTATTCAACAAGCACTTCTATGATGCAGTCAATGACTATCAATATTGTGTCCCATTCTTTGAAATAACCTGATTTTGTGTCAATTTTTATGCTAAGTAATTATCACAGCGCAATATTTTTTACGGATTATCTATTCAAGTGTCAAAATCGGATAAATATTCACATGCATCACCAATTAACAGGTGTTCTGTAGATAACTACTTTTTCATCAAAATGTTTGGTTTTGTTACAAACACTGCCTTTATTTAATAATCAAACTTTATACATTTGAGATACAACTTTCAGCAATAAAGAATTATCAAGTATGACAATTGAAATTGCTGTTTTTGAAAAGTAATCTGGTTTCGTTTTACTACATAGTTAGGTTTGTTTGCAGTTTTAGAGGTGAGAAATGAGTAGGGACAAATTTTGTCTTAATTCTAATTGATATTTGATTGAAATATAGTGTTTCAATGCAAATTTAAATTAAATGAGCAGACTGATCCTTAATTGACTGGTCGATATTATGTCAATTGTTCCATCTTTGCACAAATTAATTAACAATGTTCAAGCGATTTCATCAGATATGGACCTTTCGAATTAAAATGAATAATTTCATCAACTTCATATATCATGAACGGTAACCGGACAATAGCCCACCGGACAATATCCCCTTCTATGTTTTTTGACATGGTGGACATTATCCCCTTCCCAAATTTAACAGGGCAGACATTAGCCCCTTCGCCATTCTGACAGGGCGGACAAAATCCCCTTCCTCATATTAACAGGGCGGACATTATCCCCTTCATCATATTACTACTGCGGACAAAAGCCTCTTTCTATAATATATCACAGACAATTCACGGTTTCTGGATTGGATATAGTTCCGGTATTTCACCTGAAAACCAGTCAAAGGTTGTAAAAATTATAATAACAATCAATGATACACTCTGATTCTACTGGCGACTGATATGTTGTAAGAACAACTCATACAAAATTGTAGCTACGATGTTTCGGTCTCATACCAACACCATGTATACAAAAGAGAAAAAGATAAGATCCTTCGGAAAAGCTAATAATATAGCTAATATTCAGCATGTTCTATTTTGTTAAGTCGGATTAATATCTTCGAGTGTCAGGACATCATATTTCCAGGTGGCTTCGAATAGTAAAAAGTTAACACGGGGTTCATTTTAAAGAAACATGCTGGTAAAGAGGGACAAGCTCCTCTTTGCCTTTACCATGACGTTTTCTAGAATACAAATTTTATGGAGTCGCTCGCATAGAAAAGTGCAAAAGTATTCATTTAAAAATTGAGCACCGGTTTATTATTCAATAAAAAAGAGTAAAATTTATATTAATCTTCGTTTCGTTACTTAAGCCCGAAGAAACTTAGTACAATTTTACGAAGGGGATAATGTCCGCCGATCGAGGGGATGGTGTACGCCCTGTTAATATTAGGAAGGGGATTTCGTCTGCCTTGTCAGAATGACGAAGGGGCAAATGTCCGTTGAATTTAGGAAGGGGATAATGTCGATCTTGTCAAAAAACATAGAAGGGGATATTGTCTGGAGGGGCTATTGTCCTAGATTCATCGTGAACATTTGTTTGAATGAGCTGATTCCTTGTTTATTATTTACCATCAATATACATACCTTCTAGCAACCCAATCCTTTTTTAATAAAGATAATTCCAGTCATCACTGTGAAAAGATGACCTGTATTAAGTTAGCACCTGTCTTAAGCAAGCGTTTTTGTTAATTCTTTTGACCACTTGCGCAAGACAGGCTTGACTGTATTTCTATTGTGTCTTCCTGGAATGTATTTAATAGGACAACTTGCAGGTAATCAATCCTCAAACATTTAACCTTGAAATTTACCTATCAGTCATTTACAGTACAGCTTTCATCCATATACAATACATCACAAAGACCTTATTATCAACTTGCCTTCTTTAATGTTTACTTTTTTATCAGCAAATTAAAATTTATACTAATACACATGTAGTTTTAGGCAACAGAAAAACATAACTTACAAGAATATCCAGTTTACCAAAATGTTTAAGTGTGTTGTTTATGATTCTTTTAACATCTTCTTCATTCATGAGATCACCAACAATACATAGAACCTGAAGAGGAAAAGTAATCTATAGAATACAGTACAGAAATTCATGAATTTGACTATCTGATCAAATATTGTGCCACTAGTTAAGGGTTGAATATTTATCAATTACCAAATATGTATTTCATTTTTTGAGAAACAGAATTAATCAGTATAAAGAAAAGTGTTAAAACCTTCTTTTGTGTTTTGTGCATATTAGGCGTTTGACAGACAAGCCAACGGATTATAGCAATCAGCTGTGGTAACACACATGTGTTATAATCCTGATGGTTTAGTAGTCAAATAATCTATATTTCCTATAATATGTTTTTATTAAAGCTTAGTCATTTGGACTTATTTCCTTGTAAGAACATATAAATAGGCGCACAGGAACTTGAGAACGGACTTAGAATTACTTTGTGTAGAATGACTTTGTGTTAGATAACGTAAACAACTAAATCTAGAACTGAATAACTCTTTTAAATGAAATAAGAATCTTCTTGGTGAACATTTGGACTTAGTGTTTCTAAAATTGAAATTATTCAAATCTGTCTTTGTGAATTGTTAGAACGTTCTATGTTATTCTGTGTGAATCTATATCATATGTTTAATTAAATATCAATAAATTGACATCTTTTCCTTTGATATTCATCCTTCCGACTTAAGCCTTCTACCTAAGAAAACAGCATCATGAATTACAACAACAACTATAGGGCCTTATTGGTCAACCGTGTCCAAAGAGCACAAAAAGAGATAATGCTTCAAACCAAATATCAAAGCCTTTAAGGCCTTTCTGTTTGGGAGATTACGATTTTTAAAGTTTTCACTATACAATTGTGAACAAGCTTAATTTGATCCTGGGGTCTATAACTTATCAATTTGATGGAGGTCCACCAGATGATGACACATAGCAAATATCAGAGCTGTAGGTCTTTTGGTTTGGTAGAAAAATTTTTTAAAGATGTCCCTATATAAGCTTATGCCCCTACACACCTTTGGCCCCCCAATCCCTCCCAGCACAGCCATTTCTTGGCAGATTTCTTTTTCTTGAACAAACTTTATAGTCCTTGGCCTAAAGACTCTACATACCAAATGTGAATCCAATCCAACAGCTGGTTTATGACAAGAAGATTTTTGAAGATATACCCTTTTTTACGCTTTTCGGCCCCTTAATATGGGACCTCCTGGGGAGGTTCCTCCATGAAGTGTGCAAATCTGTAGCGCCTACTCATGGAAATGCTTCCTGCCAATTTTCGTTGAAATCTGTCTGAGGGTTTTTAAGAAGAATTAGAAAATGTAAAAAGTTAACGCATGATGCATGATGACGGACAAAACATTTCATTCAGGTGACCAAAAAAATCAGCTTGATGTGGCTGCATATGATTGGTTTTTGTAATCATACTGTATCTTGGTTTAGCTAAAATGTCTTTTACAGAGGTGAAATGGTCAATATCTTCTGTCATGTATACAAGTTTTGTATTTATGTAATAAGTTTAAATAAATTTTGTAGACTTAAGCTTAAGTGTGCATGATAAGCTGAAAGCACTGTACTCACAAAAATATTTCAAAAGGCATTCGCACTGATGATATCCAACAAATTTTCCAAAACATTTTAAAATCCAATTAATGCTAGAGGAACTTTAAAGCTATATTTTCCCTCAAAACACACTATAAAATTATTTAGAAATTGTCGCATAGCAGACTAATTCCCCTGAACAGTGCTTGTCCATATCTCCGCCAAAGGGCAGTAACAAACAAGATGTGTTTGTGAAACACTATGCCCCCGAAACAGAAATTCTTTAGAAACGGGTAAAGGGTTAAAAATTTTACCTGGACCTTGATGAAATGACCTTCCCCAGTTGCGTCTTGTTGAGAGCTATCTACATACCAAATATTAGCACTGTAACTTAATCAGGGTTGAAGTTATAGGAAAATGCTTAATTGGCAGGTTAAGTTTTGCAGACAGACAGACAGACAGACAGACAAACAGACAGACAGATGGATACCGGTATACCAATATGCCCCCGATCTTATCAATGCGGGGGCATAAAAATGGACTTTTTAATTAAAGGACCACTGAATGGGGTTTAACGCTGCTTTTAACAGTATTTCAGTCATATCGCGGGGTATGGGGCACCAAACAATAGATCCCTGGTATTTCTCACGCAAGTACTACTACTACATCCTTTCCTAGCCTCCAGCTGCTAGGTTTACAATTATCCACTCATTGGTGAGAGACAAATGTCGGAAAGAATATGTGCCGCTGCTAGGGATCGAACCCTCGACATCCCATGATTGAAGATTAGGAGTCTGACACACTACCAAATGCGCTATGACGATCACAATTAAAGGACCATAAATCAGTCAAAAATAAATGGACCATAACCAAAATAGGATACGCACACGTCTGTTTTATACCAAGTCTGTCTGTGAAATTTGAATAAAATCTGTCAAATGGTTGCCAAGAAATTGAGCTGACATGATTTTTAAACAAAGGGCCATAACTCTGTCAAAAATTAATGGATCTTAACAAAATATGCACATCTCTGCTTGATACTGATTATATCAGTGAAGTTTGAATAAATCCGTCCAATAGTTGCGGAGAAATTAAGCAGACACAAAAAAACTATGGACTGACTTACCACCCAACACGCTGACTACTATATACCCCCGTAACATAGTTTTGGGGGGTACAATTAAAGGGCCATAAACAGTCAAAAACTAGAAACTGACGCAAAGCAGACTAATACCCCCCAAACAGCACTTGTCCATATACAAGTGCTATCTGCCAAAGGGCCATAACAAACAAGAGGGCCGTTGGCCCTTGGGCGCTCACCTGAGATAAAGGCTCTTTTTCTTTCAACAGTCTAATTTCAGGTTAAGGTTAGGATTATGAAATAAGTGGGCCACAATTACATATAAAGACTATGAACCTTGGTTCAAATCGGCAAAGTGTTTTGGGAGGAGATGTCATTTAAAAAATCTTTCTTTATTTCTATGTAACCACCCCACCCCCTGGGGCTCCCCCCCCCCCCCGGGGACCCGAGAATCATGATTTTAGCTATTTTGAAAGAGGTCAATATACTGATGCTTCATGCAAAATATCAAGGCTCTACGCCTTCTGGGTCAGGAGGAGAAAATTTTTAAAGATTTTTTTAAAATTTTACTTTTGTTGCCAAGGCAACCAGAGTTTTTAACAGATTTCAATTCTTTTAGCAATTTTTGAAGTCCTAGGCAACATTTCTGCCAAATTTGGATCAAATTGGCCCAGTGGTTTGGGAGGAGATGTCATTTGAAAAATAGTTCTTTATTGCTATATAAACCCCACCCCCCTGGGGCTTTGCCCCTGGGGACCCGAGGATCATGATTTTAGCTATTTTGAAAGAGGTCAATATACTGATGCTTCATGCAAAATATCAAGGCTCTACGCCTTCTGGGTCAGAAGGAGAATATTTTGAAAGATTTTTTTTAAATTTCACTTTTGTTGACATGGCAGCCAGAGTTTTTAATGGATTTCAATTCTTTTAGCTATTTTTGAAGGGGACCACCTAGGCAACATCCTGCAAGATTTGGTTAAAATCAGCCCAGTGGTTTGGGAGGAGATGTCATTTAAAAAATCGTTCTTTTTTTCAATATAAACCCCAACCCGAGGATCATGATTTTAGCTATTTTGAAAGAGGTCAATATACTGATGCTTCATGCAAAATATCAAGGCTCTACGCCTTCTGGGTCAGGAGGAGAAGATTTTTAAAGATTTTTTTAAAATTTTCCTTTTGTTGCCAAGGCAACCAGAGTTTTTTACAGATTTCAATTCGTTTAGCTATTTTTAAAGGGGACCACCTAGGCAACATTTCTACCAAATTTGGTTCAAATCGGCCCAGTGGTTTGGGAGGAGATGTCATTTAAAAAATCACTTTTTTTTTCTATATAAACCCCACCCCCCTGGGGCTTTGCCCCTGGGGACCCGAGGATCATGATTTTAGCTATTTTGAAAGAGGTCAATATACTGATGCTTCATGCAAAATATAAAGGCTCTACGCCTTCTGAGTCAGGAGGAGAAGATTTTGAAAGATTTTTTTAAAATTTTACTTTTGTTGCCAAAGCAACCAGTTTTTAGCAGATTTCAATTCTTTTAGCAATTTTTTAAGGGGACCACCTAGGCAACATTTCTACCAAATTTGGTTCAATTCAGGCCAGTGGTTTGGGAGGAGATGTCATTTAAAAAAACGTTCTTTATTGCTATATAAACCCCACCCCCCTGGGGCTTTGCCCCTGGGGACCCGAGGATCATGATTTTAGCTATTTTGAAAGAGGTCAATATACTGATGCTTCATGCAAAATATCAAGGCTCTACGCCTTCTGGGTCTGAAGGAGAATATTTTGAAAGATTTTTTTAAAATTTCACTTTTGTTGCCATGGCAACCAGAGATTTTAACGGATTTCAATTCTTTTAGCTATTTTTGAAAGGGACCACCTAGGCAACATTTCTGCAAAATTTGGTTTAAATTGGCCCAGTGGTTTGGGAGGATTGTTTAAAGAAATTGTTGACGGACGACACACGACGGACAGACGACGGACAAAAGGGGATCACAATTGCTCACTAGAGCACTACGTGCTCAGGTGAGCTAAAAAAAGACTTTTTTACCCATTCCCACACAACAAAATATTAGACTGATCAAACTTGAAAGGAGTTGCAGAAGACAATTTTAATTGGATGGAATTTTAGATTTCTAGTGTTTTCTGGGTGGAAAACATTGTGTTAAAATGAAGAAAGTGCCAAGTGGTTTTTTTTAGGGGTGTCCAAAAATGTCATTGAGTGGGAATGGATTAATCAAAGAACCAAAAATCAGTCAAAAATAAATGGACCATAACCAAAATAGGATATGTACATGTCTGACTTCTTCCGAGTCAAGTCTGTGAAATTTAAATCAAATCCATCCAATGATTGCTTAGAAATTGAGCTGACATGATTTTTCAACAAAGGGACATAACTCTGTCAAAAATCAATGGACAATAACCAGAAAAAAATATGCACAACTCTGCTTGATACTGATTATATCAGTGAAGTTTGAATGAAATCCATCCAATAGTTGCTGAGAAATTGAGAAGACATGAAAAAGCTACAGACAGACCGACGAATCGCCCAACCAACAATCTGATTCCTATGTACACCGTAACATAGTTTTTTTGGGTATAATTAAAGGGCCATAAATAAGTCAAAAACTAGAAATTGTTGGTAAGGGAACTAATAACTCCAACAGCTCTTGTCCAAATTAAAAGTGCTATGCCAAAGGGCCGTAACAAAAAAATTGACGTTTTAAATAAAGAACCATAAATCAGTCAAAATAAATGGACCATATCCAAAACAGGATATAATGCACATGTCTGACTTATACTCAGTCTGTCTGTGAAATTTGAATCAAATCCGTCCAATGGCTGCTCGGAAATTGAGCAGACATGATTTTTCACCAAAGGGCCATAACTCCATCAAAAATTAATGGACCATATCCAGATAGAATATGCACAATTCTGCAGATTATATGAGAGGACAAGAAAAAGCTACAGACCGATGGACAGACCGACCGACTGACAGGCCAACTCCTATATACCACCCAAACATAGTTTTGAGGGGATTATAAGAAATCCATACCCCAGGCTCAGAAGCATAAATAAATACGACGATTGAAATTAGAAGATCAACATATTTCTAAGCAGTAAGCCTACAATGCATGATAAAAGTTTCGATATTTTAAAATGTGACCCACCACAATTTAAGGTTTGTTTACCTAAAACTATGTCGTCAGTGATGACGTTTTTACTTTTGCTAGTCATTCAAACAAATAGTTAGGTCAACAAGATTAACAAAATTGTCTGTAAAGTTTAGTTATCAGCAGCTGTGCATAGAACAGTCAATGCCGAAGATGAGGGAAGATTTTCAGTGAAGAATCATGTGAATTTGTCTCAATTTAAAATTGAAATCGACAAGAAAAACATAAAATACTCTTTTCACAATACTCTTTTCACTCAAACAGTGCTTTTGCATATCGATATTATGAAGGCCCTTTTTTGCTTTAGTGACCAAATAAGCGATAGATTATTTCAACTATTTTTCCTTCCCCACAGGGCAGATATGGTTTTAATGTACAAAGGGCTTTACTATATATCTATGCATATTATACAACTAAGACTTTTTTACCTCTGTTTGGCTTTTTTCTTTACATTTTTCTACAGTCTTTTTAAGATTTTCTTCATTGCGTCCAGTCAGGGCTAGCTTTGCTCCCAATCCACTGAATAACACTGCTGTACCTGCACCAATTCCAGAACTCGCTCCTGTACATCAATTATCAACATTGTATTTGCATATTATAAGACAGACATATCCAAATTGCAGATAAATTGAAGTTTATAAGAATTTTCTACATCACTGAATGTGGATGCCAATACTGACTGCAAGAGCTAGATTATATAGTTTACAAATATAACCAATCTACCTGAGAACACAGGCAAAAAGTTAATCAATTTGCAGGTAAAACAAACAAGAAGACCACTATGGCCTTATATTGCTCACCTGAGTCATCTGCCAATTAAAGTACTTTTTTTATTAAAAAGAAGACACAACTGGAGCCAAAACAATATAACAAATATAAGATTTCTGGCATAGTACAAAACCATTGAGTAATACTACATACCAAGTATGAATGCTTTAGGCTCTATAACTTAATCCATTAGCAAACAATCCGGCATCTTAACTCCCTCAAGGAAAATGGTTTGTAAAAAGTGACACTAGAGGCGCTTGAATTTATCTTTCCTGGGAAATTTGGTTGAAAACCATCCTGCAGTTTGATAGAACAAGATTTTCAAAATTTCATTATATACTATATAATGGAGACAAGCCCTCCAATAAAAGCCATAATTTTCATCTGAGCCATATTTTATGAAGGAATCTGACAGAGTCACCAAAGGATAATTTAGTGAAATTTTGTTGAAAACTTATAATCGTTTGTAATCTGAAAAGATTGTAGGTTTTCACTGTTTACCATATATTGAAATTAACCAAATCCATTAAAGTAACGTTTACAGCCAATCAATTCTTTTTCAGCAATCTGATAAGGGGGTCATTCCTGTAAAATTTGGTTGAAATCCATCATTTTGTTTTTAAGAAGATTTTAAAAGATTTCACCATATATGGAAATTAGGCTAGCCCATGAAAGCCATATTCTTCATCCAATCTTAATTCTTTCAAGGAATCTGATAAAAGGTCACTTAATGATCAGTCCTATAAAATTTGAGAAGAAGATTTTTAAAGGTTTCACCATTAAAGGGAATTTGCCCCTCCCATTAAAGCCATGTTTTTCATCCAATCAAAATTCTTGGAAGGAATCTGATAAAGGGTAACCAAACGATAATTCCTATAAAATTTTGTTGAAATCAATCTATTGTTTTCTGAGAAGAATATTTTTTAAGGTTTCACCATAAATTGAAATTAGCCCATTAAAGCCATGTTTTTCATTCGATCGAAATTCTTTGAAGGAATCTGAAAAAGTGTCACCCAAGGATCATTTCTGTGCAATTTGGTTGAATTCTGTTCAGTACTTTCTGAGAAGTTTTTTAAAGTAACAGTTTTCAGACAGACGCACGGACAGACACACGAAAGACACCACACCATGACAATAGCTCAATGACTTTCAGCCAGGGGAGCTAAAATACAAGCAAATTTCTATGATTCCCTCAATGTTTTCTGTCCTAAAAGTTACTTATATTTTCATTTCAATCAAATTTGAATTGACAAGGCAACTCCTTTCAGTTTGACCAGTCTAACATCTGGTCATGGGTATAGAAAAGAATATCAAATTGCACTTATTGAGAATTTTCTAAAACACTTCTGCATACTTTTGGGGTAGGGCCATTTTTTACCTACTGGCTACAATTTTGGCATCCTTGGTAGAGAACCACCTAGATATAGACAAGGCCAAAGCCTAGTCATAGGGTCTGGGGATCAATCCCCCATTGCAGCAGATATCCTTTCCAACATTTAACTTCCATCAATAGGTGGATAATAGTAACCCTAAACGGGATGAGCAGCAAGAGGCTCGGAAAAGATGTAGTGGTAGTACTGGTGTCAGAAATAATAGGAATCCATGGTTAGGTGCTCCAGCCATCGTGAAATGACTGAAATACTGTAAGCTCCAGACAAAATTGAGTTTGAAAACAACATTGGGAAACTACATTTCATTTTAGTTATTGTGGAAGAGGACCATCTACGGAAAATTCCAAACCTGGTTGAAATTGATCCTATATTTTGGGAGATATATCAATTGAAAATCAGTCTTCATCTTAATATTGGACCCATCTCCCATGGAGCCCCAACCCTAGAGACCCGAGGATAATGATTCTAGCAATTTTGAAAGAGACCAATATACTGATGTTTCATGCAAAATACCAAGGCTCTATGCCTTTTGGGCCAGGAGGAAGGATTTTTAAAGATTATTTTAAAATTTCATTTCTGTTGCCATGGCAACCAGAGTTTTCAACAGATCTAAATTCTTTTAACTAAATTTATACTGGGCCACATCCTCAGATGAGCTAATTACACAAGAAATCATTTGCATATTCAGTCCAAAGAATTTGGAATAGAATAACCATGCACATCAAAAGTTTTAAGAGTATCAATAAGTTTAAGACGGCTTTCTTGAAGTGATGTCTACAGGTATAAAGAATTTACAGGTTAAATTTAAGAATGCTCCAGATTGATGATAATAGTTGACATACATGTATTCAAATTAGGATATTTTTGGGGGTAGTAACATTAATTTTCACAGTATTTCAGTCTCATGTTACAGCTGGAGCACCTAATCTTGGAAGCCAGGTATTTATCACACCAGCACTACTACATCTTATCTTTTCCGAGCCTCAAGCTCCTCATCCTTCTAAGGTTCTAAGTTTCTCAGTTTTGTCTATCATAAGTTTACTAGTTGAAATATGATATATCTATTTATTTCTTTAACAGTTGTATATTCATGCATTGGAATTGTAAATACTTAAAGAAGCTCAGAAGTAAAACTTTGTTATCCCAGATGTACAACCTTATTAAATTAAGTCTTCATCATTATATACTCTTGGCAGAATTAAAGCTCAAATAAAAAGGCCCTTCAGGCCTCGAGATGTTCTACTGACTAAAATAATCTGATATTTAAGGAAGTAAATTGCTTAACCCATTACCAGACAACAAAATTTTAAACTGGTCCTATTTGAAAGAAGTTGCAGGCCACTCACACACTGTCTGAGTAGAAAACATTGTGAAAAATATTGCAAGCCATTTCCTCATTTTACACACTGTTTTTTCTAATAGTTTTCTTTGGGTGTCAAAAAGTATCATTAAGAGGGAATGGATTAGTTTGTTTGTTTGAATGGTGTTTTACGCCGCTTTCAACACTCTTTCATTTATATTGCGGCGGCTGGAGCACCTAACAATGGAATCCTGGTATTTCTCACACCAGTACCACCATTACATCCTTTCCTAGCCTCCAGCTGCTATCCCACATAGGTCTACGATTATCGACCCATTGGTGAGAGACAAATAGTCGGAAAGGATGAGTGCTGCCCTCGAAAATCGAACCCGGGACCTCTAGATTGACAGTCTGACGTGCTACCAACTGCGCTATGACGGTGGTGGGAATTGGTTAGAGAAGAATGCATAAAATGAAAATAACAAATTGGACTTTATTTATCCCCTTTATTATTTTGAGCAACAACTCTTAAGGCACCGTTTTCCGCATTTTCTGACAGATCCATTCTATTTTCAGATGGAACCATCCTTATGACTCTATAATAAACTGTAAAAATTTATAGAAGATTGAAAAATACACATTGAAATCATCACATAATGAAGAATATTTTGAGTGAAAAAGGCCCCGTTCTCCTTGTTTTCAGACAGCTATACTTTTTTTTTTGAGAGGTACGGTACCATCCTTATCACACAATAAGCATCCTGTGAGGGTTTCAATAAAATCTAATCATAATTTACAATGGATGTCACTTTAATATCATTGACTTTCTCTGTGTTGAACCACCTTGCTTTTGATCAATTTGTCAAATTTTCGAAGCCAAATTCAGGAAGGATTTGCCAATGAAAAACAGTCACATGTCAAGTCACATGATTATCAAATTATCTCACAGAGTAAGAACCGGGCAGTTTGATTGGACAAATCAATATGATCCTGTTATGGTTGAATTGTATTTTTGAGAATTTTGAATGTAAAAAAAACATTTAATGGACTAAGTTCTGTTCTGTCCCTACCCTGAGTGTTTAGGTGCCTACCATGCTTTCAAGTGAAGCCCATGCAGATTTCCAAGAATTCAAATGACCTACCCTCCACATGGCTACAAAAAAAACTTCATGTAAAATTACGACAACAATGTAAGAACTTTTTTAATGAACATTTTACTATTTTAGCTGATTTCAACTGATAGAAATGTGCAATTGAGTGTTAGTTCTTGGTTGGTTGTTGTCAGTCGAATGGGTTTTAACACCTCTTTTTCCAGTATTTCAGTCATACTGCGGTGGCTGGAGCACCTAACAATGGATTCCTGGTATTTCTCACACTAGTACTACCACTCCATCCTTTCCTAGCCTTCAGCTGCTATCCCAACTAGGTTTAAGTTTATCCACCCTTTAGTGAGAGACAAATGTCGGAAAGGATATCTGCCGCCACCAGGGATCGAACCCATGACATCCCATGATTAGAGATTAGGGAGTCTGGTGCGCTACCGACTGTACTATTACGGCAGCAAGTGTTAGTTCTTGCAATTGTCTGCAACTATAAAAAATGAAGACTAAAGCATTAGTTCCTTGATAAAAGGAGCAACCAGCATAACTGAAATTATAAACATTTTAAACTATTATCAAAAGGAAATTAAGAGGCCCCTCAAGAAAAACAATTTTGAAAATATTGTGTGAAATGTAGAAATTACTTTAAACAAACAATTTCTTTATTTGCCATAATATTTTCAGCCCAGAAGGTTGGAAAATCTAAAATTTCATTGACTTAAAATTGTCATCTGCAACTCTTTTCAAAATGGACCAATGTAAATCTTTGCTGTCTGGTATTGGGTTGTAACCATTTTATATTGAGATAAAACTTTAAAGTAAAACTGAACAGACAACAGATTTATTACGAATATTCTAAGTATAAGATAAGCAAAGATAATGTCAAATATGTTGTCTGGTCTGGATGTCATTCAAGATATCAATTTTTAATTGTCCGAGCATATGTACATTTGAGCACTTAAATCAAGTATGCTCAGTTACCCTATTACCGGTGTATACCAATTACCAGTGTACTCTGAAATATCCAAAATGCTTGTGAATTACTAGACATTTATGGAGTATACTATTTATATGTTCATTTTATCCAATTTATAAAATGAAGAAGTCATTTTAACTAATGTGCCAAAGAAAATAAGACCTGGTCATAGGGGTCATTATTATTTATTTCACTTGAATAAAACAACAAGGTGTAGGCAATATAAATAAGTGCTTCTTGTGTCTATACACATAGAGGTTAGTGTAAAATTTATAAAGTATTTGAAATATTCAGGATTTGCTGCAATGAGAAGGTTCTTCAAAGTACACAAGTAAATGGTACAAAAATAGTTCCAGCCCATTCTTACTGTCACCTCAATTCAGACTACAAAATTCTTTTACAATAAATTTTGGATCAAATTGAATAACACTAGTACTTTGATGAATCACCATCTTTTGTAATGATACCAATTATTCCTAGAAAATATCAAGCAATTCAAGTGGCTTGATGGTTTACATTAAGACCTCCGGTAATAGGATCAACCAGCTTATTTATGGTATCGTCAAGTCATGTATTTTGACGCTATTCTATTTTGATGCCCCAATTTTTATTCTCCCTCCTGTAGAAGATTGTTGACCATTGACTTCAGAATAGTGCATATTTGTTTCAATTTGCCTTAAATACTTTGTGTAAACATGGAAATATGATAATAATGATAGATGGACAAAGTTGCATATTGTTTTATAATGCATGACCTATTTTTCACTGAAAATGATATGCATTTGTTATTTTTTTGTTGTTGTTGTTGTTGTTGTTGTTTCTAAGCTCAAAATACCTCAAATACCTCAAGAAAATGGAGATAATATTATCAATATTATTTATCATGCAGAGTAATGATGTCAAATAGATAGAATGTAGTCACTATTACATGAACTGAATGGGAAATCAACTCTTTGAATCACTGTTGCAAAGGTGTTACCTACTATATGGAGTATACAAACTATAGCTTTATTTCATCCTTACTACTGTGAAGTCACCAATAGTGGATATTCCCAAATAGCGTATCAATTTTATTTGCGAGGCCTCACAAAACAGATGTTAGAAAAGCTTTTTTAGAATTAATACTTGCCTGTCATCAAATGACCATCTGAAAGTCAGTTCAAAACCGAAAATTGGATATACCAATGTGAAACTTGACAGTCTCACAGAAAACTCTGAAATCGCATCGTTTTGAATTTCGTCTACAGTGGTTTTTGCTCAAGTGCAGAAAGTTTGAAAGTTTAAGCAATAGCTTTACATTAATCCGAAGAATAGCACTTCTTTATATTGAACAATCATCAAACATATCAGTCAATTAAGTACTTCACAAGTTTTTCAGTTAAAACAGCTTGCTGGTGAGTTGCCAATAGCGGATAAAGGAGCTGTGCAGCGGACTTTTTTTCGAGGGGTTGTCTCAAAACATTTTAGTCCTGTCAAACGGCCCAATTCTTCTGTTACGTATCTTTTTTCAGACATCTAAAGCCTCATTTAACCCAATACCAGTAAATCCTGCATTTTTAAGGCGTAAAATATAGCTATGGAAAACGTAAGAGAAGAAGTAATTGTTTGTAACAATCAATTTCATTTCTCACAACATTTTCTACCTCATATGGCACTTCAATTAAAATTGAAGAAAACTTGTTTTGTTGGCTTTAACATCTTTGAATTTTGTACCAGTCTAAACCCTTTTCGTTTGGGAATGGTTGAATGCTTCATGAAGACACAAAAAAGTTAAATTGGATTATTGGGTTGAAAGATAAAGTTTTAAAAAATGTGGACAGACAGACAAATATGAGTGCTAATAATCGCTCTCCTATGTAGGTGGGCAAAACATTTACTTTATACAATTTTCCCAAAGCTTCCTCTTATGTTTCCTTCTCTAGATGATACAAATTCACACACAAATCTAATGTGTGGACCTTTATCAGACAACAAAACTTGAATGTTTCAAATTGAAAGAAGTTGCAGATAGGAAATTCAAGTTAGTGAAAGAAAAAATAATTTGTCTTTTAGGTAGATCTAGCAAACAATGTGGAAAATGAAGAAATTGCTTGAAGAAGTAATTTCTATATTTTCCACAATGTTTTCAAATGTGTTATTATCTGCTGTCAAAGGTTGTCGTACATTGGTATGAATCTTTTCCATCCTTCCTGACATCCGTCTGTTCACCCAAGTTCTTGTTTACATTTTTCCTCCTACATTTGTGGACAGAATTTAATGTTTTTTCATAGTGTTTTCCTTGTGCATATAGTCAGAGTAAGGCTTGTGTCACAGAAAGAGGGGGTTTAATGCAAACTTTGTTGTCTGGGCAAGTTGGTAAGGTATTTTGTGACCGGCACACTTGTTTAGAGGCCTCAGAAAGTGGGATTGAGTGGGTTTGACATGTTTACTTTGTATCTGTAGCCTAGTATGACTTCCTTATTGCAAATGATGGGTCCAAAGAGACGACAACAATCAAAAGGAGGAACACCTTCTAAGAGTCCTGTCCAACACAAACTCCACACAATATCCAAGAAAATGGAAGAGGGAAATGGAGTTTAAGGAAAAGGGAGTGTCTGAAGAGGGCTTACAATAGGTTATATAGATATAAAGATACATCTGAATTTATAAGATATGGCAGGTTTAACAATTGGACATGTCCCAATGTTTTTTCTCCATGGCCAGCTCCTGGCCATGTGGGTGGTCTAGTGGTTATTCCTTACAAATATATCATTTCTTTACCAAGTAATTTTCTTTTGAAGAAGCTCTTTGAACTTCGTTCAAGTCAGATCAGACCCAAGGGATCAGTGCTTCCTTTGTATTCTGTTGACTTAGAAATGAGTGTTTAGGATAGTATTATGGATATTCTTAAGTTACTGGTTTTACTGTTTTGACACATGTTGTAGACAACAGCCCACCTTACTCTGTTCTGTGCAATAATGTATCAAAATGACTATCATGAAATGATGCTGTAATTCTGTTTAATAACAAGTAATATTTTTCTGTTCTAGAACACATTTTCTATGTAATTTTTACCCTTACACAGACAACAAATCTAAGACATGTTCAACTGCAACATGCAGCATAAAACATTTCTTAAAAGTGTATAAATTAAAATGTTTTAAACTAAGCATCTATTTAGGTAAAAGGAATGGGTAAAAAGATTGTTTGTCACAGCAATTTCCACTTATTAGTTATTTTTTCTGACTTAAAATTGTCAGGATGAGGAAGTAAGTGATTGTACATGGGAATTATTTCTTAAGCAGGTACTGTACAAGCGCAAAAGTATATCAATGAAACATTTACATATCATAAACAAGTCTTAGTTCTGTAGCTTTTTCGGCCCCTTTAAATCTTTATTACAACCTATACACAATAATATAGCTCATTCTTTACCACAATACAACTAGTTCAAAGTTTGTGAAAATGGAGAAAAATAGCTGTGGCATGCTGAGTAGAAAAAGTTGTGGGAAACAAGGATAATGCTAATTACAATAACTTTCTGCATTTTCCAATATGTTTCCGCAAACTTTTTTCTTCGGGGTCACAAAATAGTGGGATTATGCAGTTCAATATAATATTGTTTCCAGCCTGCAATCTTTTGAAGTGCGAGTTTGCAGTGAATTTCAGTTTTTGGTTGTTTGTTTTGTTTGAATGGGGTTTTACGCCACTTTCGGCGATCTTTCAGTTATGTCGCGGCGGCTGGTGCACCTTACAGTGAATTACTGGTATAACTCACACCAGTACCGCCATCACATCCTTTCCTAGCCTCCAGCTGATATCCCAAATAGGTCTACTATTATCGACCCATTGGTGGGAGACAAACAGTCGGAAGGGATGGAACCCGAGTTCTCTAGATTGACAGTCCAATGCGCTACCAACTGCGCTATGACGGAGGCTTTTTTAGTTTTCGGACATGTTTATAATTAATCTCATTAGCAAGGGATTGTTGTGCATTTTTTGTTAAAAATCATGATATTAGAAGTGTATTTATGACCATTTGAAGCAAATAAAAGTGAAATTACAGCTTTAGCTTACTTTGTTCATTTTGATACCACCCCTTATCATGTGACCCTATATTGGAAAAAACGATGACCATGTAAATAAAGCCTGATACCAGCTCACGGGAAGATGAAAGGGAATAACAAAGGCCTGATTTGAAAGAGTAATAGAAATAGTTTTTTTGGAAATAACAACTTTGCTCACTAAGGAGCTTCGAACCGAGTAAATTTTTTGGCATAGTGCTTAGTGATCTGCTATTGGCAACTTCACTTTACCTGCATTTTAATGCAATAATGATTTTTTATCCATCACTATAATGTTTTATACATGATTCTTTTCTGTAAAACATATCTTTGGCATTTCTTAAAATTAAAATTAGGCTGTTATAAGGTGACAGTTTTGTTTTATATTCATTTATTGAGTTGAGGGGTCAATTAAAGTATCTGCAGTAAGAAGTTTATTGAATTTACCCCTATCTTAGGAAAAGCAGACAACTCAAGAAATGTAATTATGTTACTTCTTTTTAGTAAATAAATATGGATGCCAAATTGAAAGTGCTACCAACCAATGGTTCCATCACAACACTTAACCCACAGTAAAATTTTTAGACTATTAGGGACGTCAAAATAGAGGAGTGCCAGTTAAATGAAAGTGGCACGGTACTGCCTCTAGTTTCTATTTCGATTTTACAGGGAAAATTAACATATTCATTACATTAATCAAAGTAAAATTAAGCTAATGTAAATTTTCAAGACAGACTATTATTTATCTATCGTCAAAACCCACGTCTCAAGGCTACTAACAATTTTTAGAGAAATTAACAGAGAATGGTATTATTTCAAAAGGTAAGAATATTTCGATATATTTGGAAAAGATTATGTCTAATATGTTGTCTGGTTTGGGTGTCATTCAAGGTATTACCTGTAATTAAGGCAACTTTCCCGTCTAGTCTACCAAGAGAATTGGCGGAAGCCATGATTTTCCTTCGTGAAATAAACGTTAGCATGAAATTGACCCTATCTATGGAACGCCGTAACTGTCTTTTGTATAAATCAGACATGTTATCCACTTCATTTCTGTTTGACAGAGTTGGTCTTTCATTATCTGCAGTTTAACAAAGATGCTATTTACTTGTATAAATGAACTATTCTGTTAATAAAAAGTGTTGTTAATTCAACTTGTAAATGTTTTGAGTTTCATTGACAAAATGTGTTGTTATATTGTCACTTTATACAGCTGTATTAAACTTTGGTAAGGTTCTTAAGTCGTTTTATCGGGCTAAGTTATCATTATATTGAGTCCCTTTATTATCCATTAGAGTTAATTTATGGTTTGCATGGATTACAAGTTATGGTACTGATCCAGATAAATTTCTGATTTCTTCATATGTTGTTAGCTGTTGTTAAATTAATATTATGTTGGGTTGGTTACTCACCGTGTTAGGTCAAACCATCGTTATAGTAAGTCAGAATAATATTACATCCAGTTTGTAAGTAATTATAACGACTAAAGTTATTGAATGTTTACTTCGTTTAGTGTTAAATATGCTTATATCAACATTTTTTTAGGTTCATAGCTCATTATGCTAGGTCCAGTTCTCCTTATTCTAAATCTGGTTTACATTAAATTAAGTTAATGTGTAAGAAAAACGGTTAAATCAATACTATGTTGGGTTAGTAGTACATCACGCATGTTCAAGTTATTATTATGTTAAGTCACAATAACATTATATCAAGTTAACTGCTAGTTGTAATGGTTAAGATTGCTGTATGTTTAGTTTATATTTGTAGAATAATGTTAAATCAAAATTATGTTGGGCTAATAATTCACCGTACTTGGTCAAGTTCTCATTATATAAACTCAGATTGACACCATATTTGGTTAGTATGTACATGTTATGACTTAGATTATTGTATGTCTAATTCCTTTTTTGTCAAATAAGATTAAATCAAAATTATTTTGGTTTGATAATTTCATGTGTTACGTCTTATGTCTTATAATCTGACTTACATAAACATTAATTTGGTTAAGCTGTAAACCATAAATTAACCCTATTGGATGATAAAGGGACTCAATATAATGATAACTTAGCCCGATAAAACGACTTAAGAACCTTACCAAAGTTTAATACAGCTGTATAAAGTGACAATATAACAACACATTTTGTCAATGAAACTCAAAACATTTACAAGTTGAATTAACAACACTTTTTATTAACAGAATAGTTCATTTATACAAGTAAATAGCATCTTTGTTAAACTGCAGATAATGAAAGACCAACTCTGTCAAACAGAAATGAAGTGGATAACATGTCTGATTTATACAAAAGACAGTTACGGCGTTCCATACTATCAGTCTACATCAGGGCACGATGTATATCGTGGTTTCCATCTCATTACATACTTTTCCGCTCCAACACGATCGGTTTTTAGCTCCACTGGCCGAAAGCCGGCGTGGTGTCCGTCGTGCGTACGTCCGTCCGGTCTTCCATCGTTCCGTCCGTAAGCTTTTACTTTTGAGATCTTCTCCTCAGAAAGCACTGTACATCTTTCAACAAAATTTAACAGAAATGACCCTTAGGTGACACCTATCAGATCCCTTCAAAGAATTTTGATCAGAGTCTATGAAAAACATGGCTTTAGTTGGAGGGGCAAATTTCCATATATATTGAAAGCTTCGAAAATCTTCTCTGAAACTGGTGGATGGATTTCAACTAAATTTCACAGAAATGATTCTTAGGTGACCCTCTCCCAGAATAATTCAAAGAATTTTGATCGGGTGAAAAACATGGCTTTAATGGACGGGGCTCATTTCCATATATGATGAAAGCTTCATAATCTTCTTCTCTAAAAACGGTGGATTGATTTCAACCAAATTTCACAAAAATGATCCTTGGGTGACCTTCTATCAGATTTCTTCAAAGAATTTGATCGGATGAAAAACATGGCTTTAATAGGCGGAGCTAATTTCCATATATGGTTAGAGCTTTGAAATCTTATTCTCAGAAACTGATGGATGGATTTCAACCAAATTTCACAGAAATGATCCTTCGGTGACCCTCTATCAGACCCCTTCAAAGAATTTTGATCGGATGAAAAACACGACATTAATAGGCGGGGCTTATTTCCATATATGGTAAAAGCTTTGGAAATATTTTTCTTAGAACCTAGTGGGTTGATTTCAAATCAGAAATGATCCGCCAAAAAAATTTGATTGAATGAAAAACATGCCTTAAATGGGCTCGGCTAATGGGCCCCTACCGATATACGGAGTTCTCCCGAAAATTGCCCTTTAATTAACTCCCTTGATTCTACTGGGTAGTTCCGGTTTAAATTTCAACATAGAGTATATAAGGGCTGAGACTAAAAGCGTCCGTTTTGGAGAGAATTAATTATTTTTTCGGTATTTCACACATAGGAATATTGAGTACTTTTGTAATACTTATGGATTATGAAAATGTTTTGGTAGTTTTTATTTACGTTGACACTTTATAATCGTCTTCCCGTCCGGGTTTCATCCAGTTTTCGTATTCTACTTCTCATTTTCGAAACAAAATTAGCAAAAGTGTCCTTCATGGTGAATTGTTGCTTTTATTTGCTTGGCTTGTGAATATCTATTGAAACATGCTAACAGACAAAACAACAACGTGGGGAACAAAGGTATTTAGATAAAGGGAGTATTTTTACAAGGAATTTCTCCAAATCTGAGCGATCCGTTATTTTTGATACAAATGCTTTTTAATATTTCGTCTGTATCATATTTCGTTCTGAGATTTTTTTTTATCTACAAAGGTTTAAATGGTAAGTTAATCTTAAGAATTATCGATGTCCGTCCATAAACTCCTGTTTAATCCAAGTTACTTACACGTTTTAAATCGGAATCTTTGATTACGCAATAGTCCACGGGTGGTATCAGGATATATCTCATAACGATCGGCTATTTGCTTTGATTTTCACACGACTGCCCATATGTCCTTCTTTTGACTAATTAACCAGGGAGTCGGTTGACCTACATTATTTGGAATTTATCTAGTTCTAAAGATTGATTAATGTTTTATCTTTCTGTCCATATATTATATGCAAAAAGATGTTGTTGGGTCCCTAATTAAAAGTTCACTATCAGAGGTTAAATAATTCTATTTTGCGTAGAATTATATATTTTTTCAGAATTTGATATAGTGGAATGTTGAGTACTCTTATAATACTCTTAGAATATGGAATTATTGTGGTAGTTTATATTAACGTTGACACGTTTTAATCGTTTTTCTCTCCCGACCTAGGAACCAATTTCATTCTCGTCCAGTTTTCATATTTTACTTCTCATTTTCGAAAAAAATATTAGCAAAGGCGTCCTTTGTAGGAAATCATTGCGTTTACTTCTTTAACTTGAAAAGCTTTGGAACAAGGAAAACACACAACAACAACCAAGAATAACAATATTGCGATAAAGATTACTTTTTACGCCGATTTTCTCCACATCTGAAAGATCCATTATTTTCGGTACACATGGCTATTAAAATTTCGTTCGTATCCTCTTTCGTTCTGAGATTTTTTTTCTGTAATGGGTAAAATGGTAAATCAAATTTAAAAGTTAACGATGTCCTTTCATAACTCGCTGTTTTAATCTAAGTAACATACACGCTTCAGATTGGTATCTCTGATTGCGTAATAGACCACGGGTGGTATTTTGGATATACACTAGATATATCTCATAATGATCGGGTTATTTGCTTTTGATTTTAAGCCGATATCCCCTTATTACAAGTAACAAAGGAAGTCGTTTGCTATTCCCTCCAATTCTAAGGAAATTACGAGTTTGTACATTTTAAATAGGATTATAAATGCAAGAGGTAAAGGAAATCTATTCTAAAACGTATCTCATTTAGAAAAAAATTGGAAAAAATGTTAAGTAAGAAAAATCTGAAGGAAAAAAAAATATGTTTAAGATCACTTTTTTACAACAAAAAGATTTGAATATATAGTACCATATATGTCATTGCATGATATATCTCAATATAGTAATAAGAATTTGGTATCAACTAAATGGATTAATACGTTCCAAAAGATTGTCTTAGTATCTTTGTAACACTTTTTACGGTCATCTCTTTTATATTTCCACTTTCAGCAGGTTAGAAATACTGTGAAAAAGGAAAACATTGCAACAAGCATATTCTTTTTCTACAATGCATTCTCAGTTTGAAAGCCACAGGGACGTATAAACCAGGGTTAACCAGAATACACTTTATATGAAAAATATAAATTTGTGCACACATCTAATATCAGATGCTAAAGCTTGTGCAGGTTGATTGAATTAGTTTGGTTTACCCATTCCCACACAATGACCTTATCATTTGCCGATTGGTAAGAAATTAATGATATATCTTACTTGCCATTGGTAAGAAACGAATGATATATCTTGGGAGGACCTACAGAGGCAGCAATCATTTCCACAAGCCTCCAGACACTTTACAAAGCCTTTTGAGGATCATGCAGTGAATTCTGATTAAATTTATTTCATATTCATCAATGAAAAGGGTGTTTGGTAAATTCCCATGGTCATGAAATGAAGACGTATGGAGAGCTTCTTTGTAACAGTTCCCGTTTGTAAAATGACAGATATCTTATAAATTAAAAGCCCCGCTTGACATGTGAAAAATTTTTTTAAAAAAGGAAATAACGGAATGTATTTCCGGGAGTATCATTGTATTTAATTCGATCAAAAAAGCATTTTTTATGGTAATTAACATGTATATCCGGAATTAGGGTATATCCGAAAAATACACTTTCATACTGGCTCATATACGATTATAAACACATAAAATGTCACTTAGCTTTAAAAATTTAACTCAGCTGTTAAAATAAAGTAGCCTCTAGATCATCTAGGATTTCAACAATAATGACACATAGTAAGAGCTTGCAAAAACCCGCTAATGTTTTCGATACCGATATCACCGATTTTTTCACCGGAACTACCCAAAGATCTAAGGGAGGTCACTCTAATGCTAAAACTAAGCGGAGTAACTCTGGATATCGGTAGGGGCCCATTTCCATTTATGGTAAAAGCTTTGAAATTCTACTCAGCCACCAGTTAGTGGATTTCAACCATATTTGACTGGATTGTTCCTTGGGTGACCCTTTATCAGATGATAAAAAAAGAATTTTGATTGGATAAAACTATGGCTTTAATGGGCAGGGCTAATTACCATATATGGTATATACTGAAAACTTTGTAAAACTCTCAGAAACCTGTTCACTAATAGATTTCAACCAAATTTCCCAGGGATGATTCTCAGATGACTGTTTTTCAGATTCATTCATATAATTTTGATTGGTTGGAAAAAAAACATGCCTTTTACGGTAGTGGGTTATTTCCATATATGGTATACATTGAAAATTTTACATAATGAATTTTACATAACTTGACTTATGAAAAAGCAATGAAAAGTTTGAAATGGTTCTCTAAAACTATTTCAAAGATTTCAATGACTTTGATTTTCCCCCTTATATTCAATTTATATTGAATTTATGCAAAAAAATGCTTACTCAATACATTCATGCCTGTGGAGCGATACAGGCGCTGAAGCGCCTCTAGACGTGTTCTTTGCGTAGACAATTACATATTTTTGTTAATTTCTTTGTGTGGGTGAAATTATTTAGAACATCAATAGAAACTTGAATTATTTTCTTGCTTAACGCATCTGAGTACAAAGTGCTCAAGGTCAGCTTTTGTTATCACATTCTGTCAATCTTGTGTAAAAAATTTTCCTCCTAAACCCGGTACCAGGCCAATTTCAACCAAATATTGCAAGAACGGTTCTTTAGGTGGTCTCTTTGAAAAATTGCTAATAGAATCGAATTCCATCAGAAAATTTGGTCGTCAAGGCAACAAAAGGTACCCTTTTTTTAAAAAATCATCTTCTCCTGGTAAAGCCATAAATCCTTCATATTCTGCATAAAGCATCAGTGCATTTACATCTTTCAAAAGTACTAGGGGGCGGGGGGAGGCCTTATAGAAATGAAGATTTTTTAAAACAACCAGCTGTATACCGCGGGAGTGATGAGCTTCACAGTTACATGTACATATATAAGATTTTTATCATCCTTTTCAATCAACTACCAAACGATAAAATTTCAGACTTGTTATATTTGGATGTTGGCTGGTGATGCAGGGGTAGTAAACAAGAGCGTGTGTTCGGTTTAACGATTTATTAACAACTAACTCAAATAGGCGAAGCCGAAAAAGAGCGGCAATATCTGAGCATGCGCATTTAAACATACACATATTTCCATACTATGTAACATTCATTTTGTTTGGAAAAAAGAAAAAAAAACACTTTTATATCTATTTCGATGTTATGTTGTTGGTATTCATCAGGAAAAGTTTTGACCGAGCCCAGGTGTAATTAATTTTATGAGTATTAATCTGAGATGCCGGTCGAATCGCCGGACTGTGGCATTGACATTAATGGCACATAAAATTCCATTAGATTCTGTTATCTCAGGACCATGCTAAATCTAAACAGGCAATAAAACCTTAATGAGTTTATCTAGCAGTGTCAAATCTCTTTACATTATTTGACCCATTCGAATTTGGAGTACGCACGGAGTGGCTTCACTTCTCGACCAGACCTTTTTATGTAGTTTTATTGCTGGAATTTTGATTGACACTTTGTTTGACAGGTTGTGTTTGGCAGCTGTAGCTTGGGTTGTGATTTTGGATTACTGGGGGGTTAGAGTTAGGATCGGTTTGTGACCTGTTAATAAACACGAGGTAATGTCGATACACGGCACCGTCTGAAGTTCGAATATCAAATGACCTGTCATTGGGTTTTCTAATTACTTTAGCCCTTTCCCAATTATTTCCGGGTTTTATTTGAAACAATATCTGGTCCCCAATTTTCAGTGAAGGTAGAGATTAGCTTTCCGATCGTGATAGAATTTTGTTTTCTCCTTTTGCCTTTGCATATTTCCCCTCGCTTTTTGGATATTGACCGGTTCGGGCAATAATTGCTGATCAGTAGTTGGCAAAACCGATCTTAACCTTCTTCCCATTGAGAGCTTCTGATGTGAGATTAACCTCATACAGTGGGGATCAGCTTAATGTCCGGGGTAAATTAAAAATACGTTGTGCGTTCAAGAACCGAAGTGCGAATGCAGATTTCTACGTTGTAGACCAACGAAATGTCCCCGCATTCCGAAACTTAAATACAGCCCGTAAGCTAGGTTTGATCAAATTGACCTATGCTGTTGATCAGAAAGTTCTTGATCTAGATACTAGTCATCAAATTATTTCAGAATTCTCTGACGTTTTCGAAGGGATAGGAACGTTCGAAGGCCTTTGGTCCATTAAGCTTTAAGAAAACGCTTCCCTTCAGTTTGTGCTACTAGGAAAGTTCCATTCGCGTTAAAGGAAAAATTGAAATCGGAACTTGACTCAATGGAGGAAAAGGGGGATAATTACCAAGGTCACTGAGCCGACTGAACGGGTTAATGCACTTGTATGTGTTGAAACTCCAACGGTAATATAAGGGTATGCATCGACCCGAAAGTCCTAAACGACAGCATTCATAGGCCATATTACTCCATGCGCACTTTAGATGACGTAACCTCAAGGCTCGCCGGTGCCACTCATTATATTACTCTTGTAAGCTTACTGAAGAGTCATCGAAATTAGCTACATTTGCAACTCCTTTCGGAAGATATCGGTATCTTAGACTCGCTATGGGGTTAAGATCCAGCCAAGATATCTATAATAGGAAAATGGAGGAAATACTCGAAGGTCTCGAAGGCGTTGCGTGTATAGAAGACGATCTACTTGTTTTTGGTAAATCCAAATCGGAACACGACAGAAACCTAAGTAATCTTCTGCTTCGAGTCCGTTAAAAGGGTTTAAGAGCGTGGTTTTTTTTAGGAAAACCGGTATTTCATATCGATCAACCGGAAACAAGTTCTCACACATTTCCGCTCATTTCCACGCATGCTTTTAAACATGAAGTGATAATCTATGTGATCGCCTCCATCTTGTTTCATCACTGATGAAGAAAATAACTTACTTGCTGAATGCCAACAGCCTCCTTTTAGTCATGAATGTCCAGGAAAATGGTTTAAAACTTAATATATCCTTGGTAAATTGTCTAATGAATTATCAAAATGAGAGAAATAATTTCCTCGTGTTTCAAGATAAAATCTAGGCCAGTGGTAAGTGGAGTTTGCGAATACATGTAAACTGTCTGCTGGTACATTGACCTGGCAGGGCTGGGCAAATTTACACCCCGTATACACAGTATAAGTAACACGTTACAACGTTACAACGCGGTTGAAGCGCCTATTAACCCCATCGAATAAAACACCTTTACCTTCTATCATTTAACCCTTTACCACACAACCACAATTTTTTACGCACTTAAGAAGAAAACGTTGTGATTAATTCAAAATAGTGATTACGGTAAACAGTAATGGGTCATGATTGATTGAATAGGGTTTAACGCAACTTTTAATCGTATTTCAGTTATATCGGGGCGGCTGGAGCTCCTAACCATGGATTCCTGGTATCTCACACGCAAATACTACCACTACATCCTTATCGAGCCTCCAGCTGCTCCTACTACTTAGGTATACGATTTACCCACTCATATTGATGGAATATGCTCGCTTTATTGAGCGCAGTTACTGATAAACCAGCAAAACCGCTCTCAGGACTTTCAGTCCCTTGATTACTTTTAATGTGTTCTTTAAATAAAAAATCCGCCACAATGTCAAATGACTTCAATTTTCGCGAATTCCAAAACCGATTAACTAAAATCCGAGTTCTGACACCCTGTTATATTTGGATGTTGGCTGGTGATGCAGGGGTAGTTGACAAGAGCGTGTGTTCGGTTTAACGATTCATTAACAACTAACTCAAATGGGCGAAGCCCAAAAAGAGCGGCAATATCTGAGCATGCGCATTTAAACATACATGTATATCCATACTATGTATCAAGACTAGCTATAGATGACAATTCAAATCGCTTCAGGGGCGCATAAACTCGTGATTGTGTAGGTATTGGTTACTGGATCATGGAAGGTTTAAAAATCTCTCGCTTGTTCCATAATTCCAAATGAATATCACTAATCTGATATTTTCCAAGTTTCTGGGTGATATCTAAATTATTTATTGAAGTCTTCGGAAAGGGAAAATCTGGAAAAGTTAAAAAAAAATATCTTGAAAGCTAGTTAGACTGCGATCACGGAAGGTTTAAAAGATATACAAAATCTCTCACTTGTTCCATAAATCTATATGAATATTACTAATCTGATATTTTCCAAGTTTCTGGGTGATATCTTAATTATTTATGGAAGTCTTCGGGAAAGGAAAATCAGGGAAAAGTTAAAAAAAAGATATCTTGAAAGCTAGTTAGACTGCGATCAAGTGGTTAAACGTGACTTTCAGTTGTATTTCAGTAAAACCGCGGTTGGTAGGTGAACCCAACCATGGCTTCCTCTCATTTTTACACCAGTAATATGTACAACTGGGCCATTACACGTGTAGCTGCTCAACCAACTTAACAGGCAAATTACTTTATCACATTTCCATTGGCGTAAGACAGATGACGTCAGTAACAACATTCTTTCCGAACTTTTTATCGTTCGCAGGACTACAGCATAGAAAACATCCTGCGTTACATGTACCTATTAAACAAACCAGGCTAGGCGAGATGTTATGCTTAAGAATCAATATATATGTGAAAATGGGCATATAACTCTACTATGCCAACACGGACGTAAATCATCAGTACATTTAATTCTTTGATTAGTTTTTTGGTTTTTGTGTTTCTGTGTAGAATAGAGCCAAAATGACATCCAAGGGTTAACCTTTTAATAACTGTAGTAGATCAGGTGGTGCCACATACTTAATATTAAAACTCTATACATTAGTGCTGGGCAGGGGAATACTTTTGAAAGATTTCCTTCTTATTTCTTTGTAAAATATGGTGTTCCTTGGCAGAGCTCAAATCGCCAGGAACATTTTTTTTTTATTTTAAAGTTCAAATATATTCTTTAGTGATCTAGCCCATTAACTATGCTAACATTTTCAGCATGTTTGAACCAGAATTGTAACCCGTGGAGTGGAAACTATCCATGTGTTTTCTCTCCCTTGACAATTATCATGAAGTTGCCATATAATAATTTAGCACTTCCTCGCGACTATATTTTTTCCGTTTAATTGGGCTTAAGTTGTGACTTGAATATCTTAAGCGAAAAAGCTTTCCTTATAATACCACTTTCGCTTGATATGATATGTCCTTAAATAATAAACATGAACTCCTTTATTAAGTACAAAAGTTTTATCGTAAAAGTTAGAGACCAAAGGTTTGATAAACGTGTATCAGGGTTAAAGATAATTCCGGCGAGAACATTTCATTTTCTGGAATGATTCTAGAACTCAAAAAGGAACTGCTCTAAACTTCTCTAGAATGATTTTTGCACAGACAAAAGATAAATGAGCATTTCTTTTATCCCATTACCACACAATCTGTCTTTTTTTAATGTCCCATTGTAAAAATTGGAGAAATTGTTTGTTATAAGCCATTTTCGTCATCATCCACGATCTTTTCCACCCAAAAAAATAAAAGAAAAATAAATTTCAACTAGAAAATGTTGTATGCATCTTCTTTGAATTTGAACAAAGAATTTATTTAGAAAACGATGTACTAGTGGATTTTAGAACATTTTTTCTAAAAATGTCTACAAATGATTCTTTGGAAAAGATTTATAGTGGACCTCGTTTAGAATTGTCTTGTTTGTTATTTCAGCAGCCACCATGGCACAGTCTGAAGCGCCTGAGTCCCTCATAAGATCCAGGGTTCAATCCACTGAAATACTGTGAAAGGTGGTGTTAATCCCCTTCAAACAAACAATCCAAGTCGCCGTCATAGCGCAGTTGGTAGCGCATCAGACTCCTACTCTTCATTCATGGGATGTCATGGGTTCGATCCCCGGCGGCGCAAATATTCTTTCCGACATGTGTCTCTCACCAATGGGTGGATATTCGTAAAGCTTAGTGGGATTGCAGCTGGAAGCTAGGAAAGGATGTAGTGGTAATCATACTGGTGTAATAATTATACCAGGATTTACTGGTGTAATAATTATACCAGGACAGACAGACAGACAGATAACTTTATTTATAGATTTGTACAAAGTACATCATCATATCAAAACATAAGTACATAACATCTATATATGATAAATAGAAAGTTTAACATCTCTTATGATATTTACATAACCATTCATTTTTTACATAGGGTACTACATTATTTATTTTGATTTACATATTTGAAAGTCTTATAACGGACATTTGATGCCGTATTATAAACTACCAATAATTGCACGACCCGTGTATCTCGTGCTCGTTCATGCACGCACAAACATGTAGATAACTGGTGCGTGCCTGAACGGATTTATATCAGGAAAATATTTTAAGATTATTGGAATTGCATTTATTTTTCATTCAATGTGAAAGAAATACGGCATGTTGTATGGATTTAACTGTTCATAGTGTTTTCTTTCAAGTTGGATTTTTGTAACGACATTTACCAGGATTATCAAATAGGCGAGATGCGATTCAGATAAGTGCAATTTACATGATTTCACGATTGGATACAATTTTAAACATGATTGATAATAATTTCTGTAACTATATAACAGTATACTTTTTTTTTAAATCACACAACTTAAATATTCAATTCTACAATTAGAAATGAAATGATATTATTTAAGTTAACAAAGTGACCATTTTTAGCATTGGGAAACATAATTAAACATTTATGGGAAAAGGAGAAATCGTTTATAAAGGCAATTTCCCCTCTTCACATACTATCAGTTACTAATAGTGCATTTTATAAGAAAAAATCGTTACTGGCTATCACACCTTAGGCACTTTTGGTGTAACTTTTATCGACCTTTTTGAACCTTATGCGAAACAAAAAGATAAGGGTCAAGTTATCCAATAAGCATTTTACTTGCAATTGTTTTTTAAGAAACAGTCATAACATTTTACTTACTGATAGGCTCTAATTGCACATGTTTAGTAAAAATAATAATAATAATAATAATAATAATAACTTATTTATCACCGCCCTTTGAAAACTACAACTCTGTGGGAACAATTTATAACAACGGTCCTGAAAGCCATAATATTAAACATACTTTTAACATTATTTTCCATCTTCTTATATGATATTTTCTTTATTTGTTAAACAACATGTCTTTATTATGACTATACGAATTTAGATGATGCCCTAATTACAAATTGATATTACTCTTGTATATGAAAATTCAATCAATTTTCATTGTTATTGCACATCAGACTTGTTCCTAATTCAAAAGCTTTTTTGCAAAATAAAGCTAAATTTTGAAGTTCTTTAACAGAGCTTGTATTTAAAAAACCAATCAGTTTAATAACACTTGGATTTTTAGTGTAAAATTTTGGTAAATATTCTTTTCTGATATCAGCAAAAGAAGGACAGGTTGAAATAAAATGAAATTCATCTTCAATATCTAAACTTTTGCAACACAAACAGTATCTTTCCTCACGAGGTATGAAGTTCCTTGAATATCTTCCTGTATGAACTCCCAAAGAATGTGCACAAATTCTAATTTTTGTAATAAAATGTCTTAATGATTTTGGTAATTTATTTAAATATTTTTCATATTCTAACTTATCTTTGCAATTTTTATACAATACTAGAACTTTGCTTGACATTTTATTTGATTCCCATTTTTGTAAAAAGTTATCCACTAATCTCTGTTTAAACATCTGGGAAAAAACATTTTTTTTCATAACATATGGATTTTCCCAGACAAATCGAAAACCATTTTCACACAATATTTTCTTTAAACTATATACCCAATTTTTTGCACCATTTTCACAGTCGTCGACAGACTGTTTATATATTTTTGAAAGTAATACATTATCAGAATTTATCACTTTGAACCAATAATTTATAATTCTTGTTTGATGACCAATGTATAATGGAAATCTTCCCAGTTCTCCGTACACACCGACATTGACAGTATTTGCTCTAACATTTAATAGACGTTTGCAGAATTTCAAATGTATATTTTCAATATTTCTACTGTCTCTAAAACCCCATATTTCTGACGAATAGCCTAAGACTGATCCTACAAATGCATCAAATAATTGACAATAGAGTTTAGGTGTGAAATTGAAATTACTACAGTAACTAAATAAAACATTCATAGCTTTTAAACCTTTGCTAATTGTATACTCTTCATTTGTCTTGAAACTCCCATTTTGACTAAATACAGTTCCCAGATAATTAAACTGTTTTACTACTTCTATCTCTGTACTATTGTAAAACCATTTCTCATTTTCATTTATTTTACTCCCTTTTTTGAATACCATAATCTTTGTTTTTTCTGTATTAACCTTTAACCCCCAATTTTGACAGTATTCATGTAGTCTATCCAAATTTGATTGTAATTCTTTTTCATTTTTTGCCAATATTACCATATCATCTGCAAATAGAAGTAGAATTATGATTATATTTTCTATCTCTATGCCCGAATATGTATCACCTTGTAATGTAAGTTCCAAATCCTCAATAAATAAAGAAAAAAGCATTGGTGACATAATTTAACGAAGACCTACAGCATATTCAAAAAATCACTGCACACATTTTTATCTCTGACACAAGATTTGACTTTCTGATACATATCCCTTATTATTTCAAAAATCTTTCCTCTTATCCCATTTTTATACATTTTCATCCATAATGCATTGCGGTATATTGTATCGAAACATTTACATAAATCTACAAAAACACAATACAATTTTTTTTTCTTAAACAAATGGTTTTGAACTAAGCTATTCAAAATGAATAAGGCATCTATTGTTGATTTTCCTTTTCTAAACCCAAATTGTGAATCTGAGATTATATTATTCTTTTCGCAAAAGTCTGTAATTCTATTATTCAATATTGATGTGATATAGGGATGAGTGTATTTTTCACTGCGTTTATTGGAGTATAAAGTGCAATTGCCTTAGCACATGGCAAATAACGCCCGTAGGGCGTTATGTTTAAGCCATGTGCTAAGGCAATTGCACTTTATACTCCAATAAACGCAGTGAAAAATACACTCGGCCCATATAATTGCAATACGTCTATTTTCAAATCCGAAACGGATAGAGAGATGAAAATAAAAACAAATAAACGAACTGTGGGCGGAGCTACTTTTTCTTTGACAGGCGTATGGATACATTGACACAGTTTATCGCTCGAGTGATTGTAACGGCGGACATTTTATTTCGTCGCTTGGGTTTTTTGAAATGGAAATTCGAACATTCGTTGGATTTATTTGGAATTATTATGAGCAAATACTAACTTATAACTCTGTAAATTATGATATCTGGTTCGATAACAGTTAGAATTATGAATAGATGCTTTATAATAGACAAGAAATATAAACCTACCACATTGACACGATGCAGGCTGATGTGGCGAAGCCGATTCGACATCTCGGATTTACGGCTAATAAAGGTGAGTTTTTCGAAATCTTCATGTTTAAAACGAACATTATAATTGTTATAAGGACACTATTTGCTTATCTATTTATTGAAAATCCATGGAAGTATAAAGGAATTCGAGGAAATCGAAATTCAAAGGGTGATGACTATAAATAGTAACAAAACAAGTTGGGTATTTCTTGGAAGTGAATTCCCAATATCGGAAATCCCTGACCTTGTTTTGTTTCTATTTTTGTCGAAAATAGTGCTGTCTTTTATGGAGGTATAAAGTGCAATTGATTTGATCACGTGATACGATTTGGGCCAATGAAAATACTCTATTTTGAAGTATTGCAATTATATAATTTTGAAAGGCAGCTTACTAAAGTTATTCCTCTATAATTATTAACATTGTTACAGTCACCTTTTTATGTAAGGGAACTATAATGCCCTCCATCCACTTTTCAGGAAAAAATCCAGATGACAATATTGCATTAAATATATCGCAAAGATGTGAGACAATGATAACTATGCTTTCAATCAATTATTCATTTAAAATGTTATCATTTCCCATTGCGTTGTTTCTGTTTAGATTTTTGTAGCTTTAATAAGTTCTTCTAGAGTAATTTCCTTATCTTATTCTTCACACTCATTATGATTTGGTATACTATTACAAAATGATTCTGCCTCATCATTTTTATGGTCTAAATTGTCACATCTCCAATATCCGCGAAATAGTTTCTAAATTGGTCTAAGGTTATATCATGACTAATTTTACTCTGTTTTTTAAAAAATTTCCAAAATTCTCTTGGACTAGCATTTTTTAATTTTTCAATCTGTGCAATTTGTTGGGTGCTCCAGCCGCAGCGATGTGACTGAAATACTGTTAAAAGTGGCGTTAAACCCCATTCAATCAATCAACAAACAAATCAAATCATTTGATATTCTATTCAGTTCTTTGTAATTTCTTAAAAAATCTGAGTCTGTCTTAGTATTAAGATTTTCTTTTCCAGAACAGTTAAAGAAATCTGGATTTTTTTTTTTTTGTATGATTTAAAAAAAAAATAATCACTACCAATTTTAACATATAAGAACACATTTTTTCGGAGAAGTTCTTATTTGTTCTAAAGATGGTGGTAGAATTAAACTATATGTTAAACCATAAAATTTTAGATGATTCTTATTCTTATTACTGGATAATGGTATTTGTTATAGCATGCCACTGGTCATAAAAAAAATAAAAGTCGGGTCCACGTTGACGTCTATTCAGGGCATGTATTTGGTTTCACAATTCATTTTACTTTTAGCAAAGGGCTTTAGAACAAAAAAAAAAGATATTTTACAAAGACAGTACTAGAGTTATTTTATCACTTTTCAAGAACTACAAAGAAACCTTTCTAGAGCAATAAGAATATTAAACGGTCAGGGTTTTTTTAAGGGGAATAACAGTTTTTCAGTCAAATAGCAGCCTGGTTTTTCTTACGACAGTACTACCGGTACTTCCTTTCCAAGTCTCCAGCTGCTCATTCAACTTAGGCTTTTGATTATCCACTCTTTGATGGGAGACAAATCTCACCAGGAAAGTATATTTGGCACGACCGGGAATCGAACCCTAGGCCTTATGATGAAGGCGCTGACGCGCTTAAAAAACTGTGCCATGACTTCGGTGAAATTACCAAAATGTGAGATTTTTGGAACCCATTACCAGATGTTAGAATTTGACTGGTTCAAAATCAAAGTAGTTGCAGACAACATTTTTATCTGAATTTTGAAAATATTTTTTTCGAAATAAA